>LPNX010879434.1:150037-177141 GCA_001517045.1 Pseudotsuga menziesii | reverse complement strand
ATAACTTTAAAAACTCTTAAACCTATCTCTATCTCTATTGAGTTAAATATTTATTTAAAAAAAATCAAAACCTTACCTATATTCCATAGGAGTAAAAACACCATTGATGTTTTGAAGGGGCATTTTTTTTACCATTTTATAGCTAAGACAAGTTCATCTTCAAGGGCATGGTTGTAACACGAGAGAACATGGATTCAAAATTTTATATAAATGTGTACCAATGACCACTAAAATAATACATTAGGGTCGTGGGGAACGTGTTTGATTCAAAGAACGAGGCACAAAAGCCATAGTCATGCAAATACAAGTTCCAAGAAGGAGCATGATCCACACTTTTGGCCCATCCAACTTTGAGGTCAAGTCAATCTATTGGTTCTGAGGAAATAGGAAGATAACTATTTTATATTCATTCTTCAACCTGTGATTCTTTTTCTCACTGAACACTCTCTTGTAAAAATATATTTCATAAGTATTTGGAACCATGACTTCCATTGATCTCAAAAGTTAGCCTTGTAAAAATATCTTTCATATGCATTTGGAACCATGACTTCCATTGAGCTCAAAAGTTAGCCTTTGGATGAAAGATCTTTGTAAAAAACAATTGTTGGAAGTTGAATAAAAAACATTCTAGCTAGAAAACAAAAAAAAACATGTTTATAATGACCACCATGATAATCCAATGAAGAATTTATTATGATAAGTTTAATTTTTATATATTTTTTAAATGTATTATGTTGTGTGAGATAATAAAAGATTATTTAAAAAGAAAGTCATCAAATTATATATATATTGACCTGCTAGTGTTGATAATAAATTCAAAATTTTATTTTCCTTAGTATATATTTCATTATGAATGGTTTAAAATAGATATATCTAATAATAATTAATTTATTATAATTTTAATATGAGTATAAATAATATTATAAAAGAATAAAGGGAGTGTTATAGATTGTTGATTTAATATCACTTAAAATAAGGCTTTTTGTGTTAAGATCTTTAAAGAGTTAGTCATTGACTTCTCAAAATCCTAGGGGTTATGTGATGGAACATGCCAAGGAACTCGAGTCCATTTAAACAAATTGTATAGAAGATTAGGAGTTCATTTAAGCAAATTGTATAGAAAGTTAAGAGAGCATAATCAAAGAACTTTTGAATATTTTGGCCAAATATAGTGCACTGACAATATTTCTAGAATGATTGAAACAATTGAAAAAATATAACAATCAAACAAGCAAGAAGGGAATGAGGAACCTTTGTAAATTGATGAGAGTTTAAGACCTATCAAATATTATGATCCATAAGTTGATTTGGAAGTGGATGGATTCCTTGTTCATCAAGAGACAATGGAGTTTGTTTTTGAAGTAAATGTATTGCCAAACTCCACATAGATCAACATTGTATGGTGAATTTGGTAAGATCAAGGAACTACTTAAAGACTGTTATTCAAATATTTCTTAAACCAATTGGAATTTTGAGGTTGCCTAAACGAGCATAATGGGGGTTGCAATAATAATAGACTTTGAAGTAATTGACTTGACTAAAGAAATCTTTGAATACATGGGTCTAATTGGTAGCACTTGGGAAGAAGAACAATAGTAGCCAATTCAAATAAATATAAATAATTTGAAGATAAATGTTAAAAAGATCATCATGCCTCTAGATCGAGTAAAAGGGGAGTCTTGGTTAGGGCCATTGGATGAAGACAAAGACAACAATATTAGAAGAAAGATTTATCAAATATTTAACTAAATAAGATGGGACATATAACCAAACATGAGTGGATAACTAAAATTGGGATCATTTGAAGATAATTAAAACATTGAATTGTATGAATGAAATATGCATAACCACAAAGCAAGAGCAAGAAAATGATAGAGTATCAAAGGCATCCCAAAAGACAAACATCAACAACTGCTTCTTAATGAGAGCAACACTAATAATTCATGAAATAAGGAGACAACATCCTAGTATGATCCCCACAAAAAGGGAGCCAACTTTCTTCCTTCAATTAATTTCAAAGAGTACATAATCACCTCAAATGCATGCAAATGGAGTTTCAAAGAAAGTGGGACACCAAGGGTAGCTTCAAAGTTTAGTGGATAATTTGACTAGGCAAGTTATTTGTTGGTGGAGCACCCACATGCATCTACTGCAAACATATACTTGGACAATAGCAACTTCATTTTTTATTTAAAGATTTGGAGCTAAGGAAATTATAATAGTAATTGAGATAATAATAAAAATGCTAGGCCATATAGTAGAAGAGCATATAGAGGATTGTGAAAAACAGGGATAAAAGTAGGATATCAGGATGAGAGAAATTGTCCACATTTCCTTCCCAATACCATGGAAGAGTTAGTGCACAAGTAGTACAAGGTTGAGGAATCTTGAGGAAAAAAGTGGAAATGACATTAGCTAATACAATTTTTTATAAAAGCCTTGAGTTTTAAGCCAATGAAAAAATGACTAGCACCTATTGTCGGAATGATTAAAGAATTCATAAAAAAAAAAACTCAAGAAAGCACTATCAATCAATTATAGTAAAAAAAAGTCAAACCAACACTACCTTTGATTTGGAACAAAATCAAGTTAGTTGTCCAAAGCATAGAGGCACTTAAGTTCATCATAAATAAGATGTAAAATGAAATTAAATTGGCAAAAGTTTTAGATGGAAAAAAGAGAGAAGAAAATAAGAAACATGTGAAGATAATAAATTTAAAGAACAAGAACTACTTGAAGAAGAAGAAGACAAAATCAACTTGCAAGAATGCTATAATGAAATTAAAGAGGGAGAACAAAATTTGGATGAATACAAAGATAAAAACAAAAAAATTCAATATAACAAACGAGTCATAACCAAAGATGGCACAATTGAAGATTATTGGCCATACAAAAAAACAAAGGGGATAATTAACTTCTTGAAAGGATAACATGATGTCTTCATAAGAGGTTATGATAACCTCAAAGTTCTAGCATCATACATGGAAGAGATTAAAATGGACTTGGCCCTGCTTCTAGGAAATAAACCTATCAATAAAACACCTTACAACCTAACTTATAAATCCAAGGATCTTGTTTAGTAATAAATTTCCAACATATTGGTAGTAGGAATAATATACCCCATTTAAAATTGAGAATAGGCAATCCCTGTGGTGGTTCAACCAAAGAATAAATATCCCAAAAGACTAAGAACATGTGTTGACTTTAGAGGGTTGAATAAAGTAAATATGATAAATCCATTACCAGCATCATTTGTTTTTTTGTAAGTAAGAGAACTATATATTAAATATAAACAAGAGAATTAAATGACCCAGAAGTCTATAGATTGTTCCATCCCCTCAAAATGACACTCCCAGCGACATTGCTTATTACATTTATACTGCAAATTACCCCTCCCTCGAAGGAGAAATTAGGGTATTCATACTACCTATCTCGCTTGTGACTTTAAATACCAAATTTCCTATTGCCCCTATCATTTCGAAACACTTAACTATATCGACTGATATTCCAAAAATAGTAACATAACATGCATTTTAAAACCACATGACATACTATGGGACCTGGCTGCCTACCGATGAGCCATAAATTCCATCCAGTGAAGCTCCAACCACTGCTCCAACATCACTTGTCCTAGGCCATAATGGAATCCCCGACCTATGGGCGATGACATCTATTTTCTTATTCATGAGCCTTGTGTTTGCATAGTGATCCCAAAACTGGATAGGAATTTCATCACCTTTTTGTTTCTCATCCCTTTCCATCATAACACGAGTAAAAATCCCTTTTATTATCCAAAATAAAGACACCGTTCTTTCATGGGGTGAATGCCTTGCTCTTGAAGTTCCTGGATCTTGTATTAAAGATTATAAAGCAAAAAATTCCTCCATGGGCTTGGCCCCCTCTAGCTCCTCCCAGAGATCCTTCTCCACCGCCTCCAATTCTTCATGAACCCCCTACGATATCGAATCCCTATACATCCATGTCGTCTGCACAACACGCAATTGCTCCCTATTAACTCTCTTTCGCCCCTCCTTCCCACTTCCCGATTCCTCCCCACTCTTGTCCATCCTCCTGAGATTCCTGTGAATAGAATAACCATAAAATGAATCCATAGACTTCCACCGGAACTCCTCAACCAAAGAATTGAGCCACCACAACACCCTATGTTGACTTAAATAAATGTGGGACGAGCATATGACATCAACACCTAGATGAATGATGATTTCCTTAATGAGGAACCAAATCTCCTCTCTCGCTTTTGTATCCCTTATTGGACTCTCCATAACTCTAGACATCATTCTCTATAGCTCACACATTCAAAATATCTTATCCTCGTGCATTTAAATCCTTTACACTCGTCGTATTTACTTCTTGATATCCAACTCGAGCATGTGAGTCGATATCGTATTTACTTCTCGATATCCTCATGCTTTCCATTTAAATCCTTTATACTCATCGTATTTACTTCATAATGTCATCCCTAGCTTGGGAGTCTTTATCATCTATCCACGTGATAACTTGGCTAGTGAGCATGTGTCTACATTAACTTTCCATGCATCTCAATTGCCACCTCTTCTCTATCCACAAGCTCACCCACATCTAAGGGGACCAAATCATTAATAGCTAGGGTAGGGCACTGATTGACGAAGGAATGGTCTTCCATAATATTGAGATCCCCTTCCTTCATTTAAACTCGCGCCTGGACCCCTTTGTTTGCAAAAAAATCTCCCACCTGATTTCCCTTGAGTGTCATGTGGCTGAAGGAAAGACCTTGATATAACATAAGCATAGAGGCTAGTTTCTCTAATTTGAATTCTTAGCGTTAATGATCTAAAACCTTTGTTGTTTGATGACCATTTTGGAGACACTTTGCCATCTTCTATATCACTCCCAAATCACCTTCCACAATAATGAGGGAAAATCCTTTGTCTTGATCACTGGATAACCCCTGCAAGAGACCCTCCAGCTCCACCGATTTATTAGTATTCGAGCCAATGAAGCCCCAATAAATCCATATTATTTCTCCCTTATCATTGCGGAATACACTTCCAGATCCAATAGGACTAGGGTTTCCCTTGGATGCCCCATCGAAGTTCAATTTGCTAATCCCACAGAGAGGAGCACTCCATACCTCCAAGCTTTAATTTCCCAATCTAGCTATCGGGGCCTTCCCAATAAATACTGGAGGGTAAATCACTCCCCATGATTGAAGAATCCTTCCTTCCTTGTCATTAGGCTGCAAATCTTGGTTAGACCAAGGAGTAAGCTTCAATGTTTCTCTAATGTGATAGTGAATAAAATTTCCAACTCCCTCGTTTTATTTCTACCTCGAAATATTTGGTGATTCCTTTCCTTCCAGATTTGCCATAGAACAAATCTCGGGAAAAGTTACCAAATACAATTGAGGATTAAATTTCTAAAAGGGTTCATTGTCCACTCTTTTATGGAAAGATCTGGTCTACCTTTGACTCTCCTTGGTTGCCGAAATATTTCAACCCCTCTATCCCATAACACTAAAGCAAAGGGACATTGGTTAAGTGGATGATCAATCGACTCTCAATCTGCACAACACAAATTGTATTGAGTAGGACCTTGGAAGCCTCGTTTTTTGAGATTTTCCCCTATGATAATGCTCCTCTTAATGACTAGCTAGAGAAAAGAGGCCACTTCCAAACAAAGATTAGCACCCCAAACCTTATCCCATTCTTGTTGATGGGAGAGTTCTTCCCAACCCATCCTTAGGATATAAGCTTCCTTAACATTCAAATTTCCCTTTGCCTTTTATCCCCATCAAATCTTATCTAAACCATCTTGGTTCTGAATGCATAATTCCTATAAATCATCCCAAAATCTTGAAATTCCTCTCCTTGGCCTATATCTACCCACCATTCCAACAAGAGCCATTGCCTAAATTCCCTACTATCCATATCCATTTGCTAATAATTCTTAACCTTTAATCCTAGTCTCTCTTAGTTTAATATATAAGTTTCCATAATAGTGAAACTCTTAAATAAAGTGGGAAGTTGTTGTGAGGACTCACTCCACAAGTTAGTCGATTCTCCATCCCTTATTTCCCATAAACTATGATATTGAACTAAATCTTTCCCAAGCTGGGATGAATTCCATATATGAGAACCAACACATGAGTCATGGAATTTGATAAGATCATTTTTTTGCCAACCTCTAGCATACTTGTAGTTCCACAACTAGGCCCATGGTTCCTTGTCTTGTGACACTCACCTCCACCATATTTTTGCTCCTAACACTTCACTGCATTTTTCTGGGTTGTGAAGGGCTAGAACCCCTGGGATTTTAGCATGTATACTGTATCCTACTCATTCCCATTTATGTTTGTCCTTAGACCCCTCCATAGAATTTGTTTTATGCAGCTAACGAATTTCTTTTAAGACAACTTTTGGGCCCGCCATAAACAAGAATAAATATGTTGGCATGGATTGTAGAACTAATTTTAGCATAGTTAATCTATTAGCTAAGTTTAGTGGTCTCAACACCCAATTAGATAGTCTTTTTCTCGTTCTATACACTAATTCCCTCTAAGAGTCCCGACGAATGACTGAATCTGAAGGGGGCTCTTAGATATTTGGATGAAAGGGAACCCCTTTGAAATCGTAGATTACACAGAATGTTCTGATGCATAATTCGGGGAGTGTTAAAGAATAATATTTAAGACTTATCTTCATTCACATATAAACCTAAAGCTTTAAAAAATAAATCTGATCTCCTTTTTATAGCTCTAGCTTCTTAAACCAAGTCATGACCCATAAGCATTGTGTCATCAACAAATGTTTTATGCGTCTGTTTTGGGGCATTAAGATTCAGAGACAACCCCCTATTTTCATGATCCCTCGGCATGGATTTAAATGTATGGCCCATACCTTCAACTAACAAGATAAATAGAAAGGGAGAAAGATGATCGCTCTGCCTTATGTCTCTTGGCGGGTGGAAGGTTGGAGATGGAATTCCATTCACCAACATTAAGAAGAACATCTAGGATATCAAGTTATATAACCATTCACTCCATTCATCAATGAAGCCAAAATATTTTAAAACTTCCTTCATGAATTGCCAACTAACCTTATCATGATCTTTGGCCAAGTCCAATTTTAACATCATACTCGACTCGTTTCTGACTTCCAACGAATGACATGTCTCATTCACTAAGATGATACCATTAAGTATATGTCTCCCTTCAACAAACCTAAAATGTTCTAGAGACATTAAAGATGGTAACAAAGGTTTGAGCATATTCTCTATCACTTTTGAAATGATTTTGTAAATAACATTGCAAAAAGAAATTGGTTTGAATTTACCTGGCACATCTGCTCCCTTACTTTTAGGAATTAATGATAAGAAGGTAGCATTAAAAGCATATAACACTCCTATGGTCAGTCTCCACTATTCAAACCACTTCCTCTTTAATCATATCCCAAAAGTGATGGAAGAGCCATGAAGCCATCTGAACCCGACGCTTTTCCATGCTCCATTTGTTTAATTGCTTCCTTGAATTCTCCCATATCCATTGACCTCATTAACATATCATTATGGGCTTGCAACACTAGATATGGGATGTGTTGGGTGACTCTAGCAATATCTACAGATCTGTCCCGAGTCGGTTCCTTCATAAACCATTTAAAGCGTCTCACTAGTTTTTCTTCAATTTCCTTCCTATTTTCCACCCTATCTCTTTTGGTAGTTTTGAGCATAGTGATATGATTTCTTTGCTTGTGTGGGATTCCCGAGTGGATAAAGAAGGAATTGTTATTCTCACCTTCCTTCAACCATCTATTCCTAGACTTATGCTTCCAAAGAATCTCCTCTCGATGCTCTTTGGCTTCCACTTGGGCCATGACTCGCTTTTCCTTTGCATAGAGAGTCTCATCATATCCCTCAGTCATTCCTTTAACCTGAATCTCCTCCAATTTCTTCTCTAAACTTTTCTTACCCTGAAATATATTCCCAAAAACTTCGTTATTCCATTTTCTCAAATTTTCCTTAATAACTTTGAGTTTTTGTTGGAACCGGTACATGCATGTTTCGCTTGACACTTTTTCTCTTCCTACCTTTTCTTAACCTCATTCTTAAAATCAAGATGGGTGGACCAAAATTGTTCACAACGGAAAGGATGCCTCCAAAATTCCCCCTCCTAATCTATGATAAACTGATGGGCTAGTGATCTGATCCTATTATTCGCAGAACTAATGACGAGGTTTCAACACTGTTATTTAAGATAGATTATGAGATTAAGAATCGATCTAGCCAAGAAACGACATTCCATGTGAACACATGGTTTTCTTGTTGGTTATTCCATGTGAAGATGTGGTTTCCTACTTCCATATCAACCGAGTTCATGTTTTAAATCAAATATATGATTCTTGATTGGATGAATCCAAATACCTCCGACCCCTTTTTTTCCTCCAAGGATGTAATCATATTGAAACCCCCCGCTATGATCCAATGCTTCTCAATGACTCATCTCTTCAGACCTTCTAGAGATCGTAACAAACCTTTTTTTATGAGAGGGGGGTTGGGGCCCTTAAACACTTGTTAAAAATCTCTGAACCTACAATCTAAAATTCTATCGTTATGTATCTATGGGATCCTAGAAAATTAAACAACCTTATTTCCTTTGCATACCAAAGGACTACCAATCCTCGTGTATCCCCCATGGCATCCACATATATTACCTTGCTTTCCCTCCATATTTTGCTTGCTATGACCCTCATCACATATCCTAAACTTTTATTTTCTTGAAGAAATAATAGTATAGTTTTGTCCTTGTCGATCTTCTTCTTTATAATTCTTATCTTCTAGGAACTACTCATTCCCCTTATATTCCACGATAAAACTTTCATTGAGACAACTCCTCAAGAGATGATAAAGTTGCCTTGATCATCAGGTACTATCTTGAGTCTACCAATTTGGCCCCGACCTCTATTATTCTATGCATGTTACTTCGTCGTCCCCTCTTTTATGGTCCTTCCATATATTATTCAATTCTCATTAGGTTGGATTTGAAGTTTTTTAGGTTGTATTTCTAAAAAAAAAATATTATTATTATTTCAAACCCATTATTATGGCATAACGCCTCAATACCCAATCACTAATATCACAAAATACAAGACTCCATAACAATTCAAGACAAATAAGTATCCAATCAAAAGAATGCTTGGAAGCAAAAGGGGCTTTTGAAGCTAGGTTTTGGGTTGCATTACAATGCACTTATTCATATAGTGTCAAATCAAGTAGGACAATGGGAACATGGTCATGAATATTCCCTAACTACAAGCTTCCAAAGCTTGGGTCAGTTGCACATGTCTAGTGGTATTTATTGGTAGTTTGGAAAAAGGGAACAAATCAAAACATGTGACAATGTTCCCAACCCATAGAGGACATCCTTAATGAAATGATCTAATGATTTGAAAAGATGAAAACAACTCTCACTCCCACTACTTTTGAACCTATGCATGGAGACAAATATCTACCATGGACTTTGTCTGGTACTATCACTAGTCAATGCCATGGTCCTCCCCAACTTGATCATCCTTTAGAATATTAAATTTTTATCTAACATCGATACATCAATTTGTCAATTTTCCAATGCAATGTCATAATATTAAATGTGTTCAGATCATATTGGAAAGAGGTGGTAATTAAATATATTGCTCAATAGTGCACCCAAAGGATTCACAATTTCTTAGCATTGAGAAAATAAGGAGATTTATTTTGGTAGATAAAAAGGCTCATATTGAATTGATACTTCATGACATTAGAAAGAGTTGGAAGGATAGTGGGGTGCTCATTGTTTCAAATGGTTACAAAGATGTCCATCATAGACTTGTCATTAGCAAATTGGTTATAGTCCATGAAAGGCTATTTTTTTAAAGGTACCAAGGATGGCTCATATTTGATGGCCTTCCTCAAAGATGCACCTAAAGAGGTTGTCGAGAATATTTTGTTCAAAACGTAGTAGAGAGTGCAATGAATCGTGTACTTGCAAGGGGAATGTTCGAGGATAAGTACCCAAATATATCTTAGACTCTTTGTATTGATCATCACTTGGACATATAGCTAAAATATTTTAATCACATTTCATGGTTTGGGAATAAAATATAGTTTTATTATTGTCCAACAAATGACCACAAAAGTGTTAGTTTTTTGTGCTAGTCCAAAACTGTTTACACCATATTTGGGAGTGCTTCATGAAATTTGGGGTACATGGTATTTGGATAGACCCCAGATAGTTCGATGTGGGTTGTATCATGATTTATAGTCAATGACCTTATGATGGTGCTTACATAACTTTCTTTCCTTAACCGTTGGAGATCTCTAGGTACTTCAGTGGATGCCTTTCATTGAGGCGCCGTGAAGGATTTAGTTACTTGGAGGGTAACCTTTAGGGTATGTGGAGCATTTTACATCATGGAGGAGGGATTCAATCCCTAGAGATTTATTATGGATTCCTATGGCTTCAATCCCTAGAGATTTATTATGGATTCCTATGGCTTCAATCCCTAGATATGGCTTGTGGATGCTCTTACATGAGGTTGTTGACCCAGTGACGTAGTACATTGCTTACAACGATCAATGCAGTATGTGGAGGTTTGTATTGGAGTGATGAGGAATTGCTTTGCATAGTTATAATACCATGGGCTACTTATTGTGTCTAACATCACCTTGAATCATGACACTTGTACTTTAGTGTGGACATATCACTTGTGTTGGCTCACAAGGGCTCATGTAGGTTGCTTATGAGGCATTTTTCCCACATATTGTTGCCCTCCCTTACCTCTCATATCAATCGAGGAAGGTGTTAGAGCACAACAATAACACTAAGAGAGGGGTGAATCAGTGTATCACATAATCAATTAATTTTCTATGTTTAAGCACTATTGTTGAACATGTATCATTAGAATTGCAATATTTATATAATAAGCATCACAAACAAGAGATACACATGGTATGTATTTAAATATTTAATATTTGATTAGTCACCAAGTATAATAGTTTGTAGAAGACACCAATATTCGGAGTTCTCAGCACCAATTGAGAGATGAGGAATCCAACCCTCGATGCAAGACCCAGCTTGCCGACAGAATCTAACTTGTCATGAGGAATACAATCCTCAATGTAAGACCTAGCTTGTAGATAAGACCCAACTTGTCTAGTGAAGATACCAAGCTCCACTAAATGACACCAGTTGAGACTAATGCCAAATTTCTCCTTGGAAATTCCTTCATTTATGCTTGAAGATAATATTGTATTACTGCAACTGCTCCTTTTTAATACACACCTAAATCTATGTGCATCACACTCTTTAATTCTTCATCCACTGCTTGGTTCAATCTATGATTCTTACTGCTCATTCCATTTTGTCGGATGGTTCGATATACATTATATACTATAGATAGTAGTTGTTTTTCCGTATTCACCATCATGTCATCCTTGCATGTCTATCATTGTGTGGCTTCATATTTACGAGAGAGTGTACCCCAGATCAAACTCTAATTTTTGTCCTCAACTAACTTCATCAATTCTTCCTTCACAACCTCAGAGTATTACATTGCTTCGGCTCACACAACTTCACCACACACACTCAATGGATGCTTCATTCTTTATTTATTTATATTGGTTTTTATATCAAGTTGCTTTTCCTTTAAGCATGATTTTCTTAAGTGGACTACTCCTAGGGGATTTTCCTTGTCAGTGACACCCCATCTTTCTTCCTTCATGGGCAACTTTTCCCATACCTTCTTTACAGTTAAGTTTGCCCAAAAAACTAACTTGAGCCAACTAAAACTTTATTATCCTCTTTCATTTGCGTAGTCGTCTTGTTCTTTTGTTGGCATACTACCTTCTATCTGCGCAATGCCATTTGTATTACTGTTTAAGTTTTCTATGCTTTCCTCGAAAGAATTTTCTAGTCAATTTGATCTACTTTTGTTGATGACTTTGCCATTTCATCACTACTTCAATTTTTTACCGTGTGTTTAGATACTTCACAAACTATAAACTTTGACGATCCACATACTACGAACTTTGTCATTTTATGCAATTGCAAACTTCAGTATTCCACCAACTTGTGCATTATACTTCAACATTTCACTAACTTGTGTATTTTACCAACTTGTTTATTTCAATATTTTACCAAATGCACACTTCAACATTTCATAGGATTAACTTGCTCTGTCATTTTGATTACCATATTTTTGTAAGCACTTCATATGCATGCTTATGTACACACATGTATTTGTAACAAATAAAATCATATATCAATAAACAAATTTGAAATAATAAAATAAAGTAATTAAACAAATATTAATTAAATTTGATATGTAATTAATCGAAAAGATACAGACCTACCCTTCCATTGAAAAGGCACTTAAGACCATAATTAAATGGTCCATCAAATTGTAATGTAAATACATCTCATCATTCATATTCAATATTTATTTCATCTTTTCGGAATGGAGTTATTTTCTATTGGTTGATTATTTACTTGAGTGATCCTTGAGAATATCCAGATACAGGTATTACAGTGGTATCAGAGCCCCTTCTTGGGCTTGATTCCGGCCTTTGGCCACAAACCCTTCTCGGAGCTTCTCCAAAACTTGGCATTTGGCCATTATTTTTAGAGTTTGTCTAAACTTGCCTTTTGGCCATCATTTTTGGGTTACCAAAAAATCTAGGACCTTGTCCAAATGCAGGTATTTTCCCAAAGAGGATTCAGTCAAGTTAACCCAAAAAATAAAAATAAAAGGAGAAAAGAATAAATTATTTTAGCTACAAATAAGAAGAAGATACCAAGAAGTAAGAAAAAAAATATTACAAAGAAGATGTGGGAAAAATAATTATCCGCAAGAGAAGGAAAAAAGAGAGAGAAAAAGTTAAAGAATAGAATTCATAAAACCACACATGGTTTCATTATTTTACCGACTGCACACTTCAGCATTTCATAGGATTCACTTGCTTTGTCATCTTGATTACCGGCTTTCTATAAGCACTTGACATCTGCATGGTTGTGTACACACCTACATTCTTTGCTACTCTGACTGCAACCCTTCAACATACCAGCTATCTAGTTTGTACTTCAACATCTCACTTGCTTGTGTACACATACATCCTTTACCTGTTTTGCTAACTTTGCATTTGAACAATTATCTCATTGTTCTCGATGTCACACTGTTTGTTGACATCACCGACAATCTTATTCTATATACTTCTTTATACTGTCTTCAAGCTTCACATGCATTCCAATTCTATATAGCTCTTCAAACTAGCTTCAAGCTTCACATACATTCCAAACAATCTTGTTCTATATACTTCTTCAAACTAGATTCAAGATTCATATGCATTCCAATCCTCTTTGACATCAATGACAATGCTAGGTGCATTGAAACCTTTTTCATATCAATGATGACACTAGGTCCAATAGAAGGAGAAAGTATTTCCACCATGACTCTGATACCACCAAGACACCATGACCAAATCGTCTTCAAAACATATACATTGACACAAATTACAAACTCAGATTGGACACCAAGATTGAATCGACTTCAAAACATATGAATTAACACAAATTACAAACTTATATTGCTATCCCATGCCATAGTTCCTTTCTCTACCAAGATGGAATATTTTTCTATGCATTTAAGGTCTCGGGATGGGTGCAATATCTGGTTGAGCATTCAAGTAAAATAGACACACATACATAGTCTGATTCTCTTTGAAGGGAGAAGATCATCACAAACTTTACACACATAAGGGTATAATGCTTTAGATCCATGTAGATTGCATTACATGTTGTAATGCTCCCAACCTCGTAACTCGAGACCGGATACACCAAGCGACCATGAGGAATCCAAAACAAGCCAAAACACAGCTGAAAATATCTCTAGGGTGAATCCTTCAAAGAATAAATGTTAAACAATGATACAATTAACAAAATAAACTATCTCCAGTGTTAAACTCCACCCACCTGACTTGAGCATGCCCTCTCGACACTCTCGACATGATGAGTCAAAAGTCAGAATTATAAAACAACACAGCTAAAACATATTCCAGACTCCATTGTTTTGATTCCAACTTCCTATGCTTCCCCGACCTTTCTATCTTCGAGAGTTAGAAGTAGCACCCTTTAAACAAAAAATAACATTAACCCTCCCGACTTACCGATACTGACATCAACACGTCGGAAGTCGAAAATCAGCATGGCCAAATAACAAACCAACAAATGACCTTCCCACCTCAATGCCAACACGTTAGAAGTTGGAAGTCGTCACAGCCAAACAACAAACCAACAAACAACCTTTTGATTTCGATGGTGACACGTCAAAAGTGGGAAGTCAGCACAACCAAACAACAAATCAACAAATGACCTTATGATGCTTACATCGGCACATTGGAAGTAAGTACATCTAAACAACAAACCAACAAATGACCTTTCGATCCTGACGTCGGCTCGTCGAAAGTCGGAAGTCGTCACGACCAAACAACATACCAACAAACAACCTTTTGATCCCGACGTCGACATGTCAAAAGTCAGAAGTTGGCACAACCATGCAAGAAATATATTAACATTCAACTCATCTATCCCGATGTCAGCATCCACATAGAAGCAATTACTCTGATTTCAAAGATAAACACATAAGTGTTACAATGGACAACTAAGGAAAAACATTGGCCATTGCATGCCTTCAACAGACATAAGTCAATCGTCCTTTGGATTTTTCAAGTAACTCTACCATGAGGTCTAATAGTGTATAAGACTTATGTTTCCCAAGACTATAACTAACAGTTGGGATTGCAAACAAGACTTTAAGCCTTGGATCTCATTCACATTCAATAATCGGTCCTGCATCATTAAACCATATACAATACATCATAAGCCAATATCAGATTGAAGGATGTCTTATACAACCATATAATCCTCATAAGCAATTAATATATAGGTTTCCACCTACAACCATATAAACAAACAAAGTAAGCACAATCCTGAGCATGATTCATCTACAAAATTATGTAATTAATTATACAATGATCTTACTATTCTGGTTAAGGGGTAAACTAGGTCCAACATGATAGCTTTTCACCTTTCCATAGACACATCCAAGCCAACCATACTTGAATAGGTCATCCCTAAGTTAAGGCCATGGATCCAAATGCATAGGTACTCTTAAGCGATGAACACGACGTTCTTTCATACCGTGGCCAACACTACCACGTAGAAATGGCCATATCTTAGTCATAAGAAAAACGTTGTAAATAAAACAAAAGACATTCCTTACTTGAAACATCACTATAGACGCAATGGAATAGGTCTCATGACCCATACCTTCTTAAAATGTATCAAACTAGAACATATGGTTGCACCCTTCATATGAATTTCCAGGGTACAACCTGCATAATCTCAACACCTTCCCTCACCACTTCCTCTACATATTCACTACCTGGTGCAATGGGATTCCCTTCACAACAGTCCCTCAGGATATCACCATCCATCTTCAGGATTCACGTATAGGACCAAAAACTGATGCAAGTAATGGTCCTTGAGGTACTTCAATGTTCAATCTATTCATACTGCATTATGGCATAGATCATTCTTCATACCTCATTAAAAGGCCTTCAATCCTTCCTCAGTAATTCAAATCCATACCAGTCATTCAAATTCTTCCCAGAGAGAGAAAGCATCATTGGACCAAGAGGACTTGAGAGAGGCCATTCAAATTCATTAATCACAATTTGAATTCCTACGAGCAATTAACTCCCATTCCAAGAGAAGGTAACTCAAATTCTATTGGGGAAGTTACAAGAGACAGAGAGGTTACAAGAGGGGTTATAGATTCACAAGCCTTGTCTAAAAATAGCCAATGAGGGTGCACTAACACAAGTGGGGTTACAAAACCACCAAGGGGCACACTCAACAAGTGGAATCCATTCCAAGCACCGAGGAAGGTCCACTAACTTGTGAATTGGGTCCAATAGTAGCAACATAGGCTAAAATAATAAGAATGGAAAACAAAGAGTGTTATTAGGGAGAGACATATCTCCTAGTCCCCGATCCCCTCTCACATGTGTAATCCATGAACCCCACCCACATTAGTTTTCCATGTTGAGCTAACAAGTAACAATGACAAAACAACAACAACAATAATCAGAGTTCATATTCTAGGCACCTAGTTCCACATAACAACATAATAAAAATCACAATATTTTTCCAAGGGATTAACACGCTAGGGGTATTACATCTCCCCTCCCCTTAAACAATGCATCGTCCTTGATGCACACTTATTACATGCATGTCGCAGTATGCCAAAAATTAAAGCATATGAGGGTATGCTTCCCTCATATCATCTTCTAATTCCCATGTAGTATCTCCAGGACTATAATGGGTCCATTGAACCTTTACGTTCTTGATTTCTCGATTGCGGAGTAGTTTGATTCTTTTTCCCATAATGGCAACTGGTTGCACTGGAAAATCCCCTTCTATCTCCACTTGTATTACATTCCAACAGCCACATGATTAGCGTCGTGTATATACTTTTTCAATAAGGATACATGGAAAACATTATGTACTTTGATGCAAGCAGGTAAAGCAAGCTCATACAACTGGTCTTATCCTAGCTAGGATCTCAAGGGTCCACAATATCTAGCAGCTAGCTTGGAATAGTTTCCCAAGTTCAAGGAGCTCTTTTTGGTATTGAATTTAAAAAATACACGATATCCAACTTGAAACTATTTGGCAGTCCTGTTTTGATTTGCATAGCATTTCTGCCTGTATTTAGCTGCTTTTAGGTTTTGCTCAATCTTAACCATCAGATCCTCTTTATCCTTCAATAATTCTGGACCAACAATGACTATGTTTGTTGGATTGTCCCAACTGATGGGAGTGTTGCACTTTATCCCATGCATACCATCGAAAGGACTCATCTTCAAGGAGGCTTGATATCCTTTAATGTAAGCAAACTTTTCAATATGTAAGTAATCTTCCCATTTTAGATGGTTGATCCATCACATACATTGTTCACATATCTTCAGTCACTCGGTTAACTCTTTATGTCTGTCCATCTATCTGAGGGTGGTATGCTATACTCATGTTTAGTCTTGTGCCAAACCCCTCAAAAAATCCTTTCCAAACGTTATAAGTAAGTTTTAAATCTCTGTATGATACTACGACTTTTGGGATACCATGCAATCTGGCTACTTCTTTCATGTAAATATATGCAATGTTGGTTGCTTTGTGAGTTGTCTTCCTGAAAAGAAGTGTGTTTCCTTAGTTAACTTGTCTTCTACAACCATGATAGCATCATTTTGTAATATTCTCTTAGGAAACTTTTTGATGAAGTCCATTGTCAATACATCCCACTTCCATTTGGGTATTGGCAAAGACTGCAATAATCCTGCGAAAAGTCGATGTTCCACTTTAACCTTTTGGCATTCCATGTATCTAGATATATACTCTGCAACATTGTTTTTCATCCTTGGAAAAAAGTATTGCTTCCTTACCACTGCATTTGTCTTTTGATATCCCGAATGCCCAACATAAGGCACATTATGCATTTCCCTTAAAACCATTTTCCTTAAATCTCTAGAGTCTGGCACATATATTCTATCCTTATGCAAGAGAATCCCATTTTTTCCCAACCTGTACTTATATGATATCTAAGGTGCTTCCTGATGTTGTAGAACGTCTCTTACTTACTGGTAATGTCCATCTATGGCTTAGGATTCAATGATGCTATTTTCCATATCAGATGCACATGTACTGATTGATGCTACATGCATCACATGTATCTTCCTACTGAGTGTATCGACTACCTTATTTTACTTACCTTTGATGTGATTGATGTCAAAGTCATATTCACGGAATAATTCCACCCCTCTCCTCTATCTGGCATTCATAGTTGGCTATTCAAATAAATATTTTAATTCATCATGATCAGTTCTCAATTCAAATTTCTTACCCATCAAGAAGTGTCTCCATATCTTCAAGGCGTTGACAATGGCGACGAGCTCCAAATCACGAGTGGCATAATTATGTTCATGCTCTTTCATCTTCCTAGATTCATAGTTGATCACATGTCCATCCCGTGTAAACACTCCACCAATTCCTTGATTACACACATTTCTGCACACCACAAATCTCCCATTAGGATCGACAATATTTAGAACGAGCACACTAGTAAGTAATTGCTTGAGTCTCTGAAAGTTGTCTTCACACTTAGAGGTCCATTTGTACTTCATGACCTTCTTCTGTAAGGGCATGATGGGATGCGCTATCCTTGAGAATCCTTCTATGGATCACATGTAGTAGCCTATTAATCCCATGAAATACCTCATGTCTGATACGTTCTTCGGTGTCTGCCAATCCATTACTGTTCTTATATTTTCAAGATCTACTGAGATACCTTATTCTGTTATGATGTGTCCCTAGTACTGGATTTTATTATGATAGAATGGACACTTAATAAGCTTGGCATACAACTGATGTTGTCTGAGCACCTGCATCACCAACCTTAAGTGCTCCTCATGTTCTTCTTCTAACTTGGAATAGATGAGGAAGTCATCTAAGAATACAATCACAAACTTGTCCAAGTATTTTATGAAAACTTCGTTCATTAGACACATGAATGCTGTTGTTCCATTGATCAATCCAAAAGGTACCATTGTAAACTCGTAGTGTCCATAACTTGTTCTGAATGTTGTGTTACATATGACCTCATTCCTGATCCTAACTCGATGATACCCAGATCTCAGGTCTATCTTTGAAAACACCTTAGCTCCCCTTCGTTGGTCAAACAAGTCATTAATCCGTGGCAAAGGGTACTTGTTCTTGATTGTGGCTTTGTTCAACTATCTTTAATATATGAAAAGCCTTAAATTTCCATCTTTCTTCTTCACAAACAACATGAGAGCTCCCCAAGGTGACACACTAAGCCTTATGTACCATTTCTTTAAAAGTTCTTCTAACTACATTTGCAATTATTTCAGCTCTGGTGTACTCATCCTGTAGGGTGCTTTAGATGGATGGACTATTCCTGGTATCAAATCAATAGAGAACTCAATATCCCTTTCTGGTGGCATTCCTTGGATTTCTTGGAAAACATTTGTAAACTCCTATAACACCGGATAGTCCTGCAAAAAAGGTTCCTTTCCTCCTTCAGGTTCCTAGACATGGGATACATACAATTGACATCCTTTTTTGAAACACTTCTTCAACAGTAGATTTGCGTCCTGCCTCATGATATAGGTCTCGATATACCTTTTACTGTCACATTATTTCCTTCTTCATTTAGACATGAACAAGTATTGTTGTGACATTTAAGAATGGCATGAGGTGCATCCAACCAATCCATACCAATAAAAATATCATATGAATCTAGGGGTAGGATATTCATATATGCCAAAGTCTTCACACCATTCATGTCCAAGGGACACTCCTTTACTGCTTCTGTGACCTTTCTCCTGGTACCTATGGACAACTATACTAGACTTGCTACTTCAAGCTTACTTTTCTTTAGGTAGCATCTCTCAACTATGTTAGGTGCAATGTTTGGATTAAAAGGTAAAGGTACAAAATATTTTTCATGCATCCATAATGCATTTGGGCTTTCATAAGTACTATCCTTTTCCGAAGTTTAGCAGAAATTTATTGCAAGGCTTTATCTTTATGCATTTCGACATATGCTATGCACCTTTCCATTATGTACATGTCTGTTAAAGGGATTGGCTTGGAAGAAGGTTTAAGATTGGTTTAGCACATTTGGGACGACCATATAAAGACAAAGGACAAGTCACGAACCTTCCATTTAAGATACATTTAAAAATAATACTTTGAACATCAATAGTTATAAGGATGATTCTATATATAAACTTAGAACCTAAAATGCAATCATCCTTTGTGCTATCTAATCTATTAAGAGAAAGGGTTGACCTTGAATTTTTATGGGGAACGTTAGAAAAATAGGATCACAAAGCAATAATAATAAATAGTAAACAAGATGCAAATATTAAAGCACATTACAAGAGAGACACATATATAACGTGGTTCACCCAAGATGGGCTATGTCCACACAAAAATTGTCAGTCCTTTATTATTATACCATCCAACAAAATGAAGGGACACAACCTGCAGCAACTCCGCTACACTTCCTCTTCACTCTCTCATAGTCTCTCTCACACAATCACAAAGATTGTTTACAATGCTACAATGCAATACACAGTCGTATTACAATGCTACAATACGATACATAGTTGTATTACAATGTTTTCCTTTTATAGGGGAATTACCATGGAAAAATACCATAGGTCAGCCTATACCATGGGCACGTAAATTCTTGGCCAAAAAACATCCCAAATTTTCCTTTTTGGGGCATTGCCTTCGAACCCTTGCAGGGGGCTTGCTGGCCCCCGCACCCCATGCTAGGACGAGTTTATGGTAAAAATGGGGCACAAGCACAGCTAAACAATAACATCATTGAATCTACAGGACCATGCTCCACAACCAACAATCTCCCACTTGGACACTGATCACAACAACTCCACCGTTGCTGCACTTACTAGACTATGCTCTGAAACCTTGGGCTTGGAAAATTTATCATCTTCATCTTCATGCTTAAAGGTCAACAGAAACTGAGCAGGAACTCAGTTTCTCTTTGGTTAATACCTTTGTCAACATGTCTGCAGGATTCTGGCTAGGATGTACCTTTTCCAACTTTAGCAGTTCATCTTCCAGAACATATCTTATGAAATGATAC
Source organism: Pseudotsuga menziesii (assembly GCA_001517045.1). Taxonomy (NCBI): domain Eukaryota; kingdom Viridiplantae; phylum Streptophyta; class Pinopsida; order Pinales; family Pinaceae; genus Pseudotsuga; species Pseudotsuga menziesii. The sequence continues at coordinate 156,367 of LPNX010879434.1, read as the reverse complement.
TTGAGTTGTATATGTTTAGTCTTCGAATGAAAAGTTGTGTTCTTTACAAGATGAATGACACTATGGATGTCAATATACAACCTGGTATTCGCCTGCTTCGTGTCCAATTACTCCATGTACCTCTGCAACTAAATGATCTCTTTACTAACCTCCTAAGAAGCGACATACTCTACTTCCATTGTTGAAAGTGAAACAACTTTTTGCAGTTTCGAAATCCAACTTACTGTTGTTCCACCTATAGTGAAAACATACCCTGTGGTGCTCCTCCTACTGTCTTTATCACCAACCATATATCTGTCAACATATCCCTGTAGAGCAATGCCTGAACCTCCAAAACATAATACATGAGAAGTGGTACCTCTCAAATACCTGAGAATCCATTGTACTGTCGTCCAATGCTCTTTATTTGGATTTTTCATATACCTGCTCACAACTTCCACCGCATGTGCAATACGTGGTCTTGTGCACACCATGGAATACATCAAGTTGCCAACCGCTGATGAATAGTGAACCTTCGACATGTATTCTATCTCTTCTGTGTCTTGGGACACATCTCCTTACTTAGTTTGAAATGCATGGCCAAAGGTGTACTAACTGATTTTGAATTTTGCATTCTAAACCTCTCCAACACCTTTTCTATGTACTCACCTTGAGACAATGTCAATTTGCGATTTTCTTGTCTCTTGTTATTCTCATACCAAGGATTTGCTTTGCAGCACCCAAATCCTTCATCACAACTGATTTAGCTAGTTTCTTTTTTAACACATTTATATCCCGCATGTTAGACCCTCCAACAAGCATGTCATCCACATAGAATAACAAGATAATATATCTTCCATAATTTAGCCTCTTGAAATAAACACAGTGGTTCGAATGGCATCTACTATAACCATGTTTTGTCATAAACATATCAAATTTTAAATCCCACTACGTTGGAGCTTGTTTTAGGCCATGAAATCTCTTCTTCAACATGCAAACCAAATTCTCCTTCCCTTTTACCTCATACCCTTGTGGCTTCTACATATAAATATCTTTCTCTAAATCCCCATAGAGAATTGTTGTTTTTATATCTAACTGTTCAAGATGCAAATCTTCTACTGCCACTAGACTTAAAATAGTCCTAATTGAAGTCATTTTAACAACAAGAGAAAATATTTCATCAATGTCTATACCTTTCTTTTGTGTAAACCCCTTTACAATAAGTATAGCCTTATACCGCTTCTTGTCTCCATATTCTTCCTTCAACCTGTAAACCCATTTATTCTACAACGCTCTTTTTACTACGGGCAACTCAACCAAACCCTAGGTTTGGTTTCTTACCAATGAGTCCATCTCCTCATTCATGCCTTGCTCCTACTTGTTTCTAGTTTCTACCTGCATTGCCTCTTCGTAGCATTCTGGTTGACTAGAGTCAGTCATCAATACATAATACACAGAAGAAGAGAATTGTTCAGGGGGTCTTCTTAACATGATAGATCTTCTTACATTTCCAGAACTTTGATATACCTGTTGCCTCTCTTAATTTTCTAGCGCCTTTGGAACTTCATTTTCTTTGATTTCATCAAGCACTATGTATTATGTGTTTTCCTTTTCCTATTTCTTCCCCTGCAACTGATATTTGTACATAACCTTTTCATTGAATACTACATCTCTACTCATAATGATTTTGCAATTTTCATAATCTCGTAGGCAATAACCAAAATCATCAACCTTATATCCAATAAAGGTACATTTCTTGGATTTAGCCTCAAGCTTTGTTCTATTTTCTTTATCAATATGGAAAAATGCTTCACAACCAAAAGTTCTCAGAAATGAGTAGTTTACCATTTTACCTGTCCATGCCTCCTCTAGAATTCCACCAACCAAAGCACTTGAAGGCCCTTTATTTATTAAATAACCAATAGTATCTACAACATTAGTGCAAAACTGTAAGGGCAACCCTGCATGCAATCTCATACACCTTGCATGCTCAATGATTGTATTGTTCATCCTTTATGACACACCATTTTCTTGTGGTATTCATGGGACTGTATTCTCTCTACGGATCTGATGGTATGAACAGTAACTATCAAACTCCTTGCTACAATATCCACCTCCATTATCATATTTGAGACATTTCAACCTTTTCCCTATCTCATTCTCAACCAAAGCTTTCCACTTCTTAAAATTGAAAACACACCATAATTCTGTATAATGCAATCAACCCAAGTTTTTCTAGTTGCATCATCAATAAAACTAACATAATAACAAGAGACACCGAGAGATTATACCTGAGTCAGTCCCCATACATCTGTATGCACAAGCTCTAACTTTTTCACTTTACTTCTGTTTCCCAACCCTAAGAAATCTAACTATCTTTTGTTTTCCATAAACATAGTTCTCACAAAATTCCAAACTTACATGCTTCAGATCTCGAAGCAATTTCCTTGAGTGGAGAATCTGCATCCCCTTCTCACTCATGTGGCCAAGCTTATGATGCCACAATGTTGCACTTGTTTATGTGGAAGCTACATATATAGAATAATCAATATTATGAGGAAATAAATACAACGTACCTATTTTATCTCCTTTTGTTATTACCAGTGCTCCTTCAGTGATCTTCCACCATGTTTTCCCAAACGTAGACAAATAACCTCTATCTCCCAACTGTCGTGTTGAGATCATATTTCTTTTCATATCAGGAATATTCCTTAAATCTTTTAGAAGCCATTCATTTCCATTATTTAACTTAATCCATACCTTACCCATTCCAACAATTTTACATGGTTCATCATCCCCTAATAAAACATGTCCAAAATCAATTGGAACATAATCATGAAAGAATTTCCTATGGGGTGTAGCATGACATGAAGACCTTGAATCTACTACTTAGTAATCACTAGTATTATCTAATGCAAGAATCAAAACATCTTGTAACACATCGCTTGCTACATTTGATTCCTAAGTAGTCTCTTGCTGCCCATCTCATTTCTTTTTTGGACCTCTGCAGTCTTTCCTCATATGTCCTCTCTTACCACATTTCTAGAACTCTATCTTTTCCTAGTCTGGACTTGGATATGCCCTCTCTAGACTTTCTACGATTACCTGGGATCCTTCCTCTCTCCCTTTGTCTTCCCCTGCTCTCCATGGTCAACGCATTATCTAATGTCTCACCTATGCTTTTTCTTCACATTTCCTCACTAAGAATAACACCAACAACATCATCAAATTTAAGAGTGTTTGAACCAGGGACAGAGTTACTTACAGCCATGACTAAGCCATTCCACCTTTCTGGCAATGAGCACAGGATTATAAGATCCCCAACCTCATCATCAAAGTTCACTTTTACATAACTTAATCGACAAGTAATCGTATTAAATTCATTTAAATGATCAGCAACAGATCCACCTTCTAACATCTTCATATTAAATAAAAACTTCATTAAAAATACCTTGTTGGAAGCCGAGGGTTTTTCATTGAGCTTAGTCAATGCGCTCATCACACCCCCCGTTGTATTTTCTTTCAAAATATTGAAAGCCACCGACGAAACCATGCACAATCGTATTGTTCCCAGTGCCTTTCTGTCAAGAACCTCCCTTTCTGCATCCTTCATAGTCGTCAACTTTTGTTTTTCTACCCAATGGTAGGTATAGATCCTTCTAGTACAGATGGTCCTCCATCTGCATCTTCCATAAATGGTAGTTTTGGCCATTAAATTTCTCTACCCTAAAATTTCCTTCTTCTTCCATTGCTCCCACTCGAACTAGAAACCCTTCTTTCCTGTAATTTTACCATCCGAATAGATCTTTTGGCTCTAATACCAATTGTTAAAAAAACAGGATCAGAGAGCAATAGCAATAAACAATAAACAATAAACAAGATGAAAATATTAAAACACATTAAAAGAGAGACACAAATATAACGTGGTTCACCCAAGAAGGGATACGTCCACACATAAATTGTCAGTCCTTTATTATTATACCATATAGCGAAATGACGGGATACAACCTGCAGCAACTCGACTACACTTTCTCTTCACTCACAGTCTCTCTCACACAATCACATATATTGTTTTACAATGGTACAATACAATACACAATTGTATTACGATTCTTTCATTTTATAGGGGAATCACCATGGAAAAATACCATGGGCCCATAAACTATTGGCCAACAAACATCCCAAAATTTTGTTTCGGGGGCGCTGGCCCCCCTGTGGGGGGACGATGCGCCCCTCACCCCCCCTACTCTGACGAGTGTACAATAAAATTGGGGTACAGACACAACTGAACAATAACGTATCTGAACTTGGAAGATCAGGTTCCACAACCAATAGGGAAATATGGAACTTTACGAAACAACATAACTATAGTTCCTTCTATTGATGTTCCATGATCAATCGTAGTTTGTCAATAAAATGTTGGGATAAAATTTCCTTTTTCCCAATTCATATGGCATCCCGAGTTACAAATAAAATCCGAATGATAAGGTTTATGTTTGGGAGGACAAAACCAAACTTAAATGTAAAACTTAGGTCCCGTGAATTGTCCCAAAGATGGATGGATTCGATCTTTCTTTTCTTCTTCTTGCTCATCACTTTCTTCTACAAATAAATCGATCATATTTTGTTTTGGTGTATTTTGGAAAGTTGTGTTGTATGCTTTGAACATTTTTCATGTGATGACTGGTTTCTTTCCTATATTGTCATGTCAAGCTTTCTTTTTAATTCATCAATCTCCTTTGTAATTTTCATAAGCCGATGCTACATTTCCTTACTCTACAATCTGAGTTTTTTATTTTATTTTAAATTCTGCCCATCCTAGTGACTTTAGGCATAATTATTGTAATCTCATACGGAGCATAGAATGCATGATTCTTTTTAATTATATGGGATTGAGATTTCAAACTTTCTTCTTATTTTTCCTTAGCTTGAGTTGAATTAACAAACTTTTATTTTCTTTGCTTAATTCTTATTTCAACACATATTGATATGTTGGAAGCTTTCTTAGTTCCTCATATATTTGTGTTATTCTTACTTGCAGAGAAATTTTTGGCTTTGAAAATAAATATGACGAGGAAAACATTCCAAAACAAAAAGTTGCAAGGGAGTCAACATCACAACCTCCGAAATCTCGACAATTAGAATTTGATGATTATGATCAAACAAAATGACTAAAATGAGGAGTCTAGTCAAGATTAGATTCATCATCTGATGGCAAGAGAACTACTTCGCCTTCAACATACTCACCTAGAATACGATAAACTAAATCCCACCATTATGGATGTAACTTAGCTTAAAACATAGTAGCTAATTTGGGCTTCTCCTACTTAGAAGGACATTTATTTTTCCAATGACCTTTCTTTCCACAAATGAAGCATTTTTCTTTGTCTACAGGAGTAGATATTATTTTATCATACCATTTTTTTTCTTGGGATTTTGTAGCTTTTAGACTTGAAAATTTTCATAGGTTTGTATGAACCAAACCTTGAAGCGATACAATAGATATTTTTTCATTTTCTTCTATCAACTACATGGTTTGTTGCTCAAGTGTCCTCTATTATGGCCATCGCATCCCTAATCAAGCATATTGTCAATATTTTTGACACACAACCCAAATGTATACATTGAATCATTTCTTTTAAAGTATTTAGAGACTCTTTTTTCTAAGCAATGTTCTTACTACACTTGCATTATGTGCTCATGAATTTGTGTAAGCGATAATCCTTTCAAATAAATATTTTTGTCTTTAAACCTGGAAAGCTAAGTATGTAATCTTTTAGATAAGTAGGATTATCAACATTTCCAGAAGTGATCAACAAGTTTTGCATATAGAAGAAATATTCTTTATGATGAGCAGATTACACAATCATTGGGGCATAAAAAGCGCTAGGCGTCCATAGTCCTAGTCTTCTTCAAGACCATAGAATTCTTGACCTAGGGATTTTATAATTTTGTCATTTTCATTATTTTCACCTATCATTTCATCTCTGGTTTCCTTAGGTGTTAGATCTCGAAATGTACTCAGGTTGTAGGAAGCACACCCCGAGGTAACAGCAAAACCACTTTAGGAAGATGTTAATATTTCTCTCCCAGAGAGGGATCTCTCAACACAAATCTCACAAAATCAAATGATAAACAATGTTTAAGCATTCATTCATTTGGCTGAACCATTCACATATCCATTGGGCATGGAGTCATATACAGGTAAAAGATCATAAAGATACATACACGAGAACTACCAAAGGCAAGATAATCACATCATTACAGTCATTAAGTTTGATCTGGGTGAAATGGAAGAGATGAGGAAACAATCCATCAATAGAGAGCGTCTGAAACGAATTCCATATCGAC
>LPNX010879434.1:88519-141106 GCA_001517045.1 Pseudotsuga menziesii | reverse complement strand
ACATCTCTATGCTTCATCTTTCCACTAGCCATCATGTTGGCTTCCACTTCTAGGGCATCAGTAAACATGGCGGCAAGGGTTGCCGACTTCCTTTCCCGCATGGAGAAGGCAAAATCATTGTCAAAAGCTCCAGCATAATGTAGTTTAGCGGCTGCAGGGGAAGGTTTTATATCTTCTGGAATAGAATTGTAAGCTCTCATGAACCTACTTGAAAACTCATGAACAGATTCAAAGCCCCCTTTCTTGAGACCATTGTACTGAGACAAAAGCTGCAGAGGGTTTTGTTTATCATCCCACCTATCCAGAAAAGCATTTTGAAACGCCTGAAAATTTACTATAGATCCATTAGGCAAGTCCTTGAACCACTTTTTGGCTTCCCCAGACAGACTTTGGGCAAATAACCTCATCGTGACATCAGAATAATCTACTTCCTCCAAGTCAATAAAGTCCTCAAACTTAGCCACATGCTGTTTTGCAGTCACATCACCCTCCCCATCAAACAAGGAGATTCTCTGAGAATAATTTTGGGGAAGGTCATGTAAAACAGCAGGCAAACGCAAAGGGGCAAACCTAGCGGCCATTGGTCTGGGTGGGTTTACCGGAACGGAAGTATTCTGAAAACGTACTGGAGCAGATGTTTCGGCTTCAGATGTTTTTTGCAAGTCTCTCCAGAGGGCACCAAACGGATGGGAGTCTCTCCTATGTGAGTTGAGTTCGGGGTTACTAAGGTCGGATTCAGATCTAGTTCTCAACAGGGTATACACAGCAGGGACTCCCTCTTCTGAATCGGTATGACACTCAGATGATGATGAGGGGCCAAACAAAGGAAAATCTATCTGTTCTTTATTCTTTCTTTTAAACAACTTTTCTGGATTCTCAAAACCTTTCAAGACTTCGGTATCAGAATTACCTCGTGTATGTCTCCTTGAAGCCAGAATGTTGTTTCTTGAAACAATTTCACAGTGAAGTGATCAACAAGTTTTTCATATAGAAGAAATATTCTTTATGATGAGCAGATTACACAATCATTGGGACATAAAAAGCGCTAGGCGTCCATAGTCCTAGTCTTCTTCAAGACCATAGAATTCTTGACCTAGGGATTTTATAATTTTGTCATTTTCATTATTTTCACCTATCATTTCATCTCTGGTTTCCTTAGGAATCTATCTCCACCATTTATAGGCAAGGAAAGAAAGGCCCGCTACCAACTTTATAGCTACTTATTGAGCAGTGACTGATGGAGATTGAGTTCTTTTATATGTACCCCAATTTTCAAATATTTGAATTGCATCCCATACTTTAGTTCTCTTTTAACAACCACCAATGTGCAAGATCGATTGTTTAGGAATTTGAGAAATAAGCTTATCCAGGCCATTTATCCTAGCATATTGGTAGTAGGATGGGATTTGGGTTGGGATGCCTCAAGCATCATGGTATCCATTTTTTAGAATAATCCATGATGCAGGGTTGAGCTTTCTCCCTTTGTCTTTACTTTGTGCATCATATAGAAATACTTTAAAGGGAGTTCCCTTGGCATTTGCTTGAATTATATAACCATGGATTACAGCTCTTGAAGTTGTTCTTTGGTATGGCCAAAGTCAAAATTTGTCCTAGAGTCTTCTTCAAAGTTTATCAATCCAAAGGAATGATGTCACGAATGTATTTTCTTAAAATCATCTAATTGGCTTTTTAGTACACTTTGAAGGGCTACTTCACTTACTTTCAAAGGGTTTTTTTTCAAGATTTGAGCTTGAGCAAGCATTTGGCCTCAAACTTCCATTTTTTTTTATCAATCTTATTGGCTGGAGTGGAAATTACCTTTTTAATTTGGATAATATCTTCAAGGAGATGCCTAAACAAATCCATCTTAGTATTTAACAAATCAGTCTGATCTTGCTCTTTTGTAACAATATTTTTCATATTTATAATATCTATAATTATATCATCAATGTTCTTTGTTGTGAGTTGACATTGTAAACTACCATAACTTGCAAGCTTTATTTCATTAGAGGTAATATTTGATATATAGGATGACTTCTTATTCAAATAATCTATTTTAATTTGTCCTCCATTAGAGAATTGTATGAATAGGGCATTTGGAAGATTTCTTCCAAGGACAAAAGATTGGACATAAGAAGAAGTTGTAAGTTCATGACTAGAATGACTGATGGGTAGAGAAAACATTAATATATCTACTAGAGACTTATTTCTTTGTCTTATTCTTTGCAAAATATTTTGGCAGACAACACATTCTTTATGCTGACCTTTATGCTCTGCTTGATGAAATCTAGTGAAAGAAGGCTCAATCTAGACTAAGTAAGGTTCGGAGAAGGATGTCCTATGAGAAGAGGATGAAGATGGTTTTGGATGAAGATCGTAATAATGGGGGTTGGAAATGGGGAAAAGGGATTTGACTCATAATTCAACAGGAACTAGAACTTCTATCAAAATGTATGGGAGTAGTTACAATTAAGGGGTTTTACAACATCCATTCTTTAAGACATAGATCTATATACTTTACTTACCAATTGTTGGGGTAATTAATACTTGTCCAATAAAATTTTATGGGGGTTGCTTGTTTAGATCTATCTATTTCCACCATGCTTAACAACCGATAACTATTACGTGTTAGAATTTTATACTTTAACAATGGTTATGTTAGATCTTCAAATAATTTGCATCATAACACAATAACCATATACAATAGGATCACTAAAAGAAGTACAAGCATAACATAAATAAGGGTACAAAAAAAATTTCTGCTTGGAAACCCTAATAGGGAAGAAAACCCTGCAAACTTCTTCAAATATAGATTCATCAATAAATAAATTGTCTTCATGCTAGGTGTGAAGACCACTAGTCTGCATCTGGGACTCATAACTCTCTCTGATGATGGAAACTAATATGGACAACTCCAAGCTTGTTCCTTAAGTTCTCAAACTTCACTCTCGACAGAGGCTTGGTCAACAAAATGACTAACTGCTCGTCCATCGTATAATACTAGAGCTTGACTGCTGCTCTCTACACTATATCCTTGATATAGTGGTACTTGATCTAGATATGCTTTGACTTGTCATGAATCGCTGGGTTCTTTGACAACTTCACACAACTCTGGTTGTCGAAGAAAATGCAAGTCACCTCTAACTCAAGATAGAAAAATCCTACAAGTAGCTTTTGAAGCTACACTATCTCACAGCTGGTTGAGCAAGCTAGAATGTACTCTGCCTCGATTGTACTAAGTGCTACCCTCATTTGCTTCCTGTCGAACCAAGAAATCTTGTCAAACCTCAAGTTAAAGCAACACCCCGAAGTGCTCTTCCTATCTGTGACACTACCAATCCCAATCTGATTCAACATATCCTTGCATGCCAATCCTCTGATGTGTTTCATATATACATATAATCAATCATACCTTTTAGGTACCTCAACACATGCTTTGCCGCAATCAGGTGAACATGTATCGACTCTACCATGTATTGAATCAATGTGTTCACAACAAAGCATATACATGGCCTCGTGTTCATCAAGTACATCAACGAACCAATCATTTGTCTATATGATATGGTATCGACTGTCTCTAAAGTAGTATCACATACTAACCTCAAGTTCGATGCCATCTCTGTATCCATGGCCTTGCAATCCATCATCTTGAATCTCTTCAAGATCTCTACTGCATATTTTCCTTTACTAAGGAAAGTATCATCTGGATTATGCCACATCACTAATCCCAAGAATCATGCCATGTTTCTTGAACTCTGAGATCTACTCTCTCTTTATGGTGGAAGACATATGGTATCACTTTAAGCATATCCTTGAGATACCAAGGCAAACAAATGTTTCCTGGATAGAGGCTAAGCGATAATGTCTCTCAATCTGTCTCTACAATCTGTGCTATAGTCACTACCTTTGAAGTGGAGCTTTCCTACTCCCTATGTAACTGAGCACTATCCTCCCTCTACATCTTAACATATTATACTCTCTACATCGAGACCTTTTGCACTAGAGTGACTGGTAGCCTTCTCTGTTATTGATCTTTTATGTATCCATATATGTATCCATCTATGTCATCTCACATCAAATGAGTCTATTGAGATGAGATTCTTGTTCTCAGGGTCACTGGATGCCAAGATCTGCCATCTCAGATTCTGCGGCAAGTTCCCTCTTACACCCATCTACGAGCTTCTCGTCTTCTGTAAGCAACCATCTTAGACCTTGTAGAAAAGGTTGAAATCTCCTTGCTCTAGTTGATCCTTAAGCTCATAATGTAACTATATGTCCTAGCATACAATGCCCACGGTTCCTTCTGAGTGTGTACAAAGCCTTTTTCAGTTTTCACATATGTGATTCCCTATAGGGAGTTTCAAATATTGGAGGTTGCTTGATATGCACTTCTACTTTTATTACATCATCTATCTAGTGTAATATCCATAACTAAAGATTTGATAGATATGTGTCTGATCACTAGAGCAAACATCTCGTCATAATCAACTCCCTCTTTTTGAGAGAAACCACAAACCTTGCTTTCTACTTTTGTAGTATTCTTGAATTTGTAAATCTTCTACTAAATAATCATCACTTGTTCTTCGAAACAAGTCTCATCATCCTTTTCTTGTTGGTCATAGAACACGATCTTTCCTATAATTCAAATTCAATCATATGATCAGTAACATTTCATAATCATCAAAACATGTTGACATTTCAATGACAATGCATAAATCACATAGTTATGCAACTATTTTATCTAATGCCTCAACACAACATTCATCCATATCCCATATACATATGGTAACTCTCTAGATGCCTTCCATCTCTACCAGAACATAATTAAGAGTGTGCATTGCTCCTAACATGTCAACAAAAAGGTTTAATTCTAGATAAGAAATAATGCCTCATGGAATGTTGTGCAACACCATAGGATACTTACTCGTCACATGTACCTTAGTAGTATACTTTTCATTAATGCATTTACTCTAACATGCATAATACACTTCCTAATTCTAGGAACATAAATATGTACACAACTGAACAATATCATTTAAACAATTAGATATACAATAAATGACAATTCAAATACTTATCTTTGTTTGGTTGGTTGGAGCCTTCTTTATCTCTGCTTCCTTATAGGGATTACTGGAGTCTCTAACAACGTGCTCCACTCCATCGTCTAATTCTGAGGACCTCTGACCATCCTGCTCACGATTGACAATGTTGAGTAAGTATTCTACGCCATAGTTCACTTGGTATTGTGTACTAGTGTCGAATTTGAGTGTCGCTTCTTCTTCAACACCAATCATGACTGCCTCATCAATGTTCTTTCCTTTTTTGGACATATAAGAGCTAGGCCATCAATAAAAGCAATTCTATATGTGTGCTATTCTAATACTGATATGAAGAGGAGGTTCTTCTACAATACATCTTTCATCTTCATAGGTTTTCCGAAAATAGATCTTGTAGGAGGCTTCCCATACTCTTTTTATAGAATACCGATAATTCACCTTATGAGGTTCATCCTTCAAACTTGTGAGACAATAGATATTCCTATTCTCTTTAACAATATTTTCTTTCCTTCTTATGAACATGTTCATCTTCTTCTATGGTATGAGCATGATACCTATTCTTCTTTCCTTTCTTCGCATGGACTTTTCCTTTAGGGCAATCTCTTGCAAGATGTACCTTTTCATCACAAGTGTAACATATGTAATTTTACTAGTCCTTCTGAGGTCTATGATTCTTTTGGAATCTTCTAGGATTCTTGTGAGAGTGTTCTTATTTCTTGCTCTTTTCATTATTTGCATTTGTTGTTAAGGCTTAATTGTCTTCACCCATCTTTTCCAATCTAGTTTCTTCGATTTGATTCCTATTAGCTTCGAGTTATTCTTTGATTTGAGAGAACCTTGTAAAGTGGGATTGGATGGTCTCTAAAATTTTCACTTTAACATTCTTGAGTTGAGTTCTCAAGGTCATATTTTGGTTGATGTTCTCTCCTTCATACAATCCAGTCAAGACATTAAACGTCTCCTTAGGAGTCTTTGAGGAGGAAACATGTGGGATCAAGTGATCCTTAATAGAGTCAACAATGATCCTCTTGGCCTTAACCATATTCTTCTTGTATCTTGCCTTGTCTTCGTCTCCCTTTGGCTCTGCAACTTCTTCCTTGACATAGTTTTATAAGTCATGTTCTTCTATTGTCATCTTAATATAATGAGAGCCTCAAATGGAAATAAGAATAATAGTTCCTATCCCCAGATGCGGGTGTGAGTCACGCCAACATGGACTTAGGGGAGGCTGACGAGGCCCCACTTGCCCAAGATCAACCTACCGCCAATGCTCAACCCACCGCCACTGTTGGCCTTTAATGCCATGGGAGATGTGGCTTCTCCTTGGTTAAATTATGGGATGAGGTAGTCTCATCATAGCTCGGGCTCCATTACTACTCCTCCTAGCAGCCTCATTTCGTACAAGCACCATTCAATAGGGACGATGTCGACTCTTGGGTTCTTCATGCTCTCCATTGCTACTCTGCTCTATTGGGTTTTACATGATCTCGCAGTTTTTGAGGATCTCCAATTCCCAGTGTGCCATTTTCGCTCTGCGTTCTAGGGTCACCATCCCTTGCTCCATGTTCCATTGATTTGTCCCTCTGCTACTCTATGCCCACATATCGATCTCCTTTGTTTGGGTCCGTCATCCCAGTGCCCAGCTCAGGTCAGTCTTCACACTGCTTTGCTCATTGCCACCCTCCCGCCATGCCTAGACGACAGAGAGGCACTTCCTGCAAAGGATGAGGCCATCATGATAAGGCAAAAGGCCAAATACCTCTCTCTGCTCAGGCTAGCAACAACGACTTTGACCTAGAAATTCCAGAGGAAGTGCAGTGAATTGTTTCGGATTGGGAGGATGAATTGTCTAAGGCACTAGATGTAGCTAGAAGAGTGGCTGAACGTAGACAGAACTACTGGGTCTTCAAAAAATTACTCACGTGCCTGGTCCTTAGATTCAACCCACTGGTTCTGCCTCCCCTAGTACCTCCTGTTCAACCCCCTTCGGCTCCTTAAGAAGCTGTGCCACTTGGTCCTCAAGCTGAGGTGCCACAAGCCCCTCCTTGTCCCTCTGTTACCCCATCCCCCACCACAGTTCCACCATCACGCTCCATCTCCCCTCGACATTGTCGACCCTCCACCAGCGCTGCGTGCAAGTTCACGTCCAACCCGGTCGTCATGGAAATGACCTCTCCATTGCCCATAAAAAACCCACCTGCAGGATTTGGGAAGGAATACAACCACTCCAGCGATGAAGAAATGGCGGCTTTCAGTGACAGTTCGGTGACATCATCAGACGAATTCGCACAACCAACATCTCCAGGCTACACCTATCCAATCAAGGAGGAACCATGGCCTGGGAAAAAACCATGACCCGTGGTCGTCATGGCTACGTGTCCGTCTGTCTCGTTGCATGGTTTATGTTCAGGTTTCTTCTTGGCCGCGTGTTGCACATTTTGAAAATGTCAAGTTTTTCTTTGTTTATGCACTGTTAACTGGATGGATTTTGCCTTATCCTCCAAGAACTATGGAGGTTTTTTGTCTTTGCTTAATTGGAAGGCTTGTTTTCCCTCTGGGAGGGAGGGATATTTTGGACCTGTTTTCCTTCCTGGAGGGAGGGCCCGGTTATACTTTGAAACTCTATATCTGCTCCACCTAAGCAGGTCGGTCTGTAACTTTGCATGTATTACTATTTTCTTCTTTTTTTAATTGAATAGATCTCAACTTACAAAAATAAATAAAAATAGTGCTTACCAATAAGAGTGCTCCAACCAGGAGCTTGCTTCAAGGTCTTTCTGGAAAATTGCTTCTAGCTGAACTAGGGTTTGATTGAGAAACCATAATTTTTCAAATTTGGAATCTTGGAAATCTAATTGGAGAGAGATATGCACCTTCAAGGCGAGTTGAACAATGGTCTTCCTTTTCACGATAGTCGATAGAACTGCAAAATATCTAATGCCCTAGTTTTATCGGTAGAAGTGTTAGGGAAAAAATTAAAAAATCCATGAAACTAGAATCTACCTCCACAATAAGATGCACCCTCCTAGGGTGAATTGAATGGACCTCATTTTTCAGTTGAACTGTGGAGGGATGTGCTCAAAATAGAAAACCCTAGTTTCCAACTTTCATAAGTTACAACTGCACAATGATTTCTTTTAGGATGTCGTTGATTTAATAATGGTTATGTTAGATATTTAAACAGTTTGCATCATGACATAATAACCATATATAATAGGATCGCTGAACCAAAGACAAGCATAACATAAACAAGAGTACACAAATATTTTGCTCCGTGAAACCCTAATAGGGAAGAAAAGCCAACAAACTTATTTGGTATAGATTCATCAATAAGTACAATGTCTTCTAGTACAATCCAACAACTAAATTATCTTCCACATAAAGATCTAGAGAACAAGACAATATGGAAAAACCAAGAATAAGATCTCTTCACAAATGCAGCTACTCTTCTCCCAAGCAAACTTCTTCTTCTTCTCTTTCTAGCAAATATGCTTGCTTGCTTGATGTGTCCAAATGGGAAGGGAACCTCCCCTATTTATACTTATTTTCCAAGTGACTTTTCCTTATGGGGCCAACTTAACTTCCCTAACTAGGCCGACTTCACTAGGGAAGATGTACCCAATGTTGGTGCAGTTTTACCCGGTGACTGGGGTAGTTTTACCCAGTGATTTATGTGGGGTCGAATTTACTATTTTCACTTGAATTATTTTAGGGTTTTACATGATAAATTACAATATGAATATTTCCTAAAGTAACTACAACAATAATACATCAAGAATACAAGAAGATATATTCTGAAGTTACACAGTCTTCAATATTATGGACACAATTTGTTAGTTAAGGTGAAGTGCCATTGCCAAATCTGAAAACAACGAGATATTTTGACTGCATGATTTTGGATATTGTATCCATTTTAAATCCCTGCGCACAAATTTATGCTTTCAAAAGATTAAAAATATGGGTATCATAAAGGCTGACATAATACTTAGGAAAGATAGTACCAAAACATGGACCATTATGAAGTGGTCCAAGGAAACCACCAATAACAACATCAACAAACTGGATTTTGCATATAAACTATTGCAAAAAGAGATGAAACTAGGAGAAATGGTCTAACTAGTGGGCCTAAACCAAGTTTGACTACTCCAAGATGAATGTACTTATAGCCTTTACTTTTTGCCGAGTCAATTTGTTCTTTGTTAATCAGATTAATATGGATGGGTTCTTCTTTATCAGTGAATGAGATGTCAACAAAATAAACTTTAATCTGGGTATGACTCTTATAATTGCACCATTTTAAATTGTAAACTTCATCGAGCATGATAGCAGGACGTTCCCAATTTCAAGAGGGATTGAAGCCATCAATATTCATTACGGAAGAGTTGGGTTCAACATTGTGAAAAGACGTTCTTCATCCCGCAAACAGACACAATTGATTGTTCTTCTTCACTATCAAGGGAATGGATCTCTATAGAATCTAAAGAAAGATCAACTGAAAAAATACCACTCTAAGATGTAAAGAAAGGAACTAGTCTAGTGTAACCTACACAATTGAAAGATTTTAACTAAAGAGGGCTTATGGCGCCAAACAAAACAACTATGGCCCCAAAAACTTTTAGATTTACTAAAAATCAGTTAACCCAATCCTTTCACAAAGAGTCCTCTTGCAAATGAATGATTCAACAGATACCCATAAATAATGAAAGTGGAGAAAGAGAAAATGTTGCAGAACAACGGACAATTATGGTTTATAGAAAGTTGAACTTACATGATTACAATATAGTTGACTTAACTTCTTGGAGTAATTTATTAGGGTTTCCTCATGAACCCTAGAAGGAGATATGAATTCTAGAGGAGATGTATTTGTTAGAGCTTGATCCTTGTGAGGTCATCGGGTTTACTTTTGTGAAGGAGACATTGGCAATGACCACTTGTCTCTCTCCTAGATATTCTTATGAAGTAGGTCTTTCTTGTCTTGCAGATTTAACATGAGAAAAGGAGAAAGTTGTTAAGTGATTTAACATTTAAAGGGAGAAAATAAGGGCGTGTATTTATCATTATCATATTGTTATTAAAGTATATTTTTTTATTTGGTTATTCACCGATAAGTTTCCCTAGAAAGGAGTTGAAATTTATTGCATTGTTTAGTGTGTTTTTTCCTTGAATAATCATGAATTCTAGGGTTGTTAGATGTGAATTATTGTGATATTTATGTTGTTATCTTATACATTCATTTGCAATTATTCCAAAGGCTGAAAATTATAGGGCTAAGATCAAATAAACCTTCACGAAAGAAGGAGATTTTTTTTAATTTCATTGCAGTGTTATTCCGAGAAATTTCTAATATGGCATCAGAGCGACTGTAGCTTGAAATTACTCTTGAGTAAGAGGGAGTTTATATTTCAATTGGATTTTACTTGGGATACTTGACATAGTAAGGAAATTGGGTTGAAACCTTAGATATATTGGGAGAAGCATTTCAAAACAAACAAGGTTCATTTACTAAATATCCAATTAAAAACACATAACAAGTTATAATCAATAAACGACAACAATAATTGTGTGATGAATAAGAGAGATAGATATATAATTACAATGCCATAGGATGGTATACTTATATATGTGTGTTGATTAGCCACCATGATTGATAGGCCACGCCCCTTCATTGGGTAATGTCCTTTAGTCAAGACATATCTCTTCACTATTATTGATTTATTATAATTAATCTTATTTATTATTATTTTTATTTAGTGTTTGCATACATATTGTGTTTGTTTCAATGTTGTCCACTTAATATGGAACTAATGTTGTGCACCTTAGATTTGAGCATGATGTGTAAGGTGACTCTCAGTCTTAGATAGTGTGATAGGTTGGAGAGAGATTCTAACTTCGTTCCATGGAAGTTCATGCCTCAAATTATTATGGAAGAGGTTGATCTTTGGGAGCATATTTAAAAGGAGATCTTAACACATAGTGGTCCAACGCACTTAGCTAGCTACTCATTAAAAGAAGGAAGCCAAAGGGAAGAGAATCATTCTTGATTTAGTGAAGGACCAATTCATTTCACACATTGTTGATAAAAATAATAGTAAGAGCATGCTTAATGCTAAATAATTAATCTATTTCAAAATTCATTTGCTTCTTGATAAATGTTCTTATGAAACAAAATCTCAATGGTTTGTATGAGCAAGACATATACAATGGTGATATTTTTTACCATGATCAATGAATTGAAGGACTAGATTCCCTTGTAACTATGGTTGAGGATTAGGAGTTAAGATTGTAGCTTTTTGCTAGAGGAAATCATGTTATAGTCTTGTTCAAAGCAACAAGTGAAAGTGGATTCTATTGGTCTCATTGGAAAGACAAAGACTTGTAGCAATAAAGGATTCAAGAGGAAGGATGGGACACATACAAGAAATAAGGAATTGAGTATGATCGTGGGATTATGATTTCATGAGATGGGACACTATGCAAGACAATATCCTTTAAATAAAAAAGGGAAAATGCTTGAAAAAGGTTGTAATTGGGACTATTGCAGGACTATAGGAAGGACCTCTAAATTTGAGATTATTTTTTTCATGGATCCTTGTTTATATTCTAACATTGTGTCTAGTGTTGGTTGGTATGTGGACAATGAAGCTTTGACATACATGACATATGACAAGTCCCTATTCAACAAGATTCAAGATCAAAAGGGAGATATGAATGTGGAGATTGGTGATGATCCCACTCACATCATGAAAGGAGTTGCATTGATTTCATTCAATATGCCTTCAAGTGATGTTCCTAAGTTAGATGATATTTTGTTTGTCTCGAGGTTGAGGAAAAACATCCCTTACAAGACATATATACACTTGAGAATTGTTTTTGAGGGACAATAGTGCACCATCATGTATTGTAATCTAGATAGTCCAAGGAATTTTACTAGAGGGGTGAGAGAGGGTGGATTTTATGTGTTACGTGTTGATTTAGTGACACTCTTACATTCCGGTGATAGGCCAGTAGGGATCTATAATATTTTAGGAATCACATCCATGTTGAGATGAAGCTTTTGTCAAGATTGAACCTACTTGGTTTTCTTCTTATACACGTAACTTGTTAGTTTTGAATTGTGTTCATCATTGACCAATAATGTTTTCCCCACAAGGTTCAATGCTATGCTATAAATATGACAATTAGTTCCATGATTTTGCCCAAAAGAAGACCAAATTTCTATTCCCAATTTCCAAAACTTTATAAGATTCACCAACACGTTTTTACATCGTTCTCTATATTTGAACCATTTGGATAAGTTAGGGTTCTAGGAATATCCTCCAATATTAGGTTGGTGGCATGCTTCCTTTATGAATTCATTCCTAATTTTTCTTGTGTTCGTTAAACTAAGGCTAATTTAATTTTGGCATAAACTTATGCTAGTGATTCATTTATGGAGACATCTAACCCTCCCTTGTATTCTAGTACACATACCTTATTTTAGAAAACCAAGGTCCATTCGGCTTTTAATTAATGATCTCAATACATTCTTCCATTTTGTTTCTAATTGAGGGCCTCACTACATATTTTGTGTGCATTTGCTCTATTTTCTTTATAATTGTTTTGGGCACTAGTAGAATACTGGAGAAGACCAAAATTGAGATGGCTTAGAGTATTTGTTTTAGAAGCATGAGTTTACCTCAAGATTGGAGACTTCATAAAGTCCACCTTTGTAGTTTTATTTGTGAAGTTTAGCTATATATTCTTTCGAGTTAATATCTCCCACATTGTTCTCCATGGGAGAAATGCCTACATATTTTCTTAGGCTTGAGGCTATTGGAAACTTCAATAATCTATTGATACGAATTTGAACAACTAATTGGGCATTAAAGAAGAAAATATTGGATTTCACTTCATTAATGTGACATCCTAAGACATGAACGAATATATTATGACAATCTCAGATTGATTTTGCTTCACCATAGTGGTTTCAACTATTAACACAACAACATCAACAAATTGTAGATAATAAATGGTCTTCATGACTCTCGCTAACCTTATTCCTACAATTTGTAAATTAACCTTGTAATAATTGATGAATCTTCTTAAGAATTCTACCATGTCTTATTCCTTTAATGAGTTGAAAGAGCTTCATATAGGTGAAGCATTCATAATTCCTTTGGTGACTTGAAAGAGCTTTAGTAAAATGTAAAATAAAGGCAGTGACACGATTATCCATCAACTGAATCCAAGTCTCAAACCGAAAGGACCTTGGGGAACTCTATATATGATGGATAAAGCACCAACTAAATAGATTATATGCTTTGGCCATGTCAAAAATTTACATATATGCTTTGTACATGTCAAGTTGCATAAGCATACTATGGTTTTGTTGAGCTTACTTATTGAGCTACCAGAGAGTGGGTTATCTCCTAAGCAACTATTACACTATCTAGGAATGCATTCCTATCATAGAGGCCCATCCAAAACATGCCATATTACCAAATCCCCTTTCTCTTTGAAAATAATTACATAAAGAACTTGCTTGGGGCAATTATTCAAGTAATTTTAATATTATATTAGAAGCGATTTACTAAGTGGAGATACTCAACCTTTCTAGTGAGTACATTTTTTCTAGCTAGGTAAAGTTATGCCTTGATTTAGTAATTTTCTCAAAATTTTGACTATTTGGGTCATCTTAAAAATTGGGCCAAAATCTCTAAGGACATCTTCCATGGTAAAAGTTCCCATCAATTAGGTGAAAGTGTAACTTTTGATAAAATTTATAGATTTAGGCAATAATTTCCACATAGAAAAGTTGAGTTTATCCATTTATTAACTTGCTCCTTAACTTATGTGCAAATTACATAAACACTATAACTTGTAATATCATCTTAAGCTCAAAGTTACATAACCATTGATATAACTTTTAATATTATATTAAATGCAAGCTATTTAACCATTAATATATTGACAATTTCAACTATAAAAAATAAAGATGCCCACAAAATTATTGTGAACTTGGAATAATACCAATAAAGCACAAGTGAAAAACCATTACCATAATATTAATATCACTTTTCTCTTTTTTTAAGGTTAAATATTTATATCAAGAAAAGATAAGCTACATCATAGACAAAAATGGTTTACCTAGAGGGAAACAAGACCATTTATAGAACCTAAGTTTGTCAAAGTTTGTAGAAAAGGTTTGAAATGTCATGTAAAAGATACCAAGCGGGTCTACATACTGATGATCATAACTAAGGCAAACACACAAAAAAACATGAGATCCTAAGTACCTAGGAGTCTCGAGCGGGTTTACATTCTGATGATCATAACTAAGACTACAATCAAACACAAAAAAAACATGAGATCCTACGTACCTACTAGTCTCGATCACCATATGAAACAAAAACAATAAGCATCTGCTATGGAGGAGCTACTTTGTAATTCTTGCATGTGGTTGCCTAATGAAAAATTCCATCTTCTTTTTCAACTCGACTATTTAGAACATCCATCCATTTCAATCTCACTTTTTTCTCTTAATTGCAATATTTCTTTCACTTTTCCCTCTTAATTGCAAGAAATTCATTTAATTATATTCACAATTACATAATTTTAATAACAATGTAATATAACACTAATTAACCATCATAATATTAACATTTTTGGACTCTAACATTTTGGAACATAAAGTTTAAATTCCCAATTAAAAACATGATATTTTTATGTTTCCTATTCTTACCATTTATTCTAAATATTATCTACTACATAAATTTAATAACTAATCACACAATTTCAATGACCACATTAATGATATTTTAAGAAAGCAAAATATAACTAATACATTAGTTTATATTTATAATAATATTGATCTTACTTTTCTTTTTTTATATATAAATTTAATTTTTATAAAAAAACTCATAATTTTTTTAATTTAATGGTAAAAAAATTCAATAGCTATTATTATTTAAAGAATAAAGATTAATTTATACATACTTATAGACTTTAAGTTTAGTTTGCATAATTTCAATGACTATGTTAACCATTATTTTATTATTATGATAAGTTATTTATAAAAAAACACAATATTAACCACATTATGATTACACTTTTCTTAATCATATAATAAATTTAATAATTTTATATTATTCTAAATATAACGTTGGTTATATATATATATATGCTACCAATAACACAAGATTTCACTTTTCTAACTTCACTATGAGAAATATTATTTCACTTTTATCCCTCAATTGTTTTAAAGAAATTTAGTATTGCAATTAGATCATTTGTTTATAATTTAGTTTTATTTTTTATTTATGAAAAACACTGGGTATGATTTAGCAATTGCTTAATCAACCATTTACAAAAATAACAAAGGGTATACTTCGAGAAGACCAAAAATTATTATAGAAATCTTATAATTTGATAATGCTTGATGAAACCCAATTAAAGAAGAGGCTGAAATATACCAGGATCTCCATTGATACTGAGATTTCCTTGAGGCAGCAAACAAGCTTTATTTTCCAGAGAGCTTGCATGTTGATTTTGCTCTCGCAAAATATGAAAATAAGTAACCCTTTCAAAATCTTTCAAGGTATTTTGGATTCAATACAGGGTTTTATTCAAAGAAGGATTGTTAAAATGATCTTCATAGTTTAACAATTTGATCAGTAGCTCTAAATCCCCAAAAATTTGAATTGACTTGTATCCGATCTCCTTTGCAATCTGGCACGCCTTAAGAAGGTTGTAGCTTTCTGCCTGGTTATTCGAAATTGTTCACAGTCCCTAGCTGAAGCAGGTTTCACTCAAACAGTCTGGGGAAAAAATCAACCCATCGGCACCTACGATCCCAGGATTCCCCTTGGACGCACCATCGAAGAAGATAGAAGTTGTACATGAGCTCTTCCACCACAATGGAAAGGCCGCAACACAAACTCGCACACGCCAAGAAGGAGGAGGCGATAGTTTAAAGCTGATTGACTTTCTCACAGACGCAGAGGATCCCAACCACGCGACAATCTCTGGAGGTCGAGAGAAATTTGTAATTAATTTACTGACTAATTCCAAAATCAGTGATTTCGCTTTGCTAGCCAAGTCCTTGGGATTTGATGAGCTGATATTAAAAATCTAGTCATTTCTGGCCAACCACAATTTCCACCATATACCTTTTGGGATTGCTTGACAGATTTTAATCCAATCTATGTTTTTTCCTTTTATCTTAGGAATCCAATCTTTCCAAGAGATAAATAATGGAACTACTACCGTATGTGAGGGAGCAACGACATTCAGACCATGGAGAACCATCTCCCACACAGTCTAAGTGAAAACACAATTGACAAAAATATGATCTGACGTTTCTGAGGCATAACTGCAAAAACAACATCTAAACAGTCCATGAAACCCGCGTTTATTCAATTTTTCACCTGTCAGTGCCTTTTTATGCATGAGTAGCCACATGAAGAAATTTACCTTAGGAAGGATGAATGATGACCAAACAGACTTCCATTGAGCAGGGGATAAAAAGGAAGCTTGAGGAGTTTGTAATGCAGAGAATCTTTGAACAGCTGAATAGTTTCCTGAGTGACCCCATCGCCATTCATCTTTAGAAGAGCGATGGACAGGATCCCGACCTGAAAGTGTTGAGATCAACAAGTTTTGTTTAGGAGAAGAAGTTCTGGAATCTCCAGAAAAGACCAACCTGCCCAATTCCCATTGCTATCCCAAGAGCAGATGTCTGCAAGCTGGAGGAGACCTTTATTGATTAACCATAACTTGATCTCATTTAATAAGTTTAAAGTGGAAAGAGGAGGGTTTCCTAAATATTATCTTCCCACAATAAGATCCTCATCCCATTGTCAAGGATTCCATAGAGCTGATGTTGAGTATGATCAACTCCTCTTCTGCATAAGTTCCAAATTGTTGTACATGTAGGTGTATTTGTTGATTTTAAATTTCTCAAAGAACCTCCCTTGAGATATTTCATCCATAGAATCTTTCTTATCAGATGTTTTTTATCTGCAAACAACTGCCAAACAATTTTTCCTCCGAGAGGGAGATTTGCCAATCCAGGATCACGAATTTGAAATCCACCTTCTGTAAGAGGTCTTTTGAGAATATCCCAGCTAACAAAGTGCATCTTATTCTGATTGCCTTCGCCACCATTCCAAAGGAAGTCCTAGAGAATCTTGGAAATCTGAGCAGTGATGGACTTGGGAGCAAGGAGCAAAGAGAACTGGAAGATGGGAAGGGATGAAAGGATTGCCTTAATCAAAACCAACTTTATAGATTTTGTTAACCAATGGCCACCCTGGGATACTATTTTAGCTTTTATTTTACTTATAACTTCCAGCCAAAGAGAAGGAGGACTTGGTCCCAAGGTTAATGGGAGACCCAAGTATTTGATCTTATCCCACTTATCAAATCCAGGAAAGCCCAAGGAACGAGCTATTCAAAGAATTGTCAGATGATCTACATTCCAACCATATACAACACTCTTTATTTTGTTGATCAAAGCTCCTGAGATTAAGCAGAAGTTTTGTAAATTTTCATTGAAGGCCTAAGCAATATTTAATGAAGCCCTTTCCAGGAGAAGAGAGTCATCGGCAAAAAGAGCATGATTTATAGAATCCACACCTCTTCTTCCTTAATGTCTGGAATAGAACCTGCTACCAATTTTGTTGAAAGTTTTCTACTTAAAGATTCAGCCATCAATATATAAAGGAAAGGTGACAAAGGACACCCTTGACAGAGTCCTCTTAAGTCTTGGAAATTCTTAAGGTTTACTATTAACAAGGGGCGCTATCCAGGGCCTATATGTGCAGGATTTTATCAAACTAATAAATTCAACACTAAAACCAAAAGAGAAAAGAACTTGATAGATAAAGGAGAGCTTAACTCGGCCCAAGGCATTTTTCATATATAGCTTGATGATCATACCTTTCTCCTTCCTTTGGTAGTTGGAGTGAAGGGATTCTTGCACTTGTATCACATTGTCTACAAGATTCCTACTTTTAATAGACCCCCCCCCCCTAGAGAGGAGAGATTAAATTTCCCAACAAGGGCTTGAGTCTATTGGCTAAGAGTTTGGTGAGGAGTTTATATGAAGCGTTGCATAACGAGATAGGCAGAAACCTGTCAAAAGTTAATGGATTAACTTCCTTTGGAATTAAAGAAAGGAACGTAGAATTAGTACACCCTCCTACTTTGGATTTTTTTAAGAAAGGATCAAATCATATAGAAGAGATCTGATTTTATAACGTGCCAGCAAACTCTGTAGAAATGAATGGAGAAGCCATCCGACACGGGGGCTTTA
Source organism: Pseudotsuga menziesii (assembly GCA_001517045.1). Classification (NCBI taxonomy): domain Eukaryota; kingdom Viridiplantae; phylum Streptophyta; class Pinopsida; order Pinales; family Pinaceae; genus Pseudotsuga; species Pseudotsuga menziesii. The sequence goes on along the minus strand of LPNX010879434.1, from coordinate 122,755 downwards.
TCCGACTCCATTACCCATATAATGTCCCCTATTTCTTTTTTTGAAAGCGGTTTCACTAAACCAACATTTAACTCTGCAGTGACTAAAGAAGGAATATTAGATAAAAATTGAGCATTCACTGCATCATCTGTGACGCCGTCCTCTGTAAGCAACTGCTGAAAATGAGATTGAGCAGCCTATTGTATTTGCGACTTTCATTTAATAACTTCACCCCCGCTTGTATATATTTCTAAAATGTGGTTTTGAGAAAGCCTAGATTTGCATTGTCTATGGAAGAAGGCATAATTTTTATCTCCCGCTTGCAACCAAAAACTACGAGACTTGAGACGCCGATACTCTTCTTCCTGGTGAAAGGAAAGGGAAGAATTTGTTTGAGCGGACTGCTCCTTATCCAAATGAGATTTAGAAATTTTTGATTCCTCCATACTTAACTGAATCTTTGCTAAAGCATGCACAGTCGCTTTCCTGCAACTCATTGGAGTAGGGAGAGGTTTTTTAACCCAACGTTTCGAGGCATACTTAGTACGCTTGAGTTTGTGTTCCCATACATAGCTGGAAGATCCTTCAACAAATTGAGACCAAGCTTGTGTCACAGTTTCCCAGAAGCCAACTCTCTCAATCCAAAGAGGACTGAAACAGAATGGAATAGGACCTAAATCTTCCTCTTCTTTCAACAGTAAGGAGTTGGGGTGACGATCATAAGTTAACTTGGCCAGGATTTTGGAAGAGATTAAAATTTTCCCCTCCATCAAAGAGCTTTGGACCAGAAATCTATCTAGACGAGCAAAAATATTGGCAGCCCTTACTCTATTATTGGTCCAAGTGTAACAACCTTTCTTGGGTTTGAAATCAAGAAGGTCTCGAGCATGAATCAAAGACTCCACAAACTCCTGAAGATGATCTTTTCCCCGAACACCTCTTTTTTTCTCATTAGGGTCTAAAATAATATTGAGATCCCCTGCCACAATAATATTTATGGGAGTGTGTATTTCAATAAAATGTGACAGAATTCCAATAGTCCTTTTTCTCAATATGATTTACTGGCACATAAAGGTTAAAGAGAGCCATGGAAATATTACTTGTTATATGCTAAAGTTTAGAATAAATCTAATGTTGTGAAGCAAACAAGGCTTTCAGAATAAACTTATCCTCAAACCATAAAGTTGTGAGACCCCCTAAAGTGCCACGTGCACTAACTGCCATGCCAACATTCTTTTTCCGCTTTTATTTGCTTAAGAATAATAACATTTCCTCTTCTATCTTAGTCTATTGAAGCAAGAGAATGTCTGAAGGTTCCATTCTCAATAGATCTTTCATTGCTTCTGCTTTCTTAGGATTCCCCAAACCCCTACAATTCCATGAGACGATCTGCATTATTTACCTGAGAAAGAGGGAGTTGGCCCTCCCTTTGGGGGTCTATTCCACTTACTTTTGCCTATAGACATCTCTATTGTAGCCTGACAACCCTACATCTTTAATCTCTCATCTTCTTCTTGTTTGATCTCCTTTTGAGATTTCCTACCTACCTCTTTATTGATTTGCTCAATAGAATTTTCTTCCGACAAACCAAAGGTATCTACCGGCTTCTTCTTAAGAATTTATGTGTAGGAGGGAGGAGATATGGCACATGAGGGAGATTTATGAATTTCCTGCAAGATTGCATCAGCACAAGGAATTTCAAAGAGTACATGTCCAGATTGTTCTCGTGACTCGATATTTATTTCACCTTCATTTATATGCACATATGATTGCTGCACTTCACCCCCTTCGAGAATAGGAGAATTCTTATCTTTAGAGGGACATATAACAACAAAAGGATTTGAAGAATCAAAAACTTTTTCCACAACTTGAGGTTTAAAAATTCTCTTCTCAACAGGAATGGCTCCATTCCGTGTAGTTCCTCCTTTACCTTTCATTTTATTATCTTGTTTGGAAGTGCCTTCTTTTTGAACTTCAATCCATTGATCAACCTTCTCTTTTTCAATTTCTTCTTCTGAATTTTTCTTGCAATTTCTAGCAAAGTGGCCATATCCATGGCAATGGCAGAACTTAAAGGGGATTTGTTCGTAATCAAGCTCCTGAATGTGTGACCATTCATCAATAGTTAACTTGATCGCCTTAGGAAGCCCTATCTCTAAATCTACTTCAACACAAATTCTTGCACACGAATATTGTTCTTTCCTTTCTGCCATGTCAATATATTTTCCAAGCTTGTTCCCGATGGTTTCAAGAGATTCTGAATTCCAACAACAAAGGGGAAAATGTGGAAGTCTAACCCAAACAGGAACAACTAAAGAAACATCCCGAGTAGGATCGAAATCAGGAGTCCACTTAATCAGATAGAGCCCCTAAGGACCCATAAAATATGGACCATTTCGAAAAATGAGATCTCTATCTTCAATTGAATCAAACAGAAAAACATAGTAACCTCTGCCAACCAAATGATTGTGGATTCCTTCAGTAACCAGAGGCCTCCAATTTCATTGAACCCATCCATCGATTGCCTTAAGATAAGACCAGAGACCAGTTAATTGCCCAATAAGTCCATGTTCAGATAGATTCAGAGCGGTCCGAGAAGGACGTTCAACAAGTAATTCGATGGAGGGAATGTATACTTTCTTAAAAAATGTAAGCACTATAGGGATACCCTTCCTCTTTTCGCAGGATGAAACTAATATTTTGAAGGCAACATTCTCTGGAGGAAGAGGAGGGGGTGGATCCCCTCTGGAGTCAATGGTTCAGAGCGCACACACAGTCAGAAGTAAACCTAGAGCGATAAGGATCAAGAACACAGTATTTCTTATTCGTAGAATTCACAAATAACCAAAAATCCTGAAAACAAAAAACTCCCTAGCGCGCAATCACTTGACCAAAACGGGGACAGATCCTATGGGATGGAGTCACTTTGCAGTGTCAACAGCAATCCCTAGAGATTGATAAAAAAAAACCTGAAAAGCAACAACTACTTGAATCCAAGCCTCCTTCATAGTTGAAGGCTAATCATGCAGAGGTATTTTGAGATGCTCTCAAAATCAAACACGATCTTGACCAAGGATCGTAAAGCTAAAAGAATTGATAGACCCAAGCTATTGGCTCATGGATCCTCAGACTCCGGATCAGCAACAACACATAGTCCTGCAATTCAACCAAGCCTGCAAAAGGCCCACAGACTCTTGTCCCATGAATCCTCTGTCTCCATATCAGCAGCAACTCATAATCCTGTAATTCAACTAGGACCTCCAAAGAAAGAACTAGAGATGAAAGCTCTTCTCGAATCAAGATTTCAAAATCTTGTTGGAGCGCTAAAGTCGATCATTTATCCCTAGTTTATTATGTTATTTAATCATGTAAATATAGTGCAAATATATTTTTGACTTGATGTTAGGTAGTACATATTTTTTATTTAATCATGTAAATATAGTGCAAATATATTTTTGACTTGATGTTAGGTAGTACATAATTTTAATTCATATGTTGATCTTTCTTTGCTAATGATGTAAGATAGTGATATCATGAAGGGGCACATGGCACCTTGCTTTTCATGACAACTTACCCACCATAATTTCTCATTAGTTGATGCCATTACAAAGGTGCATGCCAAAGACTCCATGCACAAGGGAGTACATTTACATGGTTGTGAGAATTATGAGGAGGACCAATGAATTGATGCATTTGATAATGATGGGAAGAGCTTTTCTCAAGCCGAAGATATCACTTGCCACAACAAAGATGACAACATTTTTATTGGCTGCAAAAGTCGATGTACAAGGAACATTATGGAGGTTTTACTTGTCATATGCGTCTACGCTCCATTGTTTATCAACATTAACTCTTTGGTAAGCAAGGTAACTCAACATGTTTCCATGGCACGAAATATGGGAAGAACTAGGGGAAACATGAGACAACAAGGTGACAATACTCAGTTCGGGTAACAATTTGGTAAGGGTGATCATAGTGGGGGTCATTGAGATGGGAAACACAACTACTAGCCTAAGGTTAATTTGGAGGTAATTTACAAGAACATAGTCTTAGAACCGGTTCAACAAGAGATTGCCTAGTTGGAGAATTGGGTGAAGCAAGAGCAGGAAATGTTAGATAAGGAAGATATCCCCTAGGAAATGCACCCTTGCTTCCTGTATGTGTGTAATACCATAACCAGGGAAACTAAGTATCTTAGGACTGTGTAGATGCATTGACAAATGAAAATGTCGTTGGGAAAATCCCTCATGGAGAGCAAGGAGGAAAGAAAAGAGATGCTATTGCAAGTGGACGAATTGTAGGAATGTATGCACTAGATGGACCTATAAATCAACTTAATTTACTAAGCCACTACAGGATTCAAGATCGCTCGTTGTGACCATACCTGGAAAGCCCAATCTACCAAGGCTCTTTCAAGCATCAACTTATTTTCTCCAAATACTTCTCAACAAACTTTGGTTCCTTGGGGAGGTTTCATTATTATGCATCTCCAACTATAAATCCTTGTTTTCAGGTTATAATTACTTTATATAACCACATAGTTATCATAGGTTGGGTAAGTTCAAACACAACTTCTGTTATAAAACTCATAAAACTAAGACATGGCTTTGTGGCAAACTCTTATTTTGTGGGTGTTTTGCTTTCCCAAGTTGTTGTGTACAATCATTTCCTTTTTTTTAACTAAAACATGTAGTATTTTTTTTTATGAGGAATACCGGTCTTCTTTGAAAAATGTCAAACAACCAATTACACAACCAAAAAGGATACTTCTAGAAGGTCTGAATATGTACAAATTCTTACAGTTTAAAAATGAAAATCCTGAATTCAACAAATTACAGCTTATTGAGAAACAAATTACAGAATTGGATGAAAATAGCTGGATTCTTCGATGATGCAAAGGGTCACTTGAGCCAACATGCATGTTTTATTAGCCATGACATCTACAAGGTTATTAAGATCCCGAAGAATGTGAAACGAAGCGACCCCATCAAAATCCTTCAAAACATTCCAGAATCTCTGCAAAGTTGAATTCAAAGCAGAATTGTTGAAAAGATAAGCTAAATTTAAAGCTTTGATCAACAACTCAGAATCGCGGAAAATTTGAATTGCCTTGTATCCTTTCTCCTTGGAAATATGGCACGCCATGATAAGGCTGTAACATTCATCCTGATTATTCAACATGTTTCTTAATCCCCAGCTAAAAATGGATTCAATTAGATTATCTGGCGAGAAAACCAGACACCCAGCTCCTTAGATCCCATGATTTGCCTTAGATGCACCATCAAAAAATATATTCGTTGATGAAGAGCTCATCCTCAAAGACTTAAGAGCTTCAATGCTGCCATGGAACCGCCATGAAGAGGCGCTGACAGATTTCACACATCAATTTCCTCTTACCTGTTGAACTGGAGCCCAGCCAAAATGAAATCACAGAAGGAAGAGGCGAATTCACACCTCCTGCGGATTCAATGATTAGATTTTTTACTTTAACAGCCATAGACTGAGGGGTCGTTACCTGTTCATTAAAGATCTAGTTGTTTCTAGCTGTCCACATCTTCCACCACATAAACTTAGGAATTGAATGCCAAAAATTAACCCAGTCGGCTAATTTAACACTTTTATGAGGCTAACGATCATGCTAGGAAAGGACAAAGGAGGTGACCGACGACTAACCTGTGGCAGAAATGTTGGAGCCGTGGAGAGCAAGCTCTCACACTGATTTAGCAAAAACACAATCAATTAGTAGATGGTTCGTCGTTTCAATGGCTGATTTACAGAAGCAACAATGAAAGGGTCCATTGAACCCATGTTTAAGCAAATTTTCACCAGACACCACCTTATTATGCATGACCAGCCAATAATTTTTTTTTACCTTGGGAAGGCAGAGGTAGGACCAAACAATTTTCCATTTCGCAGTGGTCAGACATGACGAATGAACAACTTGAGATTCAAAGAAGCCATTTGCAGCAGTGTAAATTCCAGTCTTACCCCAACCCCATTTATATTTATTGGAGCGGTGGATTGGAGGAAGACATGTAAGAGAGGATAATAACAGAGATTTTTGGAGGCTAAGATGGTCAAGGAGCTCAGGAAGAACCAACCAGCCCAGTTTCCAGTGCTGTCCCAAGCGCAGATATCCACCAAATGAAGAAGGCCTTTGTTGGTTAACTAGTTCTTCAATTCTACTAACAAGGTGACCGAGGAAAGTGAAAGTTTTCTTGATATTTTATCCTCCCAGACAAGGATCCTCTTCCCATTTCCAGGGATTCTATAGAGCTGTTTATTGAATTTATTAATACCTTTTCTACAAGAGTTCTAGATCGTTGTGCCTGCAGGATTGCTAGAGGATGTTAAACTTATCAGTGAACCGCCCTTTAGATATTTCATCCTAAAGATCTTACTTACAAGGTGGTTTTTTGTCCACATAGAGTTTCCAAATGAGTTTGCCTCCCATTGCCAAATTAACCAAATCAGGGTCACGAATTTAGAGTCCACCTTCAGAAATAGGTCTCTTAAGGATATCCCATCTTACCATATGCATCTTATTCTGGTTTCCTTTTCCATCATTCCAAAGAAAATTTCACAAAAGCTTAGAAATATGAGACAAAATAGACTTAGGGGCAAGCAACAAAGAGGATTGGAAGATGGGGAGAGTTGAAAGTACTGACTTTATTAGAACTAGTTTTCCAGCCTTGGTTAACCATTGGCCACCCCATGAAGCGATTTTGGCTTTTAACTTAGAAATAATTTCAAGCCAGAGAGAAGGAGGGCTTGAACCAAGAGTTAAAGGCAGCCCCAAATATTTGATCTTCTCCCATTTATCAAAACTAGGGAAACCCAAGGAGTTTACAATTTGAAGAATTGCCGATTGTTCTACATTCCAGCCATAAACCGCACTTTTGTTTTGATTGATCAAGGCTCCTGAAACAAGACATAAATTTTGAAGCATTTCCTTGAAGGCACGAGCAATATTCAATGAGGTCCCTCCAATCAGGAGAGAATCATCCACAAAGAGAGAATGGTTAATTGGGTCCACACCCCTAGCTATCTTAATACCCAGAATGTAACAAGCTTCCTTTTCAGCTGTAAGTTTTCTGCTAAGAGTTTCAACCATCAAGATGTATAAAAAGGGTGACATTGGACATCCTTGGTGTAGACCTCTTGTAGCTCGGGAAAATTATGTAGGTCTTCCATTGACAAGAGGCACAATCCAAGGTTTGTTTGTGCAAGATTTGATCAATTTCACAAACTCCGGGCTAAAACCAAAGGAAAGAAGGACATGATAGTGAAAGGAGAGCTTTACTTGGTCAAATACATTCTTCATATCCAACTTGATTATCATTCCCTTCTCCTTCCTTTGGAAACTGGAATGGAGGGCTTCTTGGGCTTGAATTACATTATCAACTAAATGTCTTCCTTTTACAAACCCCCCTGGAGAGGAGAGATCAACTTACCTAATAAGAGCTTGAATCTGTTAGCAAGAAGTTTGGCAAGGATCTTGTAAGAGGCATTGCACAACGAAATAGCAGAATCTGTCAAAGGAAGGAGGATTGACTTCCTTAGGAATAAGAGCAAGAAATGAAGAATTAGTGCACCCTCCCTCCCAATTTAGTTTTTTTTTGAAAACCTAACACCATGCGAATCAGATATGCTTTAATGACGTTCCAACAAACTCTATAGAAATGGAAGGAGAATCCATTCGACCCAGGGGATTTATCCGACTCCATAGCCCAAATGACATCCAAAATTTCATGTTCAATGAATGGTTTCATTAAATCATCATTATCCTCTGAATTGAAAAGAGAAGGAACATTCTCCAAAAATTCAGCAGACACATCGCCATCAGAGAGGCCATCCTCCTGAAACAATAGCTGAAAATGCATGCTTGCAGCCTCTTTTAATTGATCTTGACCTTTAATAGTTTCCCCATCCCTAGAGGAAATTTCAGAAGAATGATTTCTAGACAACCTTGCTCTGCATTGTCGATTGAAATAGGTTGTGTTTTTGTCCCCCGCCAGCAACCAGAGACTTCTAGACTTTAGTCAAAGTTATTCCTCCTCTTATCGGAAAGAAATAGTAGTTTTAGATTGATCAAAATGTTCCAGTACTAGCTGAGATTTAGTGATCACACATTCTTCCATACCTAATTGGATCTTAGATATCTCACTCTCTCTCTCTCTAACTTGTTGTTGATAGGAGCATTAAGGGGTTTTTTTGCCCAATCTTTCAAAGAAAATTTAGTTTTTTTTTTAAATTTCTGTTCCCAAACGAAATAGGGGGATCCAACCATGTATTGAGACCAAGCTTAGTTCATAGTGTCCCAAAAGCCTTCACGCTCAATCCAGAGGGGACTAAAGTAGAACGGGATTGGGCTGAGATCCTCTTCTTTTTCAAAATTTAGGGATATTGGACGGTGATAAGAAGAGATCTTGGTTAAAAAATCGATGTGATAATGAAATTCCTGTCCATCAGAGAACTATGGACAAGAAATCGGTCCACACGAGTTGCAATATTGGCTGACCCCCCTCTATTATTTGACCAGCTGTATCGTCCCTTTTTGGGTTTAATGTCACTCAATTCACATAATTGGATCAACTCCTCCACCATTTCTTGGAAATGGTCCTTACCAAAAACACCACCTTTTTTCTGATTTGGAGCTAGAGAAATATTGATATCTCCTGCAATTATTATATTTGAAGGAGAATTGGTTTCTATGAATACTGATAACATTTTCCAACATTCTTTTTTTCCATTGAGAGAGACTGGAACATAAAGATTAAACAGAGACATGGAGATCTTACTGGAGATATGATATAGATTAGTGAATGTCCAGTGCTGGGTGGCAAACCAACGTTTCAGCTGAAATTTTTCACCACACCAAAGAGTGGCAAGACCCCCAGAGGTACCTCTCACACTAAAAGCTTTGCTGACATTCAAATTCCATTTAGTTTTACTTAAGAGGAGAAGAGCTTCCTCCTCTATCTTAGTCTCTTGGAGCAAGATGATGTCAGAAGAAACCATTTTCAATAAGTCTTTGACTGCTTCTGCTTTATTTGGGTTCCCCAACCCCCTACAATTGCAAGAAACATCCTGTATTATTTACATGAGAGGGAGGGAGCTATGAATGCCTTTTGGGGTCGAGTCCTCTTGCTTCTACCAAATGACATTTCAATGGTAGATTGACTACCCTGCATCTTAAGTCTGTTGGCATCTTCTTCTCGAGCCTCCGTTCGAGACTTCCTGCCTGCCTTCTTAGAAAGTTGTTCAAACGGATCTTCATCAGAGGAGCTAGAGCTGTTAGCCGACTTCTTTTTGTCTATTTTTGCATAAGAAGGAGAATACTTAGCTCTATGAGGGGAAGTATGATCTTCATGCAGGTATTCACCTACACTAGGAAGCTCCGAGTTAGCTAAGCCATCTTGTTCCAAATATCCTGTGTTAACCTCAAGGACCTCATTCTGCACTTCTAATTGTGGCAGTTCACCCTCTTCAAGTATAGGGACTTCATGAGAGCTTAAGACAACAAAATGATTGGAGGATGCTTTGGGATCTTCAACAGCATGGAGGGACTTCCCATCAGCTAGGTCTCCTTTCAAAATCTTTCCTTCTTTACCTTTCTTTCTAGAGTCTTGATTAGGATTTTTTGATTTTGAAACTTGAATCCACTGCTCATATTTCTATTTTTCAAGCTCCTCTTCAGATTTTTTCTTGCAATTTCGAGCGAAGTGGCCATAACCATGGCATAACTAACACTTACACGAAATTTGTTCATAGTCCAACTCCTGAATATAAGACCATTCGTCTACTATTAGCTTGATCGCCTCTAGGAATCCAATCTCCAAATCAACTTCAACACATATTTTGGCACATGAATATTGGTCTTTCCTTTCGGCCCTATCAATGTGCCTTCCAAGCTTGTTCCCAATGGCTTCCAGAGAATCAAAGTTCCAGCACTGTAAAGGAAGGTGGGGGAGCCTTACCTAGATAGGAATTATGGACGGTACATCTTGGGTAGGGTCGAAATATGGATTCCAGTTATTCAGATAGAGTCCCTGCGGACCCATGAAGTATGGTCCATTTCAAAAAATGAGGTCACGATCAGCTGCTAACTCAAACATGAAGACGTAGTATCCTCTACCTATGAAGTGGTTTCGAATGCCTTCAGGTATTAATGGCCTCCAATTTCTCTGGACCCAACCATTAATAGCCTTAGGAGAAGGCTAGAGGTGTGTAAATTGCCCAATCATCCCACGCTCTGCAAGATTTAGAGCAGATCGACAGATCCACTAAGCTGGCAGATCAATAAAGGGGATATCAACCTTATTCACAAATATTTGAGGGCCACCTTTCTTCTTGCCATAGGTAGAAACTAGACGTTTGAAAGCATCCAACTTAGGTGGAAGAGGAGGAGGAGGGTCCCCACCAGCATCCATTAGAGAGGAGGAGTAGCTTGCCAAAGTAAGAAAATCTGATGAAAATAAAAATACCTAAAGAAAGTTGAAAATATCTCACAAAGAAAATGCCTTCGAGGAAAGGGCCCCCGATCACCCAAAAAGTCCATCCCAAGGTAACACAGTTAGCAAACAAGATGCCCCAGATGACAACTCCCATAGAGAGAGATGCCCTCAAACCTGGAAAAATACACAACACGACTGCAAGAGCACCCAAGATCTGCAATACCACTTCACCAGACTCCAAGAGCAGGCTAGGCACGTGGATCTGGAAGGGGTCCAGACTCCATAGGTAGCGAACGAGGCCGAAATCACGAAGAGAAAAATAAGGAATTCAAAAATGTTCTTGGAGCACAAAAATACCAACAAAGACTATTACTATACTTCCTTAAACCTCAACATCATTTCCTTTTTTTTGATAAAATAATATTTAGTTAATTTACATAATACATTAAAAGGAGATTAAACCATAATATTAATTTCACTTTTATTTGTCAATTGCTAAAAAACAAATTAAATTTTTTTCAATGGTTATGTTTTTAAAGGTATAAAATCAACATAGAACCATTTACTTGTGAGGAATTCATTTAGAAATGTAATTTTTTTAATTCCATATCATTATTTGAAGATAATAACGATCTTCCAGAGATTACAAGTTAAAGTTAATAATGACTCTATTCTAAATTTTTATTTTTAACAATTGTATAAAATTTAAAACAACATTATAACACTAACATGGAGTTTGAATCATTTGAAAGCCATTACTTAGGATTTTCCACTTGTTGGTTCATTGATTGCATGAACATTGGGAGATGGTTCAATGGCTATGATACCGAGTGGTGCAATTGTGGGATGCGATTTGGATGTTATATTGTCTCTAGATCTGGTTAAACATATAATTTAACGATAAAGGTTTAGTCTATCTAAATTAAGTGGTGGAAATGTAAGATACAAATATATTCCAGTAGGGTTGGATGTCAACGGAGTAGTTGAGTCTTATTTCGAGTTGGCGAGCTTAGTGGGATATTTGGATAAGGGAGATGATTCACCCAATAGTTGGCATTGTTTTTCAATTTCGATAGGTTCAACATTGACTTCGACAAGTTCCACTCCTCGACAGGTTCGACATCGACTTTGACAAGTTCGTGCATCGACAAGTTAAACATCTACTTCGACAGATTCACCATCTCAACATGCATCGTCAACACCGACGACCGATGATCTACGACATATTATCTTTGTGTCTTCCATTCATCTATAACATTTGAACTTCTGAACCGTTCCAACTTCTCTTGTAACTGAACGTAGCGGGTAGATAACCCAAGTGTCCTCAACACTCTATTTAAGCATGTACATTATTGTAATATACAGGTAAGTAAGCAAGTAATAGAGTAGTAATGAGGTAACAAATATTGGTTCAAACTCTTGCATCTTGTCTGTGTGTGTGTGTGTGTTTCTAGGTGTAGTGTATTTCTTGCTTTGCTTATTATTATTACGCTTCTGCCATAACAGTACTTGATTCATACAATCGAACTATTGTCCCCATTGTCCACTTGAGCACACTCAGATCATTGGTATCAGAGCTTGTCCATGCTTAAGTAGTGTGTAGACACTTCTATTGAGGTTACCTAACTTATGCATGTTCAAACACGCTTGTAAACTCAACAATCCAAGTAGACACTACCTTCGACTTCAGAGTATCTATCTACTCACACCACTAGACCAAAGATGGTCGGAGAATTAGATAATAGACATGCAACTAACAAAACAGAGAAACTCATAGAGCAAACATTGTCTAGACGATGAACCAAAATGGTTTCCCAGTTCAATGAGATTCTCACACGATTCGCCTCGACATTAGGAGGATTCTCGACAAGATCCAACTTCGACAAATTCAATCCATTCAAAGTGCAAATGATCTAGGACATACCAAATCTAGAAGGCAATATTGACGTGGAATCCGTAGACAATTGGGTATAACAACTAGAATCCTATTACTCTGTGAACTAACTCTTTGAAGCTGAAAAGATCACTTTTTCATCCTTACAGATGTCGAACTCTGTGCACTGTTGGAGGGAGAACCTATCGACAAAGATGGAGAAAGACAAACACCCCATAGATACATGGGAGAAATTTATCGAGTACATCTGAAAGGAGTTCTACCCGCCCAAGTACATTGAATAATAGTATAAGAACTGGAAACAACTAAGGCAATGGAAAGACCACTTCATGCAGATTTACACCGACGAGTTCTATGGACCAATGGTGAGACTTGACGTTTGAGAAGAAGAAAAATTATTTGTTTTGAAGTATGTCAGCGGATTGTCCTCATACATTCAACAAGAGATGGAGTTTCTGACTGTCAATACGCTTGCGAATGCATTCCACTATGCCAGTAAGCTTGAATCCAAACAAAAAGGAAAAACACGCTTCATGACTAAGTCAACAGGATGGATATCCAACAAGAAGTCACCAACCAACTCCGACAAGTTAATACACCATTCTCAACTGACCCCACCAAAGAAAGACCATGGTAAAAATCACTCTTAGAAAGACAAAAGGGAATGTAGCAAACAACCCCCTTCCTGGAAATGGTGTGATTACCACAATTCATCATGGCATGATACGTCTGAATGCAAGGCTCGAAAGACATTTTTGGAAAAATTGTCAACCTCCGACTTGTCTGAGAAAACTCTCGTTGAATCTGACCCACAAGCATCGACCATTTTGACATCGACATCGACCACTCCAACATCCTTGACTGTTGTCGATGAGGAGGAATGAGAGTGCATGTTCCACACATAGATATGGGTTCAAAACAATCCATTGCATTTGATTGTGGATAATGGAAGACATAAGAGCTTTCTTTCTGAAGATATCGTGAAGAAACTAGGCCTTGTCACCACTCCACATCCTCAGTGTAATAATATCGTTTGGATGAAGGATGTACAAGAACTAAGGATCAATCGATAATGCAGACTCACCTACTTAATTACTCCTTTTGAAGATGAAGTACTCTGTGACGTGGCACCGTTTTCAGTAGCGGACGCCTTGTTTGGGAATCCTTACTTATGGGATCAACATGGGAGTTATCAATGATGACCTCAGAAGGTGATTGTCAAAATATAGAACCAATGGCAAGGGATACTAGAGCAACGACCTATACAAACAGTTTTTATGATATTTTCTAAACAGACAAAGAAGCTCATCAATCATGCTCAAAAATTCACATTGATCATGATTAAGGCCCAACATTCCAGGAAAACTGTAGCAACTAGTCGATTCACCAACCAATGCAGCTCCTGACAACAACAATTGATCGACAATATTCTTGATGAATACCAAAACGCATTTCAAGATCTAGATGAAGTACCTCTATATTACCAGGTAAAACACTCCATTGAAACGCTTATGTTTACAAAGTATCCATTATCGAGATTGAAGACATTCACAAACAGATTCAAGATTTGATCAACAATGGTCACATCCGAACCAACTCCTCTCCTCGTGGAAGTCTAGTCGTCCTCGTTCCAAAGAAATATGGGACTTGGCGGATGTGCATCGACTATCGGGCACTCAACCAAATTTCGATAAACAACATATACTATTTGCCAAGGATAGATGAACTCATCGATTATCTAAAAGGTGCTAAATTCTTTACTAAGCTCGACCTCAAGTTGGGATATCGTCAAATTCTGATTGAGCCCACCGATGTATGGAAAATTGCTTTCAAAACCAAGGAAGGATTGTTTGAATGGTTAGTCATGCCTTTCAGCATAACCGATGCACCTGTGACCTTTATGCGATATATGGATGACCTTCTTGACCTTTCATCAACAAATGTGTCATTGTCTACTTGAACATATTTCTTGATTTTCAGTCGATCATGGGAAGAACATGTCTGATAATTTCAACAAGTCCTCGACACTATTCGACAACATCGACTCGATTTGAACATGGACAAATGTTCATTTACGATGAACAACATCAAATATCTGGGGTATTTAATCGACTCTACATGCATTCATGTTGATCCAAACAAAGTACAAATCCTTAAAGAGTAGACCATTCCTCAAAACATTCATGACCTAAGAATTTATCTTGGTTTGATGATTTTTTATCGATGATTCATACGTAGCTTCAGTCACATAGACTGTTCTTTAAATTAGTTGACTAAGGGAAATGGGAAAATTGTCTTCAAATGGACATCAACACAACAACAAGCTTTTGAGCAACTCAAACACAAGCTCTGTACTACACCAGTACTTGTGTTACATGATTTGCATCAACATTTTGAGATTGAGATAGACGCTTCGGACTATGCCTTAGGCACAGTGATCACTTAGTCTGGCCACCTAGTCGCTTTTCATTCCGAAACTTTTAATGACACAGTTAGAAAGTATTCGACATATGAAAATGAACTATATGCCATTGTGTAAGCCCTTGAGCAATGGAGACATTACATTCTTTTCAAGGAGACGACCATTCTTACTAACCACAAGCCTTTACAGTTCGCCCCGTCCTAGTTGAAGTTACAAACAACTCGACAACTTAAGTTGATTAAGTACCTTCAACAATTTCAGTTGGTAATTAAGTATCGAAAAGGAAAATCCAATGCGTCAACCGATTGTCTGAGCCGACCACCCATTACTCTTCTTTTTACAGTGATGAGTATGCAGGGACATGACACCAATTCTTGGCCTCAATTGTATTCGGTAGACTGTGATTTTTCTGCAATTTATCAACTGCTTCAAACCGACCCACCGTCCACTACTGACTATTTCCTAAAATATTACTTTCTATACAATCTTGGACAACTTTGTGTACTGACATAAAATCATTTGGGACGTGCACAACATTAATACTGAAGGGCACTTTGGAGTAGCGAAGACCCTTGCCATCCTCCAAAAGTATTTTTATTGGCCTTCACTTAAGTCTGGCGTGAACATGTACATTTAATCATGCATGGTTTGTGTCATTGCTAAGCCGTCGAATCGACAACAAGGATTGTACACACCTTTGTCGATTCCTAGTCGAGGATGGGAATATATTTCTATGGACTAGTACTTGATGGGATATCCTACTACCAAACATCAACATGATGTGATCTTAGTAGTGGTCGACAGATTTTCCAAGATGGCCATTCTCATTCCATGCAAGAAGACTATGACAATGCAATAGACTGCTTAGCTCTTCTTTGAACATGTCTGGAAACATTAAGGCTTACCGACGACCATCATTTTCGACAGAGATGCCATATTTTTCAGCATCATTTGGAAGAATATCTGGAAATAGCTCGATATGGGACTCTCTTTGTCTACAACTTTACACCGTCAAACAAACGGACAAACAAAAGTTGTGAATCACTTGGTCATACAACTGCTCTGCATGTACAACCACAAGCATTGTCAGACATGGGATGAAAGTCTCCCATATATACAACACAATTACAATATTTCTCAGCACAACTCTATGGAAAGAGTCCATTCGATATCTGTTATGGATTTCAACCCTCAACACCCATCGACTTGATTAGTTCATTGACATAGTCGAACGGCACCGACTTTGACCGACGGGAAGTTGAAAAAGCATTGAAGTTTCGAGATCAAATCTGGAACATCCGAAAACAACCACATGAAATGTTGCAACTGGCTAATGCAAAAGCTAAGGCCTGACATGATAAGCATCGTATTCCTCGTTCATTTCAAATTGGGGATCGGGTATGGTTGCATCTTAAGAAGGAACGCTTCATTGGTCCATACAGAAAGATGAATACTTTGTGATATGGTCCATACAACATCCTTAAATAGATTGGAGAAAATGCTTTCCAGCTCGACATTCCTTCATGCCTAGGTATGCATCTAGTATTTAATGTGGATCTACTTCGACCATACCACACACCTATGTTGGAATAGAATGACTTGTAGACAACAGAACCCGAAGACATCCATCCAAATGTTCAGGAGCCCCTTCCTTGCGACACCATTGTGGGACGACGAATATGTCATACAAGAATGAATGCAATTCCCTTGTTTTAGGAGGCTAAAGCAGAACAACTCCCAGCACAAGGAAAATGGTACTCTGCTACTAAACTAACCCACAAGTTTCCTCACCTGTATGAGCAAACAATGCGCACCATTGTTTCTTAAGAAAGGAGGTATGATCCACCCAACAGTTGGCATTGTTTGTCGACTTCGACAGGTTCAACATCGACTTCAACTTCGACGAGTTCCACACCTTGACATGTTCGACATCGATTTTGACAAGTCCGCGCCTTGATAGGTTCAACATCTACTTTGACAGATTCAACATCTTGACATGCATCATCGACACCAATGAACTACGACATATTGTCTCTCTCTCTTCTAGTCGTCAATAATGGTTGAACTTCTGAACATTTCCAAATTCTCTTGTAACTAAACATAACGGACAAACAATCCAAGCGTTCTCAGCACTCTATTTAAGCATGTGCATTATTGTAACATACACGCAAGTGAGCAAGTAATAGAGCAGTAATGAAGTAACAGAGATTGATTTGAACTCTTGCATATTGTCTGTGTGTGTGTGTGTGTGTATGTTTTTGTGTGTAGTGTATTTCCTGCTTTGCTTATTATTATTATGCTTCCGCCATAAGAGTACTCGATTCATACAATCAAACTATTGTCCCTGTTGTGCACCTGGGCACACTTGGATCAGGAGATGTGAAGAGGATGATATTAGATTAAATGGAGAGGAGGATGCATTAGTTTGGAATGGAAATTTAGAGGGAGGAAGATTTTTTGTTCGGCTGGTGTATAATCTCTTATGAAGGGAATTGACAGATCAAGGAAAATGGTGGTGGAAGGTCTTGTGTAAGGCAATTGCATCGCATAAATGTATATTTTTTTATGGCTTCTTCTTCAAGGAAAATTTATTACATGGGAGATTCTGTTGAGGAAGAATATTCAAGGACAACTGAAGAGTCTTTAGCGCATCTTTTTTTACACTATTCTTTCGCAACTCAAATATAGAAGGAAATTAGTATAAGGATACGAGTAGGAAACCTTTCGACAAGGATAACTTCATAGGATTGTCTTAAACCATGTTTTGAGAGGGAAGATTTGAGAATATTGAAGTGGCTACCATTTCTGGCGGTGTGGGGAATTTGGATGACTAGAAACACAATAAAATTCAAGGATCTGCATAAGCCATCCTTTCAGATACAAGCTCAGGTATTGCCATTGTCAAACTCTTTCAAAGAGGATCAAAGAACTCCAAAGACTCAGATAATAACATAATTAAAAAATGATAGAAGGAGATGCTGGATTTTTTTTATGGGGCTTGTGAAGGGAATGAAATAATTCGTTGATTGAGGGGAATAATTTATTTATTAGAAAAACTTCTCATTGAATTTAAAGAAAACAGTGGTCATGGTTCAAACAATGGGGCAGATTTATTGGCTTTGATGACCTTACTGAAGCTAGCACTTGAGAATTGATCTAGGTAGAAATAAAGTTAAAGCCTATGCTTGGGGATTGGGATCAAAGACAAATAATGAAGCACAGTGGTTAGCATTATATCATGGCTTAGAAATAGCCCCACCCTTCAATATTCAACATCTGGTTGTCATCGGGGATTCTAGACAAATAATACATAAAATAAAGCATGGATATATGATTGGATCCTCAAAATGCAAAAGAATTTTTTATCGTATTACAAATATGGAGAAGCCTCCAACAATAGACTTATACCATGTAACGAGGGAGAATAATTCTTATGCTGATAAGCTCGCTAACAAAGGAGTAAGGTGCACCCAAGGAATGGTAGTATATGATAATCGCATCAAGGTGAGAAGATGTGTTCCTTAGGAAAGGGTAGAGCTAGCCACTCATGATTAATTTTTGGCTGCAAAGCAAGGAGGAGGGTTGGCATGTCTCTCTACATCCACTGGGCATTCATTCTCCTCATCATACGAGGTACACATGACTCATGGCTTGTGAAGCAGACGTCAAGGAGATGAAAAAGGGTGGTGGAGAAGTACATCCTCATTAAGTTTCCTTACCCAGATCAATATTTTGAGATGTTTCACATGCAGATGAGCAGAGAGAACATGTTGGAGAGCAATTTCTACTTGAAAAGTAAAAGGATGGCTCAAAGGGTCCCATTGCTAACAGAATTTGCAGAGGATGTGCGGAGGAAGGAGAAGAAGATTAAGCGTGGTGTAGGAGATGTTCCATGAAGTCTTGCTAAGAGATTTAGCCTCTATGGCATCAATAACAATGAAAGGGTGAGTATTGGAAGTAGAGAGAGATAAAGGAGCGAGATATGGAGTTGGTTGAAGGAGGAACAATGGAAACCTTGGATTGGATTTACGGGTATATCACAACAAGCATGTCGAATTTTCAAAAAAAGCCTCAGGAATGTGTATGAAACTGTTAACAAAGGTCTCCAAGAGATTGTTGTTGTTTTAGACGCGGTTGACCACAACTCTTTGCAAATTTTGTGGTTGGGCACACGTATGGAAGACCTAGAAGGCGAGAAATTCTCTTAAATGTGGAAGAGTTGAAAGAGGGAATGCCAAAGTTGCGCAGGATGAACCCATGTAGTCATTGCCAGGAATCACCTTATGAAGGAGTCTTCCCAATGGAAGAAAACTCAGTGTTTTAGTCGACAATTGGAAAGTCAGGCAAGCAAACCAAGAATGAATAGAAGTCTGTTTCCCTAGCTAGTTATGTTTTTATATGTATTTCTGTAAACTTTTGTGTAGGTCGTTCATTAGGATATATTCCCCAACATATGAACAAAAAAGGCAAGCCATCTCGGAAATTTATGAACAAAAAAGGCAAGCCATCTCGGAAATTTTGTAAAAAATGTGTATTAGGCCTCTTGCTTGGGTTATGTTTTTTGTTGTTGTTGTAGTTGTATATGAATGGCTTTGCAAAGGCTCTTTTAAAATATAAATTTTATTGTTTATATTTTAAAAACGGTTAGCACTTAAAAAGAAGTAGGAAATTGAATGGTTAACAACAACTTTTCAACATAAATTTGCAGAGTATTGGTAATTTTTTAAAAGAGTGGTTGGTAATTTTTTAAAAGAGTGGTTGGAGCATTAACTTTTTCAGGATTGGTCGTATCTCCATGGAACAAAATGAAAGGAGAAATATATTTTGTAAGGAAGAAATTATAGTTTCTGAGAAAGGAATATTAATTCAGTTAGTTAATTTTACACGAATAAAAGATTGGCAAAGAACTGAATTGATAAAAAAGCTAGACCATATATGAAGACAGAATGTACTTTTGTTATTTTTTTTTTACAAAATATGTCAATTATGAATGTTACAACAAATTTTGAATACATATAAGAATGGCCGAGTAAACTACTCGAGCACATGTATAGTGCAAATTTTGACTTATGTAATGATTTTGAAAGTTTCAGTACAGTATCTATCTGCTAATAATGTAATGTAAGGTGCACTTAAACCAAATTTTGACTTATGTAATGAGTTTGAAAGTTTCAGTACAGTATATATCTGCTAATAATGTAATGTAAGGTGCACTTGAACCATGTAGATCGTATTTTGTTTATTTTTGGTAAAATAGAAATGCTAATTTTTTTTTATTGAAATATAGAAGAGCCGCCTCACCGTTAAAACAATAACTCAAAAAAATTGAAAAAATCTCGTTAAACATCACATAATTTCATGTATCACTCGCAAGTTATACATGATTAACAATTGCTACTTGACAGAAGCGCGTCAACTTATTCGAACAATTGCTGGTTGATAGAACATAATCAACTTATTCCGCCATGAAAAAAGATAACTGCTCGTCTAAAATATAAATGCGGATGTAAATACAATTCGACAATTGAAAAAATCATGTTAAACATCACATAATTTCATGTATCACTCGCAAGTTATACATGATTAAGAATTGCTGCTTGACAGAAGCGGATCAACTTATTCGAACAATTGCTGGTTGATAGAACATAATCAACTTATTCCGCCATCAAAAAAGATAACTGCTCATCTAAAATATAACTGCAATTAGCATGAAAAAGATAACTGCTCATCTAAAATAAAATATAATTGTTGATATAAATACAGTTGGTACAGCTGCAAGTATAATTATAGTATTTTTGGGAATATAAAAAATATAGACTATTTGGTTTCAAATGTTCATCAACATTTACATGTTTTCTTTTCTTTATATCATCAACATTTGCATCTTTTCTTTATATGATACCAAAACATAAAACATAGTTCTCATCAACAACACCAACACCCAACACCAGTGCATAGCAGACCATCTGTGCAATCATATATACTTATACCCTTGAGGACGTTGCAACAGTAGGTTTGAGGGCCAATATGATTGAGTTGATAACGTCGTTTGTAGGATGGATGACACAGAGCAGAGAGAATCTATTGATGAGGTCCTCCTCTTCCACAACTGGGTACAGAAAGCTTCTGGCACCATGGGCACTTCTCAGCAACAGTGCAGCACCAGGTCTCATGTTTATTGCAAGGTGGTCTAGAATCTTTAGCTTCTGTGTCCTTTCCAATCCCACCAGGGCAGCCAAAACAATGACATCATATTCCCCAAGCTTATCCCCTTCCACGAGATTGATATCGGAAGTATGGAAGCTCATGCGTTGCGAAAGATCTGGATCTCCAGATACAAGTGTGCTTCCCATGAAGTTGGCCTCTGGATCGATGTCATAGTTTTCAAATAATGTGGAAGGCATGTGCAGTGTGGCCAGAACAATGGATGAAAGAGGCATTGGTCCAGAGCCAACAAAAGCAAGTTTCTTAGGCAAAGGAATGCTGTTGTCAGATAGAGTGTTGAACTCCATTAGTGCCAAGTTTATGTAGTTTGAGTAATATGGGAATAGATGGAGATTGGATAAAGGCTGAGGAAGGTTCCCTATTATTTGAGAAAAGTGGGTTTCCATTAGGGATTCTGCTTTTGCACAGAGATTGATGAGCTTGTAACGGATCTCCTTGACTTCGTTGTTCAGTTCGTTCACATCTATGCAGATTGGCATGGTGCAGGCATGAACAAGCTGCGTGAAAAGAGCATTCACAGCAGTCGAAGGCTTCAGGCTTTCCAGCTTACAAATCTGACCATAAAGTTGAACTATGCGTTCTACCAGAAACTCTGAAGAAATAATTTCATTCTTCGGTTCCACCTTGCTCATATTAATCCTGGTTCCATTCATCGTAGGGGCTACTACCTTGGGGCAATCGTTTTATTGGGATTTTCAAGCTTTAGAACTTCACAGACTTTCAAATCAATTCATGCACCAGGCATTCCAGTTAATTCAATTATTGATCCTCCAACATCAAAGACACCGACCTTGGCTATATCTGGAAGAAGAAATCCGCTGCTTGCGATGAATGTATTGATTTAGCTGTCGATTAGATAAATCTCACGTCAAATATCTGAATCACACCGTTGAGAATCCCATTATTCAATCAGCCTTAAATTATATATGCACTTATACGTGATGAGAATTTAGACAAAACAGTGCCATAAAATGCAGTTTATATTATTATATGAGCTATGAAATCTGACAACCAGCTATATACAGAAAATCGTATGACATCACCTTTACAACTGTTTATTTTTTCTTATTTGGATTAGTGGAAAAAATCAATTGGGCTTCACGGTTCAACTTGATCTTTGTTGGCAAAATCTGCAGCCACCAAATATCTGAAACAAAATTGCATATTCACAATATCAATTAATTGTTCCTGGGATCCTTGACAAACGCTCCAGCTTGACAAAATTGTATATATCCACAAGCTCAATTAATTTCTGCCAGATCTTTAGTTAGCTGCAGCTACCTAATATCTGAAACAAAGATCAATTAATTTCTGCCAGATCTTTAGTCAGCTGGAGCTACCTAATATTTGAAACAAAATTTTATATCTACAATAGCAATTAATTTCTCCCAGATCTTTAGTCAGCAATCGCTGCAGCTACCAAGTATCTGGAACAAAATTGAATATCCACAATATCAATTAATTGCTTCCAAGAGAAGCAAAATTAGCACTGTTGTATAGATCTCCGTGTCACATATATAACCCTAGTAAAATGGAAAAAAATTGTGATTTCTAATTTTTAATCATCAGACCATCAACACAAACTTTATATCCTAAATGCATGGAGATGTCTATGTCAGTACCTTAAAAAAATTTGGAAAATATCTGTGATTTCTTATTTTTAGTGATCATAATATCAACACAAATGAGCATTTATGTATTTTAATTATGGATTGATCTACTTCATCTAGGGTTTTGGAGTAAAATGACTAAAATCTGGTCTTCTTTTGGGGATGTTGGTCCAACCTCCAGCAACATCTTGCAAAAATAGAAATTTTAAGTACTATCAATATTAACATAAATATATATGATTGCCCATGAAATTACTCCCAATGGCATAAAATCAGGGATTTAAAACCAACTCCGCTAAAGGAAGTATTTTCGTAGATAATCCATTTAATGAACGTAACTATTCAGTCTACATCTTTTGATTTGGATCTTAGTTCTATTTTAAATTTATATTTTAACATAACAGTAGATTGATCCATCTTATATTTGGATTTTTATCGATATAGATGTATTGTCATTGTGTTTTTGCTATGTCTACCTTAAACATAAGAATTCTAAGGAGATCCAAATTTAATCTGACAAAATTCAAATAACAAATAAGTTGTGGGTGACCATTAACCAGCCTGTAGTAGTTGCAGAATAATGATTGCTGTAGAAGACTTGAGACTTATTGTTGGCCATTAGATCTTAGCACCTTAAGATCCAACAACTAACAATAAACCTGCCTCAGCAATCATGACTTTATTATAGGCTGAATAATTTTAACCTAAGTTATGAATAATCTTGACCAAAGAAACGTTTACCATAACACTATAAATTAATTTTGACAGTACACAAACACAACTCATAAATTATAAAGAAGTAATCCAAATTGATTGATTGACAGTACACAGACACAAAATTGAAACAACGTTTCATCTGAAAACTTTGAAGCATAATATACGTACACTGGTATAAGAAACCGATTACAAACTTACATATATATATAAAACTTTACATAGTATATTTTGATCCAATGTTTAATAAATCTAGGAGTTAAACATCCAAAATTAAAATGAAATCATCATACAACAAAATCCCAAAATGTAGATGATAATATTTACCTTTTGCCCTCAATAACACTTTCTCTGCAATGATCGTGCAAATGCAATGATGCTGCAAATGGTGTTTCTCGAAGCAGAAAAGGCGCCTGTAACTCAGAACTCTGGGGCAGGAAAACATGGTATCGCCCATTGAATTTATAGCTGAAACGGGTCGTCTTATCACTGTTATCAGTGACTTGGATGATGGGAAGTATGAAATTTGGTTGATATTTGGAAGGCATCTCCATTATTTCCTTGTTAGGTCGAATCTTTTGCAGAGGAGATCAGACAAGCTACAAGCTCGCTAGTGGACACATCACATTCAGAGAACACTGTAGATGATAAAGGGAATGGTAACTGAATGACAACATCCTTGCAGTACAATTCCATTTATTAAACAAAACCTATTGTATTTTTAAAGTATTAAAGTCTTATTGTTCCGTGCTTAGAGCATAAGAAAATAGTATTTTAGCGAGCAATGTTGACACAGTTACGAATGTTCTGCGTGAGAGAAGTACCGATATCGTGACCGGGAACAGTTGCAAATTGTAAAAATTTGTCAGTATTAAGTTTATCCCAAACTATTTGATGAATCCTCATACCAAAGCTTGTAATTTGTGAAGGTTCAATAAGCAAGATCAAATTTGAAGTGCTGGTATTCATTTTAAGGTGAAGGGCATATTTTCAATTAACCATTGAGGGTCATGAAAAAGGTACATAATTGCATTTTTATTAACAAATGTGAATTCAGAATTTTTTCATAAAAAGTTGTCAATAAAATATTAACCTTTAAGTCTGCTGAGCTGTGGTCTAGCGGTTAAATCGGTGGGAGTTTCCATCACTGGCCCAGGTTCGATTCCCAACAGGGGAGTCCTCAGAGTGACATCTTTCCCAGGAGTGATCAAAATATAAGTCCCCGACTCCGGCCAAAAAATCAAGGGGTGTTCTTGTCAAAAAAAATAAAAATAAAAAAATATTAACCTTTAAAGTTGTAGATCTACATAATAAAAATAGTAGCCTCCATAAAAATATAATAGTATTGGTATATCTACAGTAGAATCTATATAAATATAAAAAATGTAGACTCATCTTAAATCTGAAATCTTGTTTTTGATTTCAAATTTTCATCAACATCTACAAATTTTCGTTACATAATATCAACACATGGTTCTCGTAAACAAACTAAAAGTGCATAGCAAACCATCTATGCACTCATATATATACTTATACCCTTGAGGACGTTGCAACAGTAGGTTTGAGGGCCAATATGATTGAGTTGATGACGTCGTTTGTAGGATGGATGACACAGAGCAGAGAGAATCTATTGATGAGGTCCTCCTCTTCCACAACTGGGTACAGAAAGCTTCTGGCACCATGGGCACTTCTCAGCAACAGTGCAGCACCAGGTCTCATGTTTATTGCAAGGTGGTCTAGAATCTTTAGCTTCTGTGTCCTTTCCAATCCCACCAGGGCAGCCAAAACAATGACATCATATTCCCCAAGCTTATCCCCTTCCACGAGATTGATATCGGAAGTATGGAAGCTCATGCGTTGCGAAAGATCTGGATCTCCAGATACAAGTGTGCTTCCCATGAAGTTGGCCTCTGGATCGATGTCATAGTTTTCAAATAATGTGGAAGGCATGTGCTGTGTGGCCAGAACAATGGATGAAAGAGGCATTGGTCCAGAGCCAACAAAAGCAAGTTTCTTAGGCAAAGGAATGCTGTTGTCAGATAGAGTGTTGAACTCCATTAGTGCCAAGTTTATGTAGTTTGAGTAATATGGGAATAGATGGAGATTGGATAAAGGCTGAGGAAGGTTCCCTATTATTTGAGAAAAGTGGGTTTCCATTAGGGATTCTGCTTTTGCACAGAGATTGATGAGCTTGTAACGGATCTCCTTGACTTCGTTGTTCAGTTCGTTCACATCTATGCAGATTGGCATGGTGCAGGCATGAACAAGCTGCGTGAAAAGAGCATTCACAGCAGTCGAAGGCTTCAGGCTTTCCAGCTTACAAATCTGACCATAAAGTTGAACTATGCGTTCTACCAGAAACTCTGAAGAAATAATTTCATTCTTCGGCTCCACCTTGCTCAGATTAATCCTGGTTCCATTCATCGTAGGGGCTACCACCTTGGGGCAATCGTTTTATTGGGATTTTCAAGCTTTAGAACCTCACAGACTTTCAAATCAATTCATGCACCAGGCATTCCAGTTAATTCAATTATTGATTCTCCAACATCAAAGACACAGACCTTGGCTATATCTGGAAGAAGAAATCTGCCGTTGCTTGTGATGAATGTATTGATTTAGCTGTCGATTAGATAAATCTCACGTCAAATATCTGAATCACACCGCTGAGAACCCCATTATTCAATCAGCCTTAAATCAGTGGACAGAAATATATGCAGTTAAACAGTGCCATAAAATGCAGTTTATATTATTATATGAGCTATGAAATCTGACAACCAGGCATATACAGAAAATCGTATGACGTCACCTTTACAACTGTTTATCTTTTCTTATTTGGATTAGTGGAAAAAATCAATTGGGCTTCACGGTTCAACTTGATCTTTGTTGGCAAAATCTGCAGCCACCAAATATCTGAAACAAAATTGTATATCCACAATATCAATTAATTGTTCCTGAGAACGTTGGCAAACGCTGCAGCTGCCAAATATCTGAAACACAATTGTATATATCCACAAGATCAATTAATTTCTACCAGATCTTTAGTCAGCTGCAGCTACCTAATATCTGAAACAAAATTGTATATCACAAGATCAATTAATTGCTGCCAGATCTTTAGTCAGCTGCAGCTATGTAATATCCGAAACAGCAGCTATGTAATATCCGAAACAAAATTGTATATCTACAATAGCAATTAATTTCTCCCAGATCTTTAGTCAGCGATTCAGCTCCCAAGTATCTGAAACAAAATTGAATATCCACAATGCCAATTAATTGCACCCAAGAGAAGCAAAATTAGGCCTGTTGTAGAGATCTCAGTGTCACATATATAGCCCTAGTAAAATGGAAAAAGTTTGTGATTTCTAATTTTTAGTCATCATACCATCAACACAAACTATATATCCTAAATGCATGGAGATGTCTATGCTAGGTCTAGTACCTTAAAAAAAATGGAAAAAAATATGTAATTTCTAATTTTTAATGATCATAATATCAACACAAATGAGCATTAATGCATACCATCAACACAAACTATATATCCAAAATGCGTGGATATGTCTATGCTAGGTCTAGTACCTTAAGAAATGGAAAAAAAATATGTGATTTCTAATTTTTAATGATCATAATATCAACACACAAATGAGCATTAAGGCATTTTAATTATGGGTTGATCTACTTCATCTAGGGTTTTGGAGTAAAAAGACTAAAATCTGGTCTTCTTTTGGGAATGTTGGTCCAACCTCCAGAAACATCTTGCAAAAATAGAAATTTTTATAGTAGTATCAATATTAACATAAATCCATTTTAATAATAGATGAATTCATTTAATGAACGTAACTATTTAATCTACATCTTTTGACGATGAATCAATTTAATGAACTTGACTATTCAATCTACATCTTTTGATTTGGATTTTAGTTCTATTTTAGTTTTAGATTTTAACATAACTGTAGATTGATCCATCTTATATTTGGATTTTTATGGATATAGATGTATTCTCATTATGTTTTTGCTGTCTACCTTAAACATAAGAATTTAAAGGAAATCTAAATTCAATTTGACAAAATTCAAATAACAAATAAGTTGTGGGTGACCATAAGAATTTAAAGGAAATCTAAATTCAATTTGACAAAATTCAAATAACAAATAAGTTGTGGGTGACCATTAACCAATGGCTGCAAAACATTTATTGTTGGCTATTAGATCTCAGCACCTTAAAATTCGATGACTAACAATAAGCCTGCCCCAAGAATCATAACTCTACCCCCACGCTGATTAATTTTCCCTAAATTATAAATGATTTTGACCCCAAAAAAACATTTACCATAACACTATAAATTTTGACAGTACACAAACAAAACTCACAAATTATAAAGAAGTAATAAACCAAATTGATTGATTGACAGTACACATACACAAAATTGAAACAACATTTCATCTGAAAACTTTGAAGCATAATATACGTACAATGGGATAAGAAACGGATTACAAACTTAGACATATATATAAAACTTTACATAGTATATTTTGATCCAATGGTTACTAAATCTAGGAGTTGAACATCCAAAATTAAAATGAAATCATCATACTGTATTCATTGATCTTACACATTTGTACAACAAAAACCCAAAATGTAGATGATAATATTTACCTTTTGCCCTCAATAGCACTTTCTCTGCAATGATCGTGCAAATGCAATGATGCTGCAAATGGTGTTTCTCGAAGCAGAAAAGGCGCCTGTAACTCAGAACTCTGGGGCAGGAAAACATGGTATCGCCCATTGAATTTATAGCTGAAACGGGTCGTCTTATCACTGTTATCAGTGACTTGGATGATGGGAAGCATGAAATATGGTTGATATTTGGAAGGCATCTCCATTATTTCCTTGTTAGGTCGAATCTTTTGCAGAGGTGATCAGACAAGCTACAAGCTCGCTAGTGGACACATCACATTCAGAGAACACTGTAGATGATAAAGGGAATGGTAACTGAATGACAACATCCTTGCAGTACAATTCCATTAATTAAACAAAACCTATTGTATTTCTAAAGTATTAAAGTATTAAAATCTTATTGTCCCGTGCTTAGAGCATAAGAAAATAGTATTTTAGCGAGCAATGTTGACACAGTTACGAATGTTCTGCATGTGAGAAGTACCGATATCGTGACCGGGAACAGTTGCAAATTGTAAAAAATTGTCAGTATTAAGTTTATCCCAAACTATTTGATGAATCCTCATACCAAAGCTTGTAATTTGTGAAGGTTCAATAAGCAAGATCAAATTTGAAGTGCTGGTATTCATTTTAAGGTGAAGGGCATATTTTCAATTAACCTTTGAGGGTCATGAAAAGGTACATAATTGCATTTTTATTAACAAATGTGAATTCATAATTTTTTCATAAAAAGTTGTCAATAAAATATTAACCTTTAAATATTTACCATCTTTCAAATGTTGGAGGTATAAGGAAATGGATAAACTACTTGTATGTAGAGTGATTTCCTTTCATGATCAATTAAATATTCACTTTGAAGAAAATTGCTAAAATTTGTAGTCCATACCAAAATATGAACAATTTCAATGATGCATTACCTAAGAATAGTTGTTGATAATTAGGTACTGAGTGCACTCTATTTATACTCAAGGATTCAAATTTGTCAAAATATGAACAATTGCAATAATGCATTACCTAAGAATAGTTGTTGATAATTAGGTATTGAGTGCACTCTATTTATATCCAAGCATTCAAATTTGTAATCCATTAGTAATTTGCTATAAATTTGTAATCCATTAGTTCAAGATCATTTGTATATTAAACCTTGAATGAAAAAGGATATATTTAACTCACCAAATTTAGTTAATACCGTGTCAAAAGCCTATTTATCATGGTTGATTCGGGGTAACACTCTTTTATCCTTGATTTGTAGCAACACTCATCCACAAAGCAATAACAACATGAAGCCACCATGGTGCAACCAAAAATTGCAATGAAAAACCCCATTCAACAAACAAACCCGAATTAAAGTACACAAAATTAGTTGTAGTGAACTTTGAAGGAAAAAAAGAGAAGGGTTTCCTAACCATCCCTAAGGATTAAGATCAAAACAATTTGCATTTCCTTACATGACGCTATGAGTCATTTTCTTGGTTCAAAATAGAGGTTGAGATAGAGACTCACGTCCAACTTACTCTAAGCCATGTGAGATTATACAAAAAATAGATTCCTCATGTCAAATTTCCAATAGCGAGATATTGCCAAGGTTATAGTTGGGCGATTTTAATTTCTAATCAACACATTGTATATTTTAGAACTAATTTGAGACCAATAACAATGGAGGATTAGGCATACATGGAGAGACTACAAAACCACAGTCATCACTCGCATATTGAATAGCGTTCCACAGGTTTGAGAGCATTCTGCAGGTTTGAGAGAGGCTTTGCAAAAACTTTGAAAATGTGGATATGTGCAAACCTTTTGTTTGGAATCCAACTATCTAGATACAAATGGATTGTTGCAAATCTACATGCTTGGATTATTGGATTGTGATTTGTGAATACAATGCTACTTACAAAAATGATAAAATTTCCATTCACTTAAGCAACATTAAACCATTTCAGCTTAGTTCATAAGCTCTAAACAAAGCATTATACAATTCCATGGATGCCAATGCCATCACATACATCATGTGATTTTGATCATGTCCCCATCAAGCCCTATGTCTTTTTGTTATTAATGAAATCAAGAAAAAATAAATTTCAATCTGGTTGAGACTACATATTAGAATCATTAGATTTTCCATTAAATTTTAAACTGCAATGGATAATGAGTGGACATTTTAACATCGATCAAAGTCATTATGAATCACAACTATAATAAAGGCAACTAACTCATAAAGTAGATTGCATTTACAATAGAGACAACTATCTGATAACATAGATGGTATTTCAACTAAAAACATAACATAACTGCTAATGATAAACTTTTCCACTGTTAGCATTGATACCACGAGTCTAATAAAGGAAACTCACTAAGAAAGTAGATCGCATTTCCTCTAAAAGCAGAGTATAAAGCATAGACTCGAAACAAAGCATAGTATAATGCATATACTCGAAATAGAGCATTCTCGCCAATTATCAACTTCTCCAAAATCTGCACTAAAAGTATGACTTGCTACAATGGATACTGAGGCATACTCCCAAGTTTTTTCCCTATAAATTGTACATAAAAATGCAAGGATGTATGCTATGCTATGCTACTTGAAAATCAAAATAAGGAATCCACGTATCAAAGTGAAGTCATGGTCGTAGAGGAGATTGAGCCTACACACACCCTACAAGTGCTTCATATGAATCTAAAAAGAAAGATCTTTCCTTTTTTAAGAGAAGATAACTTCTCTACTC
The DNA here is from genome assembly GCA_001517045.1 of Pseudotsuga menziesii. Taxonomy (NCBI): domain Eukaryota; kingdom Viridiplantae; phylum Streptophyta; class Pinopsida; order Pinales; family Pinaceae; genus Pseudotsuga; species Pseudotsuga menziesii. The sequence continues at coordinate 92,059 of LPNX010879434.1, read as the reverse complement.
ACTTATATTTACAAAACCCTTACGACAATACATTAATTTGAATACCTTCATACCCTAACCAACTCTAATAACTCCATTTGGCCTTTACAAAAGAAGAAGTAGAAGCCAACACCGCATAATAATAATTGATGATTTAACTTTGTCGCTCGAATTCCCTTTGAAATTCTTTAGAGGTTTGAGTATGGATGCAAATATCTGCTTTTTAATAAGCCCTCATTTTCATGGAAGGCTCACCAGATTATAACTCCTTTCTTTCTATTTCCCACCCTCGCTTGCAATACTAGAAGGGGATTCCTCTTTGTTCTATATGGCGACAACTGCTATAAAATTCTTGAAAAGAAAAAGGGTAGAGATTCTTGATTCTCGCCAATGAGGTAATGATAAGAGTGAGGTAGTGAGAATAATGTTTAATATAATGTGAGGAATGAATTGATGATGAGGGAAAAGGTGATGACTGAAGAGTATATTTACCTAACACATTTAATGCTTGCAGCACACCCGGAATAGCAATGGATTAATAAATGTTTGATGGGCAGTTTCCCAGCACACCCAAAGTAGCAATGGATTAATAAATGTTTGATGAATAGTTTCCCACCTAACACTTTTGATGAAATTTTAAAATAAACATTGCACTTTTTGAAAAACGGTTAAAATTAAAATTTAGCATTTTTTATGATGAGAAATATTTTAGTGACACTTCTAGGACATGATGGGAGCCCTTTAACGAGTTGTGACGAGTTTAAATTTGATCCTTGGATACAATATTTATTGTTGTTGTTGTTGGGATATTCTAGTTGGATTTGATTCAACCATTTATATTCCAACAATACAATTTTTATTGCTCTTGTTGTTAAATATCCTAGTTACACTATTAATGAATGCATTGGTGCTTATTGCTTGCATATCTAATTCAACAATTTCCAATGCAATGTTGAAGGGTACTTATTACTTGTGAAACATGGTAGATTAGTTTAAAAATAATTTTGAGAAATGCATCTTGAGAAAAAATATGCTATGGTAATAGTTATACTCTAAAGCATAGTTGAATCTTTTTATTAAAATAGCAAATATCAAATCAATTGAAATTTTTGTTAATTTATAAATTTGATTTAAATATAAAGAAAAGTGTATACATAATGGCACCATTGATAAGTTCAAGGCAAGGTTTGCGGTGAGAGGATTCTCTTGGAGAGAGGGAATAGACTATGAGGAGATGTTTACTCCAGTCACGTCCAAATATGCTTCTATTTAAGATATGATATCTAATGCCTCGGTCATAGGGTGGAGGATTCACTAGATGGATGTGAAGACAACCTTCTTCAACATGATCATTAAGGAATAAGTATATATACATAAACCTCAAGGCATTGAGGTACACGGTAGGGAGTCTCACGTGTACAACATTAAGAACACCTTGTATGGAGTAAAGGAGACACCCAAGGCATGGTGTTCCAGGATTGACAGATACTTGCAGAGCATGTGCTTCACCAAGAGTGAGGCAGATCCTAACTTGTAATCCATACTTATTGGGTCTAATCCACTCCTCTTGGTGTTGTACATTGATGACTTGTTTCTCACAGGTGCAGAGGAGATTATAGCAGGGAGCAAGACAAACTTGGCTATTGAGTTTGAGATGAAGGACATTGGATTAATGCATTATTTCTTGGGGTTAGAGGTATGGCAGAGATTGGGTGAGATATCCCTTGGCCAAGGGAAGTACACATTAGAGATATTGAAGAGATTCGAAATTGAGGATTGTAGACCGATGGCTACACCTATGGTCACCAAACTGAAGAAGGTTGTCACTTCAGATTCAAAGCTGGAAGATCCCAGGATGTATAGATAACTAAGAGGTTCCTTGATGTATTTGGTCAACACCAAGCCAGATATTTGTTTTGTTGTGAACACCTTGAGCTAGTTCCTGGTGGAGCCAAGGAAAGTGCATTAGGTAGAATCAAATAATGTGCTCAGGTACTTTAGAGGTATAATGGAATACAGATTGAGGTATCTTGGAGGTGATGGAGTGAGGCTGCAGGGATATTTAGACTCAGATTGGGAAGGATGTGCAAAAGATCATAAGAGCACTTCAGGGTGTTGCTTCATGTTGGGATCAACTATGATTACATGGTTCAACAGGAAGGAAAATTCCGTAGCATTTAGTTCAACATAGGCAAAGTATATGGAAGTGAGTATGGTGTGTTGTGAGTCCATTTGGCTTCACAAGTTTATTACAAGATTATTTGATCAACAGTTGAATTTTGATAATAGTGTTGTTATTGACTTGAAGAAGGAGACCATGACCTTTGAGGCAGATGGCACTAGAGTAGTGCAGCTATCAATAAGGCCGCCTTTTTAATAAACGAGCTTCACTTCACCGCTCGACAAATTGAATTTACCATTATATTTTAACTTTAGCTTGTTTAACCCTAAATAATATAGTCCAACAAATAGCTAGCTAGAATCACCTCTAGTAAGTCCTACCCCAGAGAATACCTGACAAAAACTCAAGTAAGGAAGGATAAGGGCCAGGAGACTCGCTATCATTCAATAGAATCTCGCCCTAGACACTCCTAAATTGAATATACCCTTATAATAGCAAGCATTTTCAAATCTTAATAAGGAATCTATACAGGGTTAGCTTCACATGTGCTTAGAATGCATTTCTATTTAGGAACTTAAAATGGACCCTTTCTTACCCACCTCAGATAAGGTAAAATGCAACTACAAGAGTAACATCTAACATTTTATTAGAGGGGAATCCACCAAAAAAAGAGCTTGTTGCAATTGGTTCTACAAATTTTGCATTTAATATTGTTGAAGCACCTGTAGAAGCACCTTCAACACCCTTATAAGTTTCATTTCCTTAGCCAACATAAGTTACAATTCCAGTAACGTCCCTTCCATCTCTAGATCCAGAGTGAGACCCAACCCTTTCTGTTTATCCCAAAAGCATAGGTATCCGTTTTTTTCAATATTCTTGGAGATGAATGCCTAATCAAGAAATTGCGCTACACCCTACAACGTCACCAGATAGTGGAGGAAGAGGAGCTGGATTTCATTTAAGCCAACCTATTAAGAGGAACTCCCATCGGGTGCGCTGGAAGAGGCAAATTAATGGCAAGGAATTGAGATTAGATGTGTACGTGGCAGGGTATGACATCAAGGATGTAATGTTGGACCTAAGGTATTACATCAAAATCCTTCCAAAGAAGCCATGGGAAGCTATGAGATAACCACAACTAGTTTACTCTCCAATACAATTGACAATGGCTATCAATACATGAGTTATTTATATACACTATTTTACTCCGTGGGCTCAAATCTTATATAGCTAATTGAAGTTAACTTATTTCGAAATCTATAACTTTAAATTATAATATACAGACTATTTAACTAGGTAAATATAATTTTTTTTAACATCTACAGTCTAAAAAGATATCATATAATGAAGTCCTCCAAAACCTAAAACAATAAAAACAATTTTGTTGTAGTATCCTAGGTCACTAATTCCAAAAAATGCATCTTAAAATTACATATACA
>LPNX010879434.1:52580-87643 GCA_001517045.1 Pseudotsuga menziesii | reverse complement strand
ATACACACACACATTATTATTTAAAATATATTTAATTTGGTTTTAAACAATTTTTCGAAGTATATATATTTTACTTCACTTTGGATTTGAACATGAGACTTTTTAGGAGGAAGCACGTGTTCTTAACCATTAGACTCATTATAATTGTACACAATTTGCTTGGGATGATTCAAAATTCTAAGGAACACAAGACAAGGAAGCAAAATTCACTTGGAACTGAGATTTGCTATCAACAATAAAGCATAGGTGATGATTACTTATTAAGGTTTGTGTAATATACTAAAAGAATGAAATGTTGCAATAGCCATAGTTGCGGGGGATTTATAGATACACTTATAAATGAGTACACAATAATCAATGGGAGTATTTTTATAGCATTTCATAATATATATATATATAATAATAATTTCACAAAGTGTTCATATCCTAACCACTTTTGGATTTGAACATAAGATCGCTTAGGAGGAAACATGTGTTCTTAATCCTTAGACACACTCTAGTTGTACATAATTTGCTTGGGATCATTCAAAATTTGGAGGGATACAATTAAGCAGAATTTGCTTGGAATTGGGATTTGTTATCAACAATAAAACAACAGTGATGATTTTTTTATCAACGTTTATGTAATATACTAAAAGAATTAAATGTTGCAACTGCGGAAATTGTGGGGGATTAACCCATCTTCATCAAAGCCCTCTCAATTTAAATTGTGATAAGAAATATACCTACTTAGCTAGAGTCCTCTCAATTTAGATTGTGCCAATAAATATACCTACTTAGCTAGAATCAGAGATCATTAGACTCAACTAAAGATTGAGATGGGGTAACTATATAGAAATAAGTTCCATGAGTTTAAACAAATGCAAATTGAAGCACCTAATTTTGATGATGTGTGAATGCATGTAAAAGGGACAAGTGAGGAAATTAAATCCCACATGACACAATATTACTTCTTCATCAACATATTCATCAACACATGAAACCATAAGAAGCTAGAGAATGTCACTTTTGCATGCATGCCAATTATTTTCACTTTGGAAGTTCTATCCATTTGCTCTAGATTAGTTTTTGGTGGTTGCTCAATTTATGTTTTCCTCAACCTAAGGGATTGGACCATTTGCTTTGGCATAGTCCTTTATGGTAGCTTTACTTATATGTTTGTAGCCTTGATGAGTTTTGGTTTGAGTTACAACTCTTTGGTTAGACATTGTATTTATTTTAGTATGCATCTTCTCTTATCATTTGAATACAATGGCCAACTGTCATTACATGAACCATTGTTAAATGTTTGGAAACGCAATGATGTTGAAAATAAGGGTTAAGAGGTGCGAACAAGAATGGGAAGTGGTCTAGAATGCAACCATGACCCTAGCGCTCAAATGCAAATTATTCGAGAAAGATTAGTATGGGAGGAGGATAATAGATCATAAGGAAAAGGACTGAGGTATGGTGGAAGTGAAGGTCTTGATGTACTCACTGTAGTATAAACAATGTGGTGTTTGGGAACCAAGGTTGACAAGGTACTTTAATATTTGGGTATTCCTTTGGAAGATGTTGCCACTTCTCCTTCTCTCGACCACATGGCCTAATGGATCCTCCCCATGGTATTTGTTGAGGTCGAGATTGAAGTTGGCAATGAAGTGCACCCACTATGACAACCTAATTCAAACTTAGAGGATGTAAGCAAGGCAATAAAAAAAGAAGCAAAATCTAGTATAATTTGCCCCTTTTTTAGTTCTCCTTTATAAATTAGGTTATTTATTGTTAAATTAATTTACTTTTACAATGATGTCTAAGACAATGTACTTGTTGTAAGTTGATTTAAACAGGCCCAATGGTTAAGAACATGTATTTCCTCCTAAGAAGTCACTGGTTCAAATATGGAGGAGGGTAGGTTATGTACACCTTTGTAAACTTAAATAGTCAAATTGTTGCACAGAGGGAGTCCCTTGTCCCACAAACAAGGGGTTCTCATACACCAATTTAGTGTCTTAAAAACAACTTATTATTAATATTAAAAAAATAAAATAAACCAGATGCTAATTATGTTATATAAATACTTGATCTTATATGTTATTGTCGTCTCACACACAAATTAACAATCAATACGACTGTCTCTTTTATAAGTTTGATTTTTCTTTTTAATGTGTGCTTTTTTAATTACATTTGCATTATTATTAATATATAGACTTTAAATTATAAAAAATATGTTTATTTTTAAAGGTGTTGGAACTTATTATAGTTTAGCGGTCAATCAATAGAAAGGATAGTTATCATTATATGTTATGTGTGAATAAGGGTTAACTTATCTACGGAAAACCGTACCACCGCAAATGACATGTTGGTGGTCCCTAAAGGGGCATAATATCACTCATATGCTTCTAAGTTTTATTTCATTAATTATTTCCTTGCATCCAAAAATGACAAACTCTTGATCAATTAATTGTTTCATTAATACAATTTTTTAAAATAAACATCATAATTTGTAAATTATTTAACTAGTATTGTACAAACTTGACTTTGTATTTTCTTAACCATTTTTTAACAGAAATGAGAAGTGTGATATTATATTAAAAGAAAAGAAGATACAAACGTTCCCAGGGCCCAAAAACTGGCAGAGATAGAAGTGTGACCATCAAAACATTCAAACCCAGGTCCGAAAACTGCTCAGAATTAAAGAGAGCATTACAATTTTTTTCAAAAGACAAATTGTCCCCTTTTACAATATAAAGTCTAACATATTGGCTGCATAAGAGAAATCAGAAAAGCATAAGAAACTATACTGAAATAAAGAAAATCATATCTGCACTAGAGTCCCATCCTCAGCAGGTTGAACCATGGAAACTTCATCCATTGGAGACACCTCAGTCTACTCACGAGAAGGACCATAGTCTTCTTTCCTCAACAAACTGATATCAACTTGCAATACTTCTAGAATTTCCTTCAAATGCATATAACGAGCTTCATTCCATTCATTTGCTAGCATCCTCTGTTCCTAGTGAACCTTCCATAATTCCATAATGGAATTTATCATCTCAACCAGCTTCCCTCCCATTACTCATTCAACCTCCGACAGCCTACGAAGAATATTCTCAACCTCACCAACTTACACACGGTATCCTCTTTCCAAGTCATCCAGTTGAGTTCCCATGCCCGTAATGTCCAGAGAGATCTGTCTATTCTCTTCCAAAACCGTCTTCGAGACCTCATACACACAACAAAGCATCTTCTTGTAGTCAGGCATAACATTTTTCATGTCTAAAACCCCATGCAAAATTTCCTCCAACCTTTCCACTTCTTTCGATTGAGGCTCGACAAAGAGCTTATCCATGGCTCTGATGTTCCTCACACACAAAGCTAGAACTACTCATTAGCTTTTGGGAGCTTAATCGAGAGACCTTTGTTATTGGTGATTCTATTCTCAAGATTGAGGTGGATGACATTTATTTTCTCAATGGATTGTCTCATTGTGGGGAGATGACAATCCTTAAAGGAGGAGGAGGAGGAGGAGGGGGCCTTACTATGCAGAAGTATAGATACGCATTGCATTCTAAATGCTCATAAAGTAATCTCCCATGTCCCTATGGAGAAAATGATCAACCTTAACCTCAAAATCATTATATTAACTATTACTTTGATGGCATGTTCAACTTCACCTCAATAAGCTTGCTGAGCCTAGATTTATTACGCTATTGAGTGCTTGAGGCCCACCATTTATGATTAGTCCATTGTTTTGCTTTGAAAATGAAAGCATAACTAATGGATTGTAGATTGGGTCGACATAAGAACTTCAACTATGGGATCATACTTGCTTCTTTATTTATGAAGAGTGTCCTTGCAATGTGCCGTCATGCATATCTTCCAACCACTGAGCATATGGATCCCCACATATGTGTATGGTTTGATATGATGCATGTATTTGAAGGACATGTTTTAAATGTGTTCAAGAACAAGTTTTTTAATTGGTGGCCTTATCAGGTGATTACCATCGATAATTACTCTTATGTTTGTATGGACTACTAGAACAATCCAAAGCTTCCTCTTCCCCTTGGATGGACATAACTATTTTATTGAAACTTGACACATGTTTTGTGCTTCTTGTTCATCATTGCCATGCCTCTATGGTGCTCATCAAGTTGTTCCATGAAAACAAGGAATTTTTATTTAGCAGTTGTGTTAGGCAGTAGTTATATAGCTAGCTTCGAAGGGGGAATTTCACATTTAATCAAAACAACTACCTCCACTCCATGAACTAATGTGAAATGAGTGAAACCAATAGAATTCTTTATCCATGTTTAGTAGGCTCACAAAGTTGGAAAGGGAATTATATGCCAATTGTTTTTATTTTTATTAATGATCCTCTTAAGAATGGTTTTCCAAGTTTTATTGGTGGTTTCTACTTGTCAATTCACCTATGGTTAGTAAGGCATTGAATATTCTTGAGGAAAACCCATATTGGTTGCTAATGATGCCCTCATCGTGTTTTGAAAATGAGATCCATGGTTAGTGACAATCTCTCTAGGCATTGAACCTATCAATGAATTGATTGAATATGAAAATTGTTGGTGTTTTCTGTTCTTCGAAAAAGTAATCTTAGCCTCATCCCACTTAATAAAGTCGTTTATGGCCACAATAATGTACTTATGACTTTGTGCAAATGGTGGGACACATGTTGTGAAGTTGATACCTCACTCACAAAGGGGTTGGAAATAACAACAATATATAATAACACAGGGTCCACAAGCATATTTTTCGTGTAGTTTTGGCATGGATGATATTTCTTGACTACTTCAACACAGTCTTTGAAGATAGATGGAAAAAAATATCTAGCACTGAAATCTTTTAGGTAATAGATAAACCAGATGTATGACTTCCATAGGCTCCACTATGGTGATCATTGAGCACTTTATCTACTTCCTCATGACTGAGACATCGACACAAAATCAGATCAACCCCACGACGATGCATGTTGTCATCGATGATGAGGCATCCCTTCATGTGATGATGAACATGTTGATGATTGTCATGAGAGAAGTGTGAGGGAAACATTTGATTTGGAGGTACACAAAAATGTCTTCGTACCAAGGGACATTAGAGACAACGAGGAACAAGTGTTCATCAACCAAGGACTCAATGCCATATTTCTCTTCATTGTCTCAATGAAACTCCAAAATAAGCTTAGAGGGCACAAGATACTTTTTCAACTTCGCTAACACAAAATCCAAATCAAATCCCTACAATATAACTATCCATTTGGAGTACTTACCTTTAATTATCTGGCGAGTCAAGATATGCCAAAATGGACTCATGTATAGGGAAATGTTACTATGCCAAAGGAGAATGTATTGCAAAGTTCTAAATGACATGGATTGTTTCCAAAGCCAACTTATCCACATGCAAATATCACAATTCTAGTTTCACTAGGATCTTACTCAGATAATAAATTACATGTTCTTGATGTAGATCACCTTCTTGACCAAAAACTATACTAATAGTATATTCAAAAGACACGAGATGTAAGAGAAATTTCCTATTGTAGTCCAGTGGATTAAGTAATGGGTTTGACATTAGGGCCTTTTTCAAGGATTTGAATGACCATTGAGTAGTGTCATCCCACATGAAAGAAACTCCTTTTTTAAAAGGCGCAAGAAACCTTTTGTGATATCGATGTACTTAGAAATAAATCTTTTCAAGAAATTAGCCTTTCCTTGTATGCTCTAGAGATATCCAATGTTTTTTTGGGGGAGGCAACTAAACTATCACCTCAACCTTGAATGGATAGACCATGATCCTATACTTGAATACTGCGAAACCAAGCAGCCTCCAAGTAACAACACAAAAATAAACTTATTTGGATTTAGTTGAATCTTGTAAAAATGACATTGATCGAGCACTACTCGAAGGTGAGATAGATGATTGACTCTTCTTTTGAATCAAGTGGGCAGGTAATCCAAGCAGGTTTCCACAATTTGCTCGATGTCATGGAAAGCATAAAAAATATCCCGTTGGAACATAGCTCTGACATTTTTAAGGCCAAATGATATTTTCTAATAAGCAAAAATGTCATAGGGACAAATATACATGGTTTTGTGTTGACCTCTTGGGTGATTTTGGATATGATTGTAGCTAGAAAATCCATTCATGAAGGAAAATATATTGTTTCCGACACTTGAATTGATAATTTGATTAATGAATGGAAAGGGGCAATTGTTCTTTAGACAAAATTTGTTCAAATCTCTAAAATAAATGCATATGTGAATGCTCCCTTGTTTCTTGTCAATGAGAATGGGATTGGATACCTATTCGGTTGATAAGACCAGGTAGATAAATCCAACTTTCAACAACCTCTCCACCTCCTCCTTGACGGATGCTACTTTTCGGGAATGATTGGTCTTGACTTTTGCTGAATAGGTTTCACATTTTTCATAAGTCTTAATTTCATGCTTAACCATTCGAAGATTAATTCTGAGCATTTATTTGTAACTATAAGCAAATACATCATGAAAATATTTGAAGAGAATAATATAGGTTTGAACTTCTTTCGGAGAAAAGTTTGCTTCGATTGTAACATTTTCCATAATGCCAACGATCTCGTAAATATTGATAGGCATGGATTTTGAAATATTTCCCATGTTCCCCTCCACATATACCTCTTTAGACAGAAGGAAACCATTATACTATTTGAAATTTTCTTATATTGTCAAACTCTTTTGATCGACCTTCAACTTATTTAACTCAAGGTTGAAATATGATTGTTGATGCATGTCTTCCCATGGTCTCTCAGAACTAGTCACGGATTCGACAATGGCCTCATTGGAAGCCAATACCATGTCCAAGAAATGTTGTGAAGCTAGAGAGATAAAGGCCCAAATAAGCAAGGTAATTTGATCAAGTTATTCTCGATGAGTAGTAATTCAATAAAGGTTTGCAATATCTGATTGAATAGCACCGTGAGTAGTTTCAACTGTAGATAATGGCATAGCCACTCTAAAATATCTAATTTCACATGCCAAAGCAAGCAAATTTGGTAAGTTCCAAGGATCACTATCCAAATAAGACTTCTAAGTGACGTTGAGCACTATGTCTCAGAACTCCTACTTAATGAAAAATCGCTAGGATCTATACAAAATCACATGTACCGAATGAGAGACAATAGAAATCATGGGAAAAGGAAGATCAAAAGTTCCCTTTTATGTGGAACACAATACAACACCCATATTTGTGCACACTCTCATGGAATTGTCCACCAAGACAATGTCCGATCCCAAGGTAGCAGCTGGATTCGATCGACAGTATGATAACTAATCAATGGTGACAATTTGTCTCTAGTGAGGGAAGAGACCAAATCAAAATACTACTAACACCGTTGTAGTCATAGCATATGTCCATCCATGTCCCAATAGAATGTTGTAATCTAACAAAGAATTAACAACCTCGACCTCTACTAAGACTTTTTTCGCCCCCCCATTTGATTGGGAATGAGGGTACAATCCTATGAGGTCTAAACAATTGAACATTAAATGCATTTAACATGGTGGGAGATGGAACAATCTCTAAAGAAATTTGATATCTCCAACATGAAAGATACATAACACACATTGGCACTCCTTGATCAACAACCTTGTGGAAGATGTTAGTACTATGAGACAAGACATGGATTTGAAACATGGTATGGCGAGGGAGGTGTGGTTTGTGATTATCCACGTCAAAAGTGATCAAGTGTGGGTCAAATTGGTCAATACCACCTATTGTTGACAATAAATCCTTTTGTTGCACATGGAAACTCTAAAGAACATACAAAATAGAAATGGTACACAATTTTCTAGGATAAATCCTCAACTGTACAACAATTTTGAGTAACGAGATTATATATGTTCAAACCTTCGTAAAACAAACATGGGAGGTGAGGCATTGCATTGCTAATTGATTTCTCTATTTGGAGAGAAGGCAATGACTTATACATATGCACCTCTTTGTCCTTGGAATTGGACTTGGAAGCATCATTATTGCGTGCCCTAGTATAATTATTCATCTCACATTCATATGTGCAAACAATGCCATTTAATGTACTACTCCCTTGAGGAGGGGCACCCTTATTTCCCCCTTGTAGGAGTGCAGGGTTATTAGGAACCCCAACAATGAGCTGTTGGGCATGAGGAGGGAAGGATTTATTAGCACATCGGGTTGCTGAGTTGTATCCCAATGCACCAACAAACACTGAGCTTCTTGCATCTTGGGGCATTAATGAGTAAGGTGATCATCTTAGTATAACTTGCAAGGAAACTTTGCTTTCTTCTTATTTTTCTTGGACCCACCAACATTGTTATTATTGTTGTTTCCAAACCCTTTCATTTTAGTTTACCTTGATTTTTACCCCATGTTTGCTAGTTCCCTTTCTTGTTAAATGATTGAATCGAAAGGAAATCAAAGGACTATGAAGAGCCAATGGTGCTAACATTATTTTGAGCAACAACCATCGTGATAGCATATAGAAGCATTTGTCCCATTTCACTGGATATTTAACTCACTACAACATCCTCAACATAACCAATCACACAATTGACATGTGGTATTGGTTTTGGTTTCATCGAGTCTGTTTTGGGTTGTAGTGCATTAGGAAAAATATTGTAAAGAAACCTAGATTGAGAATAGACTAAATCTAATTATCAGGCTTTCACTATGCCTTGTTCTTTGACTGTGACCCCTAATAGGGCGATGTCCTTAGCTATGCATGGAAAAAACAACTTAACAAACCAATCAACTATAAATGCATCATAAATTTGTGCTTTAATCATGCATTATCTCCTCCTACATTCATGGTTATAATCAGAGATATGGGATCTGATGTCCTGTCTAAAAGACGTTAACAATTATATCCCTATCTTGTATCATAATAGGTGTTGAAAGTGTGTTAGAAATGTCATGTCTAAAGAAATAGAGTCACTGTAATTAGAGCTTGCAAGCTCTATGTACCATCACAAGTCTTGTTAAAATAAAATTTAAGAAAAAAGCTATGTCGATTAGCCTCCTTAACCCATTATTCACTCTCCCATGCTACGAAGGCTATATCTTAAATAATTTTGCTTCAATAAAGCCTATTTGTTCATAATGAACAATTAATGTTGACACCTTTTTGACCCTCAAAGCAAGGACTTAGGCAAGAACCTTATAAGATTTTTTTACCAAAGTGATAGGTTGCTATGTGTTGATAGAGTCTCTAGCTAACTTCTTAGAAACTAACTTAATCCAACCTTGATTTTAGAACTCACCCATTTTCCTATATGAAATATCTCCCATGTCATAACCAACACACGTTTACTAATTAACTTCCACATCCTCTTAAAATATTCACAAGCTAATTCATCCTTGTGATGTGATTATCCATTTTTCATCTTATCTACCCCTATTAGATCCCTTTATATGCTCTAAACTTTTAATGGAACTACTTTTTCCATTGATCTTCCCTAGTAATTATCTTTTTTGTGAAGTTTTTTTCAACATTTGAAGATATTATAAAAGTGAAGAGAAACCCATTATGCAATATGATGCATTGCTCTATCTTATCATTGCAAGCAAGATTAAATTTTGCCACCAAAAGTATGATTTTCTTCCATACACCGAAGGACATGCTCCTCTTTGGATGCTTTTTCATGTAATAACACGTTATGAATATATCCACATTATGAATATCTNCCCCCCCCCCCCCCCCCGATCTATTAAGAAACCCAATGATTCTCCTAATTCTTGTCTCTCAACATAAAATCCATCTGCCTTTAGCTTGAGCCTTGGGTTCCAAATTCCAAACTTGGCAATCAATTGACATTCCTTTGAATCAAGATAAAGGAGAGACGTGGAAGACATAGAAATTTAATTACAAATCTTCATTATGGAAGTAATTATAACATTATATGACCTTACATATGATATTACACACTAACCACTCACATCAGAGAAATAAAAATCTCTCCAAGGAGCATATATTCTATCCAATATCACTTGAACCCTATTAGTAGCTCTTCAATTGTTTTATCCATGCATAACAACCTCCATAATCTATGGGTCTCGCCTCCATTTCACATAAAAATTTAATTAAAACACAACCTTACAACTTGCCCATACATCCCTTTCCTCCCTTGAAAACACAAAAGCCACACCTTTATCCTTGTCATACTCTCTAATATCATATTAAAATGATCAATTAAAATCCAGTTAGCATTTGGAAGAGAATCTGTGATCTAGTTATAGAATTGAACATGGTATGTTGATAAACATAGAGCTCATATATAACAAAACCCCACCACTCTATTTAGTAGTAAGTAAGTGACCCATACACATCTATTAGAAGGACAAGTACCAACGAAAGAATGGTTGATTATAATAAAGGGATCACTGCCAATAAAACACCTCCTGAACACTACTCATTATTAGTACATTAGAAGGTCATCCAAAAATGAGACATCTTAGAAGATCAAAATCAATAGTCTTAACCTCTTGGAGACAAACAAAACCTAGTTTTCAAGACAAAACCAATTATTTGTTTGGAGGGGAGGGTCAACCTCCTCACATTCCATATAGCTATAAAAATATCCATTTTGAAGAGAGGTCATTTATATCTAGTGCCTCAAAAGCATTGCAAATCATAATATCCTCTTGGTTGTAAGAAGCCTTATACCAACAATTACATCTTTGTATGATGCATTCTACATTTCTCCAGTGCCTTTATATAATTTAATGGGACGACTTGCCCTCTTCCTAACATTGTTAGATTATTTTATTTCCGCACTTCTATTCAATCTTCCAAACATCTTTGTTACCTACTAGAAATGGTTGAAGAACCCTTTTATCTTGATTAAGAGGAGGGACTTTCTTTTGAATACTCATAAACATCAGTTGAGAATGGTTTACATCCTTATCTTTCTTGAGCTTAGGAGTCCTTCTTTTGACAATTTTTAACATGATGGTTTGATGCTTGGCATGCAAAGTAGGCATTGGGCATGTTTAGATAGTGTAGCATATGAGTGAACAATATAATACAATTCATGAACTTTACAGATTCAAGAATGCAACAAGAGAGGTCAACTTCAACATAGACTCTCGAGCTTTCTTTATAGGTAGAAAAATTCATATCACATATAAATACATTTCCAAAATGCCCTATAGTTTTCTTAATACAAGATTTCACTTGATCCAACATGTTCATAAATTCCATCAGAAGAAAAAAAAAAAGTGAATATGATCTAGCTTTGATAAATCAAAATCAACTCACTTAAATTAAAGATAAACAATGACTTCAACAATGCTATGAATCACTTATCTCAATACAAAAACAAATAACAAATACTAATAACCATGCCCCTAACCATTTTGAGAAATCTTGGAAGACATTTTTCACAACAAACATCAATAATAACATTGAAGAAATTATATATTAGAACTTGTTTCCATGAACATATTTTTGAAAAATAATATGATGTGAAGCATTACTAATTAAATTTTTTATTTTTATTTTTAAAATAATGAAAAAAACCAAACAAACATAATCATGCATCATTAAATAAAAACTATTAAAATATTATAAGAAATCATAATAATAAAACACTAACCCATAATCGAATTTAAGGAAAAACATAATAAACAAATTAACATCAGCGAAAAAGAGCCAAAATTAACATATCAACATGTGTATATATATATATATATATTACAAGCATAGATATTTTCTGAGTTCACATTTTTCTCAGGCAAATAGACAATGCATATCGTGTCTGTATGTCAACTCTCCATCCCTTATCATGAATACGTCCACTTTACAGTGTGTTTATAGTTGATAGCAGCCTGGTGAAGTTTCTTGAGATGTCCTCATTACTCAGTGCACAAAAACAAAGCAAGGCTTGCTGATTTCATATCCTAATAATAATGGGCTACTGCAACGGCTGCCAAGCACTGCAGATTTTACAGAGCTCCACAATCTCATTGCCAGAATGCAGAACAAGGAATTTGGTTTTGAAAATTCGGCTTTCAACAACATACCCATTTGAAAAACACGAGTTTAGCAATGGGTTCCTGAGGATATTTCAGCTTAAACAACAAGGAATCCATCGGAAAAGTTTAAAGGTCATGGCCAAAGCCAAAGAGCCCAAGAATCTAAGTAAGAAACCGAGTTCTCAGTTAAAAAATGTATTAGAGGAAAGCAACTCAGCCCCTGCTCTCTCAGACATGACCATGGCAAATGAGAATTCTACTAAGGAACAATCGCAAAAAGTGGCCTTTGTAGGATTTGCTATTTTCAGGAAACTTTGGAAGAAAGCTTTGAAGTTTCTCTCATCCCTCCCCCTTGCCATTGGAGAATTATTTGTCCTCGCTGGACTATTGGCTCTAGGTATGGTTTAATTTTCTGTTGAGTTTAGAGTAATATTAGAATCATTTCTCTCTTTGAAACTCGCCAATGGATATTTTGGCTCTTGTCACAATTAAAAAAGGTGCAGCGAAAATATGATATTCAATTACCATAAAGGCAAAACCTCTTTTTGCCAAGGGAAACGAGACAGAAAATGTAATTTCTCGTGGTCCATTTCTGTTTCTGGGTCCTAAACCCATATCTCTAGAAATGGCCTGCTTTGCGGGAAATCATATATCTCTGAGGGTTGTTTTTCATGGGCATTTCAGGCCTGCAAGAAACGGCCAGCCGAGAGAAAATAAACAAAAAATATCCTTAGAGGTCTGTGGGGTTGAATTAATTGGTAAAGTCCGGGTGTTGCAATTCTCCTTACCAAGGTTCAAGTTCGACACAGATTTGTCCCTTGTGGACTAGCATATCTTCGTGAGTTAATCATTTATTGTGCTTGGGGCCACGTACAAGTCCTGGGTGGCTTTGGCGAATACACATCCCATCATGACTGCGCTGAGCATGTGAGACTTGCTTGCTTCATTACAATAAATTCTCATATCGGGAAAAAATGCCTTGTTGCTTGTCTTGTGACCAGAAATATCTATTAAAAAGTTAAAAAACCTAAAACTAACTTTAAGGAGTTGCATTTTTCTTGCAAAGAGAGCTGAGGTATGTCAGACCAAGAAGAAACCGTGCACAGGAAACTGTTTGAAGTTGGAGGTTGCAGCCCGAATTTCTTTACAATTAAAGCCTTGGAGTGTGGAGGTTAGAAGCTTGAGGATTCTGGAGTGGATCACTGTATACGAAGAGTGTTACTGTTGCTTTGGTTTTGAAGTTTCTCTTGGGTTGGATTTCTAATATATTTCAGATTTCTATTGTTTCCAATCCATTATTATGGCAAAATGCCTAAAAAAACCCAATCACTAGTATCACAAAATACGAGACTCCATACCAACTCAAAACAAACTAGTATCCAATCAAAAGAATACTTGGAAGCCAAAAGGACTTTTGAAGCTAGGTTGTGGGTTGCATTACAATTCACTACTTCATATACCGTGTAAGCTAAATGATCGACGATTTGCACCCTTTATTGACGATTTTTCCAGCCAAAATCCAGCTTTATTGCAGTTTTAAGTTGTTGGAGCTACATAATTGGGGTGCCCCAAGGGTAATTGAGGGTGCTGAATCCATTTCTGCAATAAAAAATGCAATTTGAACAATGAAAATCATGATTTCAGCAAAAATTGTGTCGCTATATTCCGGCAAAAATCACAGAAAAGGTGCAAATGGTCTACCCTATAGCTTACTCCCTTCATATAGTGGCAGAGCAAGTTGGAAAATGGGAACATGGGCATGAATATGCCCTTACTACAAGCTTCCAAAGCTTTGATCAATTGCACGTGTTTGGTGGTATTTATTTGTAGTTGGGAAAAGGGAGCAAATCAAAATATGTGACAAAGTTCCCAACCTAGAGAGGGCATCCTTAATAAAATGATATAATGAAGTCAAAAAGTTGAAAACAACTCTCACTTCCACTACTTTTGAACCTATGCATGGAGATCGATATCGACCAAGGACTCCACTCGGTGGTAGTACTAGTGAATGCCATGGTCCTCCCCCACTTGACCATCCTTTGGGATGCTAAAGGTTGATCTAACATTGATGCATCAATTGGATGTTTTTTCAATGCTAATGTCATAGCATTTAATGTGTGTAGGTCACCTTGGAAAGAGATGGTAAATATAATGGTGAACAGTGCACCCAAAGGATACACAATTGTCAACCCCTTAGTAATGAGAAAATGAGGAGATTACTTTTGGTAGATAAAAAGGCTCACATTGAAGTGAGACTTCATAACATTAGAGAGAGTTCGAGGGGTTGTGGGGTGTTCGTTGTTTCAGATGGTTACAAAGATATCCATCATAGACCTCTAGTTAACAAATTGGTTTCTAATCCATGAAGGGTCATGTTTTTGAAAGGTCCCAAGGATGGCTCATATTTGATGGGCTTCCTCAAAGAGGCTACTAAAGAGGTTGTTTGAGAAATTTTGTTCAAAGTGTAGTAGATAATGCAACCAATAACATACTTGCAAGGGGAATGATTGAAGATAAGTACCCAATTATATCTTGGACTCTTTGTGTTGTGTATTACTTGAACCTCCAATTGAAAAGATTTTAATCACATTGCATGGTTTGGGAAGATAAGATAGTTCTATTAATGTTTAACAATTGATTACGAGAGTGTTCATTTTTTGGGTTTCTTCGAAAGTGTTTACACCATGTTTTGGGGTGCTTCATGAGATTTGGGATACATGGTGTATGACTAGCCCTTGGATGGTTTGAGATGGATTGTATCACGAGAGATGGTCTATGATGGATATACATACTACATAGTTAAGATAGCTTGCTCAAGAGATGCTTGACCTCAAGATGGTGTTGGATTGGCTTTCTTCCCTTAGGCATTTCATATCTTTTGGTAGTTTGGTGGGTGCCCTTCATTGAGGCCTCGTGGAGGAGCCACTTACTTAGAGAGTGGCCTTTAGGGGATGCGAAGGTGTTTTGCATCATGGAGGAGGGATTCATCATTCAAGTCCTAGATAGCATGTGGCAACTTGGTTTTTTGTTCGGAGGATTGGAGATGGCTCAAGGATGCCTAGGGCTTTGATAATATTCTTACAGGGGGTTGTTGATCTAGTGGAGTAGATTGCTTATGAGGATTGATGGAGTCCATGGAGGATCGTGATGGAGTGGTGTGGACTTGCCTTGTATACGGCATCACCTTGGAGTCCATAGTGGAATACATTGCTTATGAGGATTGATGGAGTCCATGGAGGATCATGATGGAGTGGTGTGGACTTTCCTTTTATATGACATCACCTTGGACTCCTTGTTGTGTATGACATCACCTTGGAGCATGAAACACGTACTTTAGAGTGGATGTCTCGCTTGTGGCCGACAAGGGCTCATGTAGGTTGCTTGTAAGGGCTTGTACCCACATAGTTGTTGGCCTCCCATACCTCTCATATAAATAGAGCAAGGAGAGAGTCTTTCCATTCACATCATCATTTGTACTCCTTTCTTTGTACTTAGCTTCTTGGAGGAAGTCGTGAACCCTAGGAGGAGATATGAAGTCTAAAGGGGACATCTTTGTTAGAGCTTGATCCTTGTGAGATTCTAGATTTTTCTTGTGAAGAAGACATTGGTGATGATCACTCATCTCTCTTTTTCTTGGATCTTCTTATGTTCTTGGCCTCTCATGTCTTAGAGTGCTATGGTTTCTTGGAGATTCCTAGGGTTAGGGTTTCTACCCTAAGAAGGAAAGAAGATTAGGGTTTGGTGATAAACCTTGGGGTGAATTTGTGAAGAAGAAGAGGAGGATGTCTTGCCTTGGAGGATATGTTGGAGAGATTCTTCCACATTCGATCTTTTTGATTGAGCTAGGGTTTGATGATTTAGCCTAGCCAGGGCTTTTTGGATAGTTGGATATTTTGTACTAGCCTGGAGAGAAGGCTATGGTATACTTGTACTTCATCGTGAGCTAATAAATGAAGTTTCTATGTGTCCATATCTTGTACCATTTTCACATATGTATTTCTACCTATATGTTCTTTATGCTTTGCTATTTACAATGATTTATGTCTTGCTGATTTGACATGAGTAAAAGAGCAAATTGGTAAGTGACTTAACATCTAAAGGGAGAACATAAGGGAATGCATTTACTACTTTTATACTGCTGTTAAAATACATTTTCAAATCTGGTTATTGGCTGATGAGTTGCCCTAGAAGGTGCATAAACTTATCTCATTGTTTGGAATCTTTTCTCCTTGAATTATCATGAAGTTTGGGGCTGTTAGAAGTGAATTATTGTGATCTTTCTGCTACTTTTTTATACATTGATTTACAATAGTCCTAAACGCTGCAAATTCTAGGGTTAAGATCCAAGAATTCTTCTTGGAAGAAGGTAAATTTTTTGAATTGCATTGAAGTGTCATTTTGAGAGATTTCCAACATAGTATTGGAGTGGTTGTAGCTTGAAATCAATTTCGAGTAATAGGGAGTTCGTATTTTAGTTGGAGTTTACCTGGGATAGGTACTTGACCTAGTAAGGGCATTGGGTGTGAAACCCTAGATTGCTTGGGAGAAACATTTGTACCTTAAAAAGGGTTTTGTCCACTTCATATACCATTGATTTTGTGCACTTGAGATTTGTATAGGATGTGTAAGGTGACTTTCGATCTCAGAGAGTGTGACAGGTTGGAGGGTGCTTCTAACTTTGTTCCATGGAAGCTTAGGCTTCAAATTCTTATGGAAGATGTTGATCTTTATGATCACGTTGAAAAGGAGATTCCATAACCTACCGATCCAACATAGTTGTCTACTCATCAAAAGAAGAAAGCCAAAGTGAAGAGAATCATTCTTGATACAGTGAAGAATCATTTCATCTCACACATTGTTGATAAGAAGATTGGAAAGAAGATGTTTGATGCTTTGGTTAAGCTATTTCATAATTTTTGTGCTTCTCAACAAAGGCTCTTACGAAGCCAACTCTTAGTGGATTGTATGAGCAAGAAAGATACTATGGTGAGCTTTTTGACTAGGATTAATGAGTTGAAGGATCAATTGGTTGTCTTTGGAACTAAGGGTAAGGATTAGGAGTTAGTATCTATAGACCTTAACAGGCTTGCTCCTTCCTGGGTGCCTTTTGTTTAGGGTATTTGAGCTTCTGAGAATATACTAGATTTCTTAAAGCTTTGGGTAGATCTTGTGCAGGAAGTAATCATACTGCAATCTTGTCCGAAGGAATAAGCGATAGTGGATGCTGTTGTTCTCGACTCTCATCGAGAAGACGAAGAAGGGTAGCAAGAAAGGATTTAACTTTTTAAGAAGGATGGGACAAATATAGGAAAGAGGACTTGACTAAGATTATTTACTTTCGATGTCGTGAAATGGGACATTAGGTACAAGTGACAATGTTCTTTGAAGCAAAAGGGAAAGGCATGAAACAAGTTTCAAATGGGACTATTGTAGGAGTAGAGGAGATGATCTCTCAATTTGAGATTGCTTTTTCCATGGCTTCTTGTTTATCTTCTAACATTGTGTTTAGTTTTGGTTGGTATGTGGACAACAAAGCTTCGAGGCACATGCATGTTGAGATGACACAGAGTCAAGTTCAATCCAGAATGTTGTGACAACATATTGTAATAATAATAATATAATAATAATCTGTTTTTAAGGTCACAGCCAAGCGAGACACCAAATTGGTGTATGAGACCCCCTTGTTTGTGGGACAAGGGACCCCCTCTGTGCAGTGATTTAACTGCTAAAGTCTACAGAGGTGTACATACACTACCCCCCTCTGGATTTGAACCTATGACCTCCTAAGAGGAAACACATGCTCTTAACCATTAGGCCCCCTCTGTGCTGATAGTTAAAGTGATACCTCTATGGCTTACATGTTTGAGATACCAATACAATAGGAGACTATGGTGAGTGTTACCGCTCAAACTAGCATCCCCAACACAGATATGTTGTGTGGACCAGGGGTAGTGTCGATGAGCCTGGGAGAGAGTTAAACCTTGTGTCACCACAGTCTAACCTCCCAACACTTTGGGTAACTCCAAACCTAGGAGGAGACCCTAATCAATGAAAGTTACCTGTAACCACCAACAAACCACAAATACCTTCCACAAAACCTTAGCAGCTATGATTAGTGCCTTATTGGAGTCAAACAATATTAAACAAGACACAATAACCATACAATTATGGAGTTATTCAATGTATTGCAAAACTCAACAAATGTCATGCTTTTCAAGGCAATTTCACTCCTCCCTAGACAATATCACACTTCCCTAGGACAACCCTCAGAAAGGTGTGCTCTCAATGGAAAGAGGATAATTGCATTAGAGTGCATTTTTAGGGTGGACTAGAAATACCAAACAACTAACAATTACCCAACTTCAATGATTTCATGTATCCCAATGAGCTTGCTCAAAAGAGGACTCCCTCTAGGGCTTGTAGGTAAAACCCTAGGGCTAAATTTTAGGGTGGACCAAAAATACAAAAACACATCTATTTTTGAAATTTTGAATTTATTTAATTTTTAGGGCTTTTCCAATAGTAAAATATTTTTGTATTTTTTGCATAAAATTAAATAGTGAGTAGAGAGCATACATGAGTGAGTATACCTCCTAGGAGATAAGCTAGTCATATAGCATTGGTTCTTACTATTTGTGAGATTTTTAGTTGTACAGAGGAGGGGTGTGATGATGGGATTGACTTTACTCCTGAGCCTTCTAGTTGCTCATTGGAGAGGTGCGATACCTTGATGGAGGATGATGCATAAATAGATTTCTAGAGATTCAGTTGATGAGAGTGTTATGGTGTATAAAACTATGAGGGATTTTGGGTTCTCTTTGATAGAAGGAGTTTCCGTTGATGATACTCTTACTTCAAGTTTGTCTCATAATGAGGGATTTGACCTTGTACATGTTGTTTTGGTTGCCAGAAGATTTGAGGTGCATGAAAGGGATTTCAATGATGACATGTATCCCAATGAGCTTGCTCAAAAGAGGACTCCCTCTAGGGCTTGTAGGTAAAACCCTAGGGCTAAATTTTAGGGTGGACCAAAAATACAAAAACACATCTATTTTTGAAATTTTGAATTTATTTAATTTTTAGGGCTTTTCCAATAGTAAAATATTTTTGTATTTTTTGCATAAAATAAAACAGTGAGTAGAGAGCATACATGAGTGAGTATACCTCCTAGGAGATAAGCTAGTCATATAGCATTGGTTTTTAGTATTTACTATTTGTGAGATTTTTAGTTGTACAGAGGAGGGGTGTGATGATGGGATTGACTTCACTTCTGAGCCTTCTAGTTGCTCGTTGGAGAGGTGCGATACCTTGATGGAGGATGATGCATAAATAGATTTCTAGAGATTCAGTTGATGAGAGTGTTATGGTGTATAAAGCTATGAGGGATTTTGGGTTCTCTTTGATAGAAGGAGTTTTCATTGATGATACTCTTACTTCAAGTTTGTCTCATAATGAGGGATTTGACCTTGTACATGTTGTTTTGGTTGCCAGAGGATTTGAGGTGCATGAAAGGGATACTCATGACGACATGTCAATGATGGATTTCCATTGGTTTCTACATTTACCATGAGCTTTGTGTTCCAAGATCGAGGAGTTGAATCATGTGGGTCTCTATTTTTGTGATTTTGATAGAAGTGATTCACTTGTCGTAATCTTGTATGAAGATATGTCTATCTTTCTAGGTTTTCCTAGATAGCTTATGATGTGGTGTCCTTTGATGTTGGCCCATGATGTTGATTTGGAGGATGTTGGAGGTTGTTAGTTCGCCTTTACTTTGAGGAGTTGTATTTTCATATTCGCAGTGACCATTATACATGGGAGGATTGAGATGTTGTGATAGCATGGTTGGCAATTTATTTTCAGGAGATAGGTTCTTTACATTTCACAATGGTTGTTATTGGGACAACAATTAGTGTTGATTTGTAGAGAGCAAATTTATTGTAGTTGCAGAGGGAGTGGAGCTGTAGAGGGAGTAGATAGGTGTTGGTGTAAACACTTTCCTCGTAGAGAGGGAGTGTTAGCTTTTCGGGTTACTTCGAAAGTGTTTACACCATGTTTGGGGGTGCTTCATGAGTTTTTGGGTACATGGTGTATGACTAGCCCCTAGATTATTCAAGATAGAGTGTAGCATGAGAGATGGGTTGTAATGGATATGCACAATTGAGATAGCTTGCTCCGTAGATGCTTCACATCAATATGGTGTTGCCTTGGCTTTCTTCCCTTAGGCATTGGAGATCTCTTGTTAGATTGGTGGTTTCCCTTCATTGAGGCCTTATGGAGGAGCCACTTACTTGGAGAGTGCCCTTCAGGGGATGCTAAAATTTTTTGTTATAAATATAATATATACATATATTATATTTATAACACATGCAATATAAGAAAACCATGGGAAAATACCATGGTAATCTAACATATATTATATAATAATCAAATAAAAGAATAATAAAGGATAACCAAATAAAAGAATAATAATAATAAATAAACAAATAATTATAAGAAGACACGACTCTTCACGTAAAGGTGCCCAAAAGAATATAAATTTGGATCACATTCTTGTATTTCCATCATCTTTTTTTTTGTAAGCTAGCACCCATAGAGTTTCAAATCGGTGACCTTATGCAAGGAGTGCCTTAATAGTACACCCATTCACGATCTGTTCTACGCCCCTTGAGCTTTGTATTTTCATCATCTTATCATTCAACTATGATTTTGTATATATTTAATTAATTTTGAAGATAGATTCACTTCATTTGTCTCATGGATGAGGGATTCAAGCCCTAGTTTGCATGTGGCAACTTGGTTTCATGTTTGGAGGATTGGAGAAGGCTTGGGATGGGGTTGCTCACATCCAATGGAATACATTGCTTAGGAGGATTGATCGAGTCCGTGGAGGATCGTGATGGAGTGGTGTGGACTTGCCTTGTGTAGCTACACAATCTTGACACATGTACTTTAAAATGGACATCTCACTTGTATTTGTTTACAACGGCTAATGTTGTTTTCTTGTAAGGGCTTGTGACCACATAGTATTCTATAAGATATGTTGGCCTCCCTTACCTCTCATATAAATAGAGGAAGGAGAGAGTCTTTCCATTCACATCATCATTTGTATTGTTTTCTTTGTACTCACCTTCTTGGAGGAAGTCTCTAGGGTTTCCTGATGAACTCTAGGAGTAGATATTAAGTCTAGAGTAGATGTCTTTGTTTGAACTTGATCTTTTTGAGATTTTAGAGTTTACTGTTTTGAAGAAGGCATTGGTGATGATCACTGTTCTCTCCAATGTTGCACGACTCGGACTCGGCAAAGACTCGGCTGGCATATGACTCGCCGACTCGGGAAAGACTCGGGCCAGACTCGGCCAGACTCGGCAATTAAGAAAAAGATAAAATATGGTGCATTATCTCATAAACATAATCAAATTTTGTATGCAAAAATTTAAATAGTGATCATAGATTCACTAATTATAAACGATAAATCATAAGCCATATGGCATAAACCATAACCATAAACCATAAGCCATAAACGATATACCATAGTGATTTGAAAATCAGAAATGGTAGCAAGTTCAAAATTTAGTCTCAGTTTAAGTTTATAAACTTATAAATAAAAAATTTAACTTATAAAAAGGTTAAAAACTTAAAATTTCTATAATTTTTTATGATTAAAAAATATTAAAAATTAAATAACATTATATTATAATTTATATTTAATAATTTACAAATCATAGAAATAAATAATAATAAAACTAATAAAAACAAATACAACTAATAAAAACAAAACTTAAACTTATAAGCACCAATGCCACCTTGTGAATAATTTTGCATAAAATGAAGGATGCAGATTACTTAAGTATTAACTCTATGTATTAAGTTTACACCAATGTCTCTGCTGGTCCCAAAAAGTTAATGACAAAATAAGTCCTACTAAGTTCTAACATAACATAGTTAATGGTAACAAGAAGCAACTTAACAGCCACACGCTTAGTGTGCCTAAGATAAGGCAGCTAAGTATTTACATGACAGTCAGTTTCTACATACAATTGGACATTAAAAGGATACTGATAATTGCATGTGATTTTCTGGATTATACAGTGTTGCAGTTTAGAAACTTCCCAATGTTTCGAGTGACAGGGATAAAGTTTCAAATTTATAATATAATATTAATGAGAGGACTTGGTCAAAATAAGCTTTAATAAAATAATTATATTGCCTACATACAATATTAATAAGATTGTTCATTGTTTGGAGAAAATCGAGAATAAAGAAAGAATATATTAATACTATTAACAACAGACCACGAGAATAAGTCCCTCGTTCCATCCAAACCCGAAAGAGACAACCCGTAAACGATAAACAAAATATGAAAACGGCAATACCTGTGACGGCCGTGAACTCCACTCCACACTCATCACTGATAAAATGAAAACGAAAATGGATGCTGGATGAAAAGAAATTGATGGGTGAAAGAAACGACCTGCGTGGTCTGTTTATAGCAGGCTAAGGTGCCTTTTCCCTCCAGTAAAACCGACTGTCACACCACAAAAATCGCGGGTGTTTTTCGCGGGTTTGTTTTGTGGCCTAAGTCGCACGACGAGTACTCGTGATTCCGGTGAGTAGCGGCGATTCAGCCGAGTTCCGGCGGTTACCCGTTTCCGGCGAGTTGTCAGCCGAGTTTCCGGCGGTTACCCGTCTTGGCATCTGACTCAGGCCCACTCGCGAGTACTCGCGAGTACCAGGCGAGTGGGCCAAGAGTACTTCTCTCTCTCTTGAATCTTCTTATGTACTTGATTTCTCGTCTTGGAGTGCTAGGGTTTATTGGAGATTCCTAGGGTTAGGGTTTCTACTAGTGGTATCATAATTAGATCCATCATTGAACTAGTCATCCCCAAAAAATTTGAGTTGGACATGAACCGGAAAAAAACCAAACCAAACAACTGGTTGACCAAAAAATACATAAAATATTTAAATTAAAA
This sequence comes from Pseudotsuga menziesii, assembly GCA_001517045.1. Lineage (NCBI taxonomy): Eukaryota > Viridiplantae > Streptophyta > Pinopsida > Pinales > Pinaceae > Pseudotsuga > Pseudotsuga menziesii. Next base: position 64,688 of record LPNX010879434.1, on the reverse strand, counting down.
AAAATTATAAATTCATGTGCATTCGTATGAATCCAAACTACAGAGTTTCTCATGTATATAACAAGTAAGGTTGCATATAACGAAAATAACATCGAGTGCAATACATCTCTAAACCAAAAGACATCAATAAAGAGGCTCGAAATGGCCTCTAGAGTCCAAAATAAACATAGTACTAATGAATAATTACAGTCTAGACTCTACAATGATGCAATTTGATCATGGTAGAATCATTAGACACCTCATCCTCTTCATCCTCAACATGATTAAACTCCCGATTGGGATTCTGACTTGATTCCCTTGGCCCTAAAGGTAGTGGTAACTGTCCATCATTCAGATGCTCTTTAAATAGCTTTAGTAGGGTCCTAGGGTTAGGTGTTGTGCTTGTAGTGTAGGTTTTTTCTATTTTTTATTTTAAATTGATTTTTGGTGGTCCCTAGTCGTGCTGTGTGGAACTGGTTGGTTCTATACAGAATTGACCTTTTATGGTTTGAAATGCCAAATTGGATTGGTAAGGCCTTGAAACCGGCTAGGTTTTTTGGTTCTAGTCCAGTTATGAGAAAACTAGTTTCTACCCTAAGAAGGCAAAAAGATTAGGGTTTGGTGATAAACCCTAGGGTGGATTTGTGGAGAAGAAGAAACGAAGATGATGCCTTGCCTTGGAGCATGTGTTGGAGAGATTCTTGCACATTAGATCTTCTTGGTTGAGCTAGGGTTTAATGATTTACCCTAGCAAGGGATTTTTGGATAGTTGGAGTTTTTATACTAGCCTAGGGGCAGGCTATGGTATGTATTTGTAATTCATCTTGAGCTAATAAATTAATTTTTCAACTGTGTATATCTTGTGCCATTTTTCATATTTGAATTTCCATCTATATGTTCTTTATGCTTTGCTATTTATAGTAATTTATGTCTTGCTGATTTGAGATGTGTAAACAAACAAATTGTTAAGTGATTTAACATCTAAAGGGAGAACATACAGGGTTCTGTTTACTATTGTTATACTGTTGTATTTACCACAATTAATTTACATTTTAAGATCTAGATATTAGTTGAGAAGTTGCCCTCTGAAACTTATTTCATTATTTGGCATCTTTTCTCCTTGAATTGTTGTGAAGTTTGGGGCTGTTAAAAGTGAATTAATGTATCTTTCCACTACTTTTTTATACACTAACTTACAACAGTCCTAATGCTGAAAATTTTGGGGCTAAGATCCGAGAAACCTTCTTGGAAGAAGGTGAAATTTCTGAATTGCATTGAAGTGTCATTCTGAGAGATTTCCACCATGGTAAGAGGAAGAGTAGTTGTAGCTTGAAATCACTCTTGAGTAAGAGGAAGTTTATATTTCAACTAGAGTTTACCGAGATAGGTACTTGACCTAGTAAGGGCATTGGGTGTTAAATCCTAGATTACTTGGGAGAAGCATTTGTCCCCTGGAAAGGGTTTTGTCCACTTCATATACTACTAATTTTATGCACTTGATATCTGTATAGGATGTGTAAGGTGAATCTTGGTCTCAGCGAGCGTGACAGGTTGGAGGGAGCTTCTAAGTTTGTTAAATGGAAGTTCAAGGTTTAAAGATCAATCTTTGGGAGCACATTGATCCTATACAACTGACTGCTCATCGAAAGAAGGAAGCCAAAGTGAAGAGGATCATTCTCGATTCAATGAAGGGTCATTTCATCTCACACATTGTTGATAAGAAGACTGGTAAGAAGATGTTTGATGCTTTGATTAAGCTATTTCAAAATTGTGCTTCTTGATAGATGCCCTTACGAAACCAACTCTCAATAGTTCATATGAGCAAGACATATACTATGTGAGTTTTTTCACCTTGAAGGATCAATTGGATGCCATTGGAAGTAAGGTTCAAGATTGGGAGTTAGTATCCATAGCCCTTAAAGGGATTTCTCCTTCTCGTGTACCTTTTGTTCAGGCTATTTGCACTTGGGAAAATATACCATATTTACCAATGCTTTGAGTAGATCTTGTGTAGGAGAAAATCGGATTGTAGTCTTGTCCGAAGCAACAAGTAGAAGTGGATGCTATTGGCCTTATTAGGAAGATGAAGAAAGGTAGCAAGAAGAAGGATTGGACAGATACAAGAATGGACTTGAGCAAGATCAACTACTTTCAATGTCATGAGATGGGACATTATGCAAGAGAATGCCCTTTGAAGAATAAGGGAAAAGGCCTGAAATAGGTTGCAGCTGGGACTGTCGCAGGAGTAGAGTAGTTCATCTCTGAGTTTGAGACTGCTTTTTCCATGGCTTCTTGTTTATCTTCTAACATTGTGTCTAGTATTGGTTGGTATGTGGATAATGGAGCTTTGAGACACTTGACATATGGCATATCCCTATGTAATAGGACTCGAGAGCAAGAGGGATATATCACCATGGAGTTTGATGATGATGCCACTGACCTTGTGAAAGGAGTCTCCTCCATTTTATTTTGGACGCTTTCAAGTGATGTTCTTGAGATGGATGATATTCTATTTGTTTCAACCTTGAGAAAAACCTCCTTTTAGTTTTTTGCATCACATATATACACTTGAGAGTTGTTGTTGAGGGACAACGGTGCACCATTAGTGATTGTAGTGTAGCTAGTCCGAGGACTTTTGGCTAGAGGGGTGAGAGAGGGTGGCCTTTATAGGTTACTAGATGATCTAGTAGCACCCTTACTTTCTGGTGAGAGGCTAGTAGGGCCTTTTAGTTCTCAGGAGGCACATGCATGTTGAGAGGACAGAGTTAGGTTTGGTCCAGGATAATTACAGTTTTACATCCATGGTTTATAGGTTTGAGATACCGACACAACATGACTTGGTGGTGAATAGAGATGACTCTCCTTCATTAATTGAGGAGAACATGGAGGTTACTTTTTCAGAGACTCAGGAGAATATAGGAGTGAGTATACCTCCTAGGAGATAAGCTAGTCACATAGCATTGGTTTCTTCTATGCATCAGACTTCCAGTGGTATAGAGGAGAGGTATGATGATGGAATTGATTTCACTCTTGAGCATTCTAGTTTTCCATTGGAGAGGTGTAATACCTTGATGCAGGATGATGCAGAGATAGATTCTAGAGATGCAATTGATGGGAGTATTATGGAGTATAGAGTTGTGAGGGATTTTGGGTTCTCTTTGACAAAGGAAGTTTCCCTTGATGATATTCTTACCTCAAGTATCTCTCAAAATGAGGGAGTTGACCTAGTACAGGTTGTTTTAGTTGCTAAAGGGTTTGAGGTGCATGAGAGGGATTCTTATGGTGACAGGTTGATGATGGCCTTGCATAGGTTGTACCTTTACCATGAGCTTTGTGTTCTAGGATTGAGCAGTTGACTTATGCGGATCTTTTTCTTTATGGCATTTATAGATGCGATTTACTTATCTTGGCCTTGCATGTAGATATGGACAACTTTTGATGTGGTGTCCTTTGATGTTGATTTGGAGGATGTTGGAGGTTGGTAGTTAGCTTTTACTCCAAGGAGCTATTCTTTTATATTCATAGGTGATCATTATTCATTGGAGGATCGAGATGTTCTGATAGCATGGTTGACAATTTCTTTTCAGGAGATAGGTTCTTTACATTTGACAATGGTTGATTCCGAGATTGCAATCAGTATTGTTTTGTAGACAACAGATCTATTGGAGTTGCAGAGGGAGTCAACAACTGTCGGTCTAAATACTTTACTTGTAAAGAGGGAGTGTTTAGTTTTTTGGGTTACTTCAAAAGTGTTTACACCATGTTTGGGGGTGCTTCATGAGATTTGGGGTACTTCATTAGCCTAGGGTATTTCACTAGCATGGGATGGATTGAGATGGATTGTAGCATGAGGTATGGATATGCATAGTTGAGATAGCTTACTTAGTAGAGAGTTGACCTTAGGATGGTGTTGGCTTGACTTTGTTCGCTTAGGTGTTGGAGATCTCTTGATAGTTTAGTAGATGCCTTTCATTAAGGCCTCATGGAGGAGCTACTTACTTGGAGAGCACACTTCAAGGGATGTGGAGCGTTTTTTGTGTCATGGAGGAGGGCTTCAAGCCCTAGCTGGCACGTGGTAGCTTAGTTCCTTGTTCAAAGGATTAAAGATGGCCCTGGGACACTTGGGGCTTTGATAGTGTTCTTGCAGGGATTTGTTGACGTAGTGGAGTACATTGCTTAGGAGGATTGATGGAGTCGGTGGAGGCTCCCAATGGAGTGGTGTAAACTTGCCTTACATAGCAACATCATTTTTGAGTCCTTATTGTGTATGGCATCACCTTCTAGAACGAGACATTTACTTTAGAGTGGATATCACACTTATGTTGGCCTATAAGGGCTCATGTGGGTTGCTTGCAAGGGCTTGTGCCCACATAGTATTGTTGGCCTCCCTTAACTCATGCAAATAGAGGAAGGAGAGATTTTTTCCATTCACATCATCATTTGCACTATTTTTAGCGTACTTAGCTTCTTGGAGGAAGTCGCTAGTGTTCTTTAGAACCCTCGGAGGAGATATGAAGCTAGAGGAGAGGTCTTTGTTGGAGCTTGATCCTTGTGAAATTCTAGGGTTTACTCTTGTGAAGATGTTGGTGATGATTACTCTTGTCTCTCTCTTGGATCTTCTTATGTACTTAGTCTCTCTTGTCTTGGAGTGCTAGGGTTTCTTGAAGATTCCTAGGGTTAGGGTTTCTACCCTTAAAATGCAAGAAGATTAGGGTTTGGTGATAAACCTTAGGGTGGATTTGTGGAGAGGAAGAAGAGGAGGATGTTTTTCCTTGGAGGATTTGTTGGATATTTTTGCACATTGGATTTTCTTGGTTGAGCTAGGGTTTTTTGCATAGTTGGAGTTTTTATACTAGCCTTGATAAGGCTATGGTATGTATTTGTACTTCATCTTGAGCTAATAAATGAATTTTCCATCGGTCCATATCTTTTGTCATTTTCAGATTTGAATTTCTAGCTATATGTTCTTTAGGCTAGTCTATTTACAATAATTCATGTCTTGGTGATTTGACATGAGTAAATGAAAAAATGGATAAGTGATTTAACATCTAAAGGAGGAACATAAGGGGTTGCATCTGCTGCTGTTATACTGCTGTTAAAGCCCATTTTCAGATTTGGTTATTGGCTGATAACTTGCCATAGAAGGGGTTGAAACTTATCTCATTGTTTGGTATCTTTTCTCTTTGAATTGCTGTGAAGTTTGGGGTTGTTAGACGTGAATTATTGTGATTTTTCTGTTGCTGTTTTATACTTGATTTACAACAATCCTAAAGGCTGAAAATGTTAGGGCTAAGATTTGAGGAACCTTCTGGGAAGAAGTTGAAATTTCTGAATTGCATTGAAGTATCATTCCTAGATATTTCCAACAAAAAGTACGTCAATGTGATTAAAGGACACACTTAGTGTGACTATGATGTGGGAGTGCAAAAGCAACACCCATATCAATATGGCAAAAGAAACAAAAGAAGGAAACAAGATTATGTATCTAGCTAAGCTATACGCTTATGATCTAGCCAAAATATAAGATAATATAATTGTAGTGATACAATAGGAAGGCTAGAGACTGGAGATTTCGATGATGAGCGAGAGAGGATGTCAAGGCCCCTTGATCCTGATGGTGGGGTTGAAAAAGGGGATCGAGATACAGCTTTGTTGTTGGAGTCGTTGATTGTTGTGAAGGGGCCGATGCAATAATGGATGATATCCCTGGGGGAGTCATCGAGCTGAGGCGACTTGGTTGTACAAGCTTGAATAAGATAGTAATGAAGGAAAATTGTTGCAAAGTTTTATTATTAATATGAAACATTTAGACAATCAACAAGGAATATGCCACCTTCCATCTTCTCTAATGTGCAAAGATTGGATTTTCTTCCACCTTTATTTTGTAGCATCTGTAAAAAGTGCATTGGTCACTCAGAGAGTTGGCGGTTTTCCTTTACTGACAAAGGTGGAAGGGATCCCATTTTGGTGATGTTAAACAAGTTGAGGTCCTTATCATTGGTCGTTTATTGGAGGATTTTTAGATGCAGATGGAGGATATGGTGACCATGATTGTTCCTATCGTGGATGTCCTTTGCATGTTTGATAGTTATAAACTATTCTTAGGGGATGTATAAGAGGGCATTGTTCTGATGAGGGAGAGGCTTCATTAAAATATGTTTTGTGAACATTCTAGTAATTATAATGCAACTAGGGATCTTAGTCTCCTAAGGTGGAAGATCTTCACAATCTAATTCTATTGTTGCTAATTGCTCAACCCTAAATGGTTTTATAAAAATCCGAAGGAAGATGAAGAGGTTATGAAAAATTGGAGCACAGTGAGGTGTTATGTTGGTGATGAATCATGATTGCACCACCATATGAGTTGAGTTGGGCAAATATTTGAGATCATAGGCCACTTTCCAAGTCAAGACTATGCATTTAATAGGACAAGACTTGGGCCCATATAGACTTGTGGGAGTAGTGTAGAGCTAATACTCCCTTACTTTGTTGCTTGGCTATTCATCCACTTTCATACATAATTCCAAAGTAGTCTTGAATCTTTTGTTTTTAAGTTCAAAGTTAATGCACATTTTTTTTTCAAGTTTCTACTATTAAATTTTGATTACACAATTTCCATTTTGCTTCACATATTGATATAACTAGTTTATCGACATGCAAGAGAAAATATAGTGAGTATTCCTTCATCCCTTTTGTGACGAGGAATTGCCTAACTTCTCAAAAGGCTTAAGAATCTAAGCTTCAGTGTATACTCACTCAAATTGTTGCTTTCTATTTTAACAACATGGAGACTACCTTGTTGGGCCCACTAGGACATTGGGTTATGGCAGTTCCCAAGATGATGGCAAGGATGAACTAACTTTGGAGGTGTTGCAATTGAATGTGGTAGTGGCTTTGGCTTTTTCACTCCAATGAGCCAACAAATGAGATGGATGGATATGAGTCTATTTGTGGGCTTGTGGAATTATGAACTGAACAATGGATTGTTTGAAATTTGCACTGTTGCAATCTTTTTGTTATGGATGTGATATCGAGGATTGTGTAGTTTTTTATATGAATATGAATATAATATTCCCATGTATTCGTAGGAATATGAATGAATTGCAATTTTTTGCTTAAAACGACAAAAAATAAAGTTTTACTGTGTGTATAAAAAAACCAAAAAATGTTTCTTATCCCTCAAACCTTAGATCCCCATTTCTCGATTTGAACATGTTTCCTGTTTTTGGTAACAATGCAGAATTCTATGATTTGATTAGTGTTAGAAACCTAATTGATGCATACTGCAATAGAGATAAAATATCCAAGTTTACCTTTGTATCAAATGAGCCAACCCCCATAAGGGTAGGCATGTAAATGCTGCAACCCTCTTTTTTCAAATGATTATGTTGGATTCTTTCATTTTCTTTTGTGGGGGTGGATCTAGAAAGGGCCCTGAGTCACTGGGGTCACTATGAGCAAAATCATAAGTGGATAGAGCACGATGATCAAATTTTGTAAGCTATCGACCTAGACCTCCTAGGCCATAGTGAGAACATTAGTGTCGAATAAGCATACAATTACATTTGAGTCGTGAGCATTGCCAACTCAAAATGGATATATATATATATATTTCTTGGGCTCCATATAAAAGACGGTAAATTCAAGACACAACCCCACATTATTGAGACCATCTTAAGGTATCCAAATGTAAGTGAGTTTCCAAACAACTCCAATCATTTTTGGGGTGCATAACGTACATCCTCCCATTCTTGAAAGATGCCTTAGTACGGGAACACTTACATAAATTACTTAAAGAATCAATGTAGGTGGATAGATAGTCATACAACTATAGTTGAAAAAATTAAAGATTAGGCCAGGTAGACACCACTGCAGTGGATCCCAATAGGCATCGATTCCTACATAGTCTAGACGAGTGCTTCAACTATAGGATGGAGAGTTGAATTATAAAAAATTGGAGGATTATGAAGGGACACATAAAGTGTATGGCTAGATACAGTAGATCAATATCATAGTACCGAATTAAAAATATATGCAATGGTAAATAATTGAAGGTCATTCAGGTTATTCATCTTGCTACATAAATTTATCATCCAATCCAATTATTGGGGACTCAAAGGTTTCACTAATAAAAAGATTGATCCTACACCTGATAAGCATGGGAAGCTTACAAGGTGGCAGAGTTTCATTAAAACAATTGGATGTGAAGTAGAGCACATTCAAGGTAAGGATAATGCTCTTGCAGATCAACTAAGTCACCCACATGTGGCTTATATTACAATGGAACAACCCAAGGATTAGAAAGCACAATCGCAGGAAACATCGTGGACTCAATTAGTCCAAGAATTGTTAGAAGAAATAAGGTGCCAACTACAATTCAGGGTAGAGCCACAATGTTATCTCACTCGAGCAATGGCATAAATCAACAAAGAGTAGCACTCAATAAGATATTATTGGTATATGTTTAACAAAGGGATATTTTACATGCACAATTGTGATGGATTTATATTTCTATCAGAAATGGATCCTAGTTAAACATTTTTGGCTTACTATTGAAGCATAAAAGAAATAATGATATTAGTTATTGTTGACCAACTAACCAACTAGGTGGGAAAACATGTACCATGTACCTTGAAGACAAGAAAGATGCACTTCCCAAATTTTTTTCAAGCGAGGCAGTTTTTCTCTTTCTCCTCTTATCTCTTCTCCATGAAATTTGAAAATTTCCACACCCTTATGGGGGATTTTGTAATGATATGTCAACATGAGGGTCAATTTTTGTAAAACTTAGCTGCCTAAGACTTTATCATTAGGGAAGTCCTTTCATTGAGAGTTTTTTTCCTTGGATAATTAAAATTCCTCTTTAGTGATTTTAAATATCTGAGTTTTTCATTCAAAAATTCTTTCAAAGTGGTGAAATGCGTTCTAATGATCGAGTCCATGGGGTGATTAAGGTCTAGGAATGTTGTATATTACCATGCTAGACATTATCCCGAGTCTTGTGGAATTTCATTAAGTTTTGCCTAGGATTTTTTAAATTTTTGGTGATTAAAAAATGTCCCTCAGCATAAAAGTTGTAATGTAAAGAGGGTTAAGTGGCACTTAATGCCCATAAATAGGGGTATGGGTACTCAAAATCAATGGCATGAGACCCTTGACACCCTCGGACCAAGTTTGGAGTCAAGTCGTCAAGTTTTGATAAGGTTTTGGCCATATTTTCCTAAGTCAGTCAAGAAAATCAGGAAAATTGACCATTAATTAGAATGACAAAATTTTGTAAAGTGACTAAAGTCACTTGGGGAGGGTAAATTAAGTTTCCAAATGTTATATTATGCAGTGTTACCAACATCGGCCGAGAAATTGCCGATGTCCGAGAAATCGCGAGTTTTTCAGCTCGGCGATTTTTTCTCAAAAAATCGCCAAAAAAATCGGGGCGATTTTTTCCCGATTTTTTTCCGATTTATCCCGAGATATTGCCGATTTTTTCAAGGCGATCTTTTCCCGATATATTGCCGATTTTTTCCCGATTTATCCCGAGATATTCCCGATTTTTTCCTGATTTTTTCTAAAGCTAAAATTGAATATTTTTGTATTTTTTTAAGTTTGCCGATTTATTGCCGATGTTTGCCGATGTGTTGCCGAGATATCCTGAAACAATGTTTCCTGGACCCTGCCAATTTTTTCGCCACGCCGATGTTTGCAACATTGATATTATGTGCTTAAGGTGAATTTAGAGGCAAAAAGGCCCCCCTCATGCACGTGTTTCTTAAATTTGAAGTTGTCCTCTGTAGGAACTATGCCCCCCTCTCCATGGGCCCTTCCCTCACTCATATGACAAGTGGCAAACATGCACATGGGGTCCCTGTTACCTACTAAGTCATACTTAGTCGGTATTATCAAGTGAGTCGGGTGATGAGAACATACACTTGTTCACCTTTCAGAATTCATAAGTCATTCAGGCTTTGTTTGGGAACTTTTTGTTATTTTTTGTAAACACATGTTCATACTCCCTTGGGGAAATTGTAAAAAATGTCCTAGCATTTAATTTTTTAGAAAATGCTCGGCTTCCTGGACTTAAGCAACAAGCCGACTAGCCCAGAGTGTTTTTTTCTCGGTTATTATTGGTTGTTGAGCAAACGACGAATAATCTCTGAGTTTTTCACTCACACCTCCAAAGTTGGGGTAGTCGTCTTGGTGTTTCGGCTTTAGGAGGTTATTAGAGCCTTCGTGTTAGTGTTTTTCAACATGCTAGGCATTGATTTTGAGTCGTATGGACATGTGCTAGGTCCCCCTAGAGTTTCGTCTGATTCCGAGAATAATTTTTTTTCCGCAAAATTAGGCCATTTTTAATGGTTTAATTAGAAAATTTCAAAATGTAATAAAAGTAAGATATGGAGTCCGTTTCGGACGTGGGGACACTTGTTTTCACACCCAGAGCGTCCACTTTACCTCAGGGACCACTTCCCACATCAGTTGGGCAGCCAGATCACCCCGTGGAGCATTATTCAGCTAAAAATGCATCAAAAAAACATTTTAATGCTAAGTTACACCATTTTGGCACTAAGGTCAAATGTTTTAAAAGTAAAAAAATTAAAATATTTTAAAAATGGGTGACATGGCATGGGTCCCCATGAAACTTACGACCCTCTTCAACTTAAGTGGGTATTAAATCATTGTTTTCTTCACGTGAAGAATGGCTCACATGAGGTTGGAAGTGGGGGTCCACCCCTTTCAACGTTTCGAGTTTTGATTTGTGGGTTACGTATGGTATAAGTTTTTGGGTCAGCGCTTGTTTGAAAGGATGGGTGACGTCAACCAAATCTTTCACCTACCTTGGAGCTCACGTGTGAAGGAGAGGATTGACACCAATGGATGGTGGGTAGATCTTTGTGGATGGTTGTTTGGGTGTGATTGGCATTGTTTGAGTGTGTTAGCAAACCCTGTAGTTCAACTTCAGATTAACTCAGTTAAGCTCTTTGTAACTCTGAATGCATCTTCAGTGTTGGTAGCCCCTAGGGGCTTGGATCTGGCTATAAATAAAGCAACCTTTTTCTCTTCCAAGCTAGTTAGAGCTGGGGAGAAAGGCTTGATGTTTTTTTTTAACAGAAACTATAAAAAGGTTTGGTATTAAACAGGCTGTGCACAGCCATACATTACAAAAAACTGCAACTGAGTAGTTCTTGCTGGTCTGAAATAGAAGAGGCAAAACTAGGCCAAAGAATTGACCTTAATATGCCGAACATAGTTCTTACATAACTATTAAAGACAGAGGTAGTATAGACCCGAATAAACTGTTGATTAAATAGTAAACAAAAAAACATAAGCTGATTATCAAACTCATTAAGGGTTGCCTGGATGCCCCAGGGGCTGAGTGATCGATTCCTCCTCCATGTGTTGAGCTACCCCTGGAGGGTTTTCATTTGCTTGGCTTCCTTGATTCATTTGAACCAGACGCTGGAGGTCCTCCTGAATGCGGTCCACTTTCCCCATGATTTCCTTTAAATTCATCTCAGTATCATCAATCCTGGCATCATGGTTGCTAATTTGATAGGATGTGTAACCAACCACATCAACAAGATTTTTAATTTCTTTAGCTGTCTCTCTACTGTCCATGATTCCAATAGCCACCATTTCATAAAGGCGCCTTAGGTTTGCCTTCAGGTCTGCAAGACCTGTGTTTTCACCTGCACGGTCCATTCTTTTGCGGCTATAATTGAGGTTAGCGAGATTAAGGCTAAAAAAACTGCTGAGTAAATCCCTATCAGAACCTGTAAACTCGTGAGTCTGCCCAAAGCAAATAAAACTAAGACTGGAAGGCAGATTACCGAAAGCTGAGATGAGAGTAGTAATTGCCTGCTGAAGGATGTCACAATCCTTCCTGCTACGGCAAGAGAGAGTTCCAAACGCTCCTTCCTTCCACCCAGAATAATTGCACCCAAAGATCAGAGTGTTGTCTCCAAGGAGAAATTGCCCGTCTATGAGAACACTAGACACAGAGCCTGAGATTGAACGCGACGAAGGATCAACAACTTGCGAAGAGTAGATGCAATTCAAGAACGCAACGCGAGCTAGCCTTTTCTTAACGAAGGCCCTGATCAGAGCCAAGGACTCCCAAGGGATCCCCTGAGC
>LPNX010879434.1:0-52457 GCA_001517045.1 Pseudotsuga menziesii | reverse complement strand
GGGGGGGGGGGGGGGGGGTGAACGAAACTTCGGGAAGAAGCCATTGCACAGAGAATGATGAGGCCTGGAGCATGCGTTCTAAATGAGCCATTACTACGGAGGGGATGGTTCATTAAGGCGGGTAAGATTGAGAAGGAGTTGGAGGTGAGTGGAGACCACGCGTCGCCAAGGCAAGGTGCATGCAAAAAACCATAGTCTATAACCATTGTTCCAACGAAAATTGAGGTGGGGTGGGTTAATAGGGGGGGATGTAACCTTAGAAACATTAGGGTATGGGTTTGAAGCTTGTGCCTAAGCCATTGAGGCAAAAGTGACCTTGGGGAATGGGGACCCCAATGTTGGCCAAGGCATCTGCAGAGGCATTATTTGCTCGAATAAAACTCATAATTGTCCGGAAGGAGAGGAGTGATTCTGTCGTACAACTTTCTGCACTTGATGGAACCTGTGGTGTAGCCATTGATCATTTTGTATATGACTTGCCTTGAGTCGCCAAATATCGCTATCCTGGAGGAATCTATAGTGTCCAAAAGTTCTAAACCCTGCAAGAGAGCCATCCACTTAGCTTCATTGTTCGTCTTATGGCCTAGACCCCAAGCAAAGGTTTTTTCAGTTTGTCCTTTGGGATCCAATAAGATCCCCCCCGCACCTGCCACCCCTGGGTTGCCTTTTGAGGCACCATCAAAGAATAGGGCATAGGAATTCCGTTCTTGCAACCAAGCCATAAGTTCGCTGTGAGTCTTTCTTATCTCCCAAGGGTATGAGCTTGTGGGGAGATTGGATCGTGTGCTGATGAAATTCGACTGAGGGGAGCTCCTTTTTAGAAAGATGCTGCACCAAGAGAGCGACTCTGAAAGATCTTCTGAAGCTGGATAGCTGATACCTTTCGAGGCAAATTTTTCTGCTATCATTACCACAATTTTCGAAACTATTCGGGATGGAACGACTTTCTCCCCTTTAAAGATTGCTTTGTTTCTGGCCAGCCAAAGCTGCCAGCAAAGATTCTTTGGAATGGTGTTCCAAAGACGCTTGAGGATGGGTTTCTTATTTAGGTTTCTAGGGAAGTACTTGATCCATTTTTCAAGAAGCTGTCCAAGGGAGTCTGAGGGCTTGAATTGAGAACCTGGAGGAAGAATAGACTTCCAAACTTTCAAAGATACACTGCATTGAAGAAAAATGTGGATTGAAGTTTCTGATTTCGAGTTACAAAGAGCACATCTAGAGGGACCTGCTATCCCCCTTTTCCTGAGATTTTCAGCTGTAAGCAATTTGTTATGCATCAAAGTCCATATGAAATAATTTACCTTTGGAATACTGTTTGAGTGGTAGACCTTTTTCCATAAGCTTTTGTTTGTTGCTGGTTCCATAGTTAACTTCTTATATCCTTCTTTGACCGTGTACAACCATTTTTGCCCCAGCCAATGTAGTCCTTTGAAGATCTATTTATCGGAGTCTTGCCATGCAGGGAAGTGAAGAGAAGATTCTTTGTTGCCTCCAAATGCTCAGGAGGATGGAAGTCTTTCCAGCCATTCCAACTCCCCTTCAGATTCCATGAGGAGAGATCGAAGAGAGTGGAGATGCCGATGCTACGAGCCCTTTCAGACAATTCTCTCATCCTTGGGAGCGAGGAGAGTGAAGGATGTCCCAGAATAATGCTCTCCCAAGCCTTAATCTTTTTGCCGTTACCAGGAATCCAGTAATAATTTGACTGAATCAAATTGAGAGAAGCTTTGCACAAATGCCAGAGCGAGGTGCCCTTTCCGGTCCAAGGGCAGGTCAAAATTTTGGATCTCGGTCTCCTGATGTATTTTTTCCTTATTACCTCTTTCCACCATTCTTTCTTGCCGGTGACCAATTTCCAAATCAATTTTGCGCCAAATGCTTTGTTCATTTGCTTTGGATCCCTTATGCCCAATCCTCCTCTGCTTTTTGAACATTTAACTGTGGCCCATTTAACCAAATGAAATTTTTTAGTTTGCACCTTTCCTCCTTGCTAAAGAAATTTTCTGATTTCTATACAAATACTATTTATTACTGTCTTAGGGGCCAAGATCATTGAACTGGAATATATAGGGTACGATGAGAGGATTGAATGAATGAGTGTTACTTTCCCTGCCAGGTTTAACCACTTTGATCCCAAAGAATGGATTTTGTTTTTTATCTTTTGAATGACCGGAGCCCACATGAAGGAAACAAAAGTCTTTTTAGCTATGGGGATGCCCAGATAGATGAAATGAGTCCAATCATAATTGACACGAATGTGGAGGATTTGAGATATGTTACGAAGAGTAGTTACATTGCTATTCCATCCATAAAGCTGACATTTATCCATATTTGCAGGACTTCCAGAAGAGCGGAGGAAAAGATCTAGGGGTCTTAAGAAATTTCTGGCAATTTGGGGGGAAGCAATGCCCAACAAAATAGTGTCATCGACAAAAAGAGTGTGGTTAGTAGGTTGAACTCCATTTCTAAAGGAGAGTCTTGGGAGGGAGCCCTCTTCTTGAAGTCTAGTGGGCCTTCTACTCAGGGAATCAACAACAAGGATATAGAGGAAAGGGGAGAGGGGACAACCCTGCCTTATCCCTCGATTGGTCTTGAAAAACTCTATGGGTCTTCCATTGATTAGAGGGGCTATCCAGGGAGAATTGATGCAGGCTTGGACTTGATTAATGAAGATGGAGGGGATACCAAACTTTTTGAGCACCACCAAAATGAAGGCATGTCTTAACCGGTCAAAAGCATTTGCAAGATCAAGTTTAATAGCCATACCTGCTTTGCCCCTCTTGGTGCTAGAATGAATTGCTTCCTGCACCATAAGGATGTTATCACTGATTTGGCGACCTAAGATGAAGCTTCCTTGATTGGGGGAGACCAGAGAAGGGATAATAGTCTTGAGTCTTAAGGATAAAACTTTGGAAAATATTTTGTAGGAGGCATTGCAAAGGGAAATAGGTCTGTACCTTTTGATAGAGGAGGGATTAGCCTCTTTGGGGATCAGGGCTAAGAAAGTGGAATTAGTGGAGCCTCCCATTTTACCTTTAGACATCCAAGAGATAAGACGCATAAGGTCCTTTTTTATTAGAGGCCAGAACATCCTATAGAAACGAAGGGGAAAACCGTCAGGTCCAGGGGCTTTATCCGGATGAAGGGTCCAAATGGCCTTCTTAATTTCTTCTTCAGAAATGGGGGATTCAAGATGAAGACAATCCTCTGGGCTGATCAAAGCGGGGATGTCTTTGACCATTTCCTCCATATTTTCCTGTGAAACATCCTTTTCAGCATTATACAGATTTTCAAAGAAACCTCTTACCTTAGTGCTGATTGCCGCTTGACCTGTTATGACAGTACCGTCTTCATTTTTAATCCCCCTCATAGTGTTCCTTCGTTGCCTCTCTCTGCATTGATTTTGAAAGAATTTGGTGTTTTGATCGCCCCCCTCGAGCCAAAGAACTCTAGAGCATAATCTCCATCCTTCTTCCTCTTGCCTTAGTATTGATTGCATAATTTTTTCAAGTTCTATCTCCTTGAGAAGGTGCTCTCTAGTTATCTCATTTTTTTCCATATCCTCTTGAAGAGCTTCCATTTTTTTGACAATTTCAATTTTTTTGTGAGATTACTCCTGATAGTGATGCGTGGCCCAGGACTTGAGAGCTGACTTCACCCTTTTGAGCTTTTGTTCCCAAATAAAAGCCGGAGATCCTGGAATAAAACAGAGCCAAGCTTTTGAGATGATATCCCTGACCCCTTCCGATTCTAGCCAAAGGTGATTGAACCTAAAGGGAAGAGGCCCCAAATTTTCCATAGGCGGGAAGAAGAGACATAGCAGCTTATGGTCCAAGATGGCCGGACACAAAAGTTTGGATTCCGGGAAAGTCCTGAGGAGGTGGGTACTTACTAGAACACGGTCTAACCTGGCATCAATGTGGCCTGGACCTATTCTTTTGTTGCTCCAAGTGAAGGTCCCATTCTTTGGCTTGATGTCCGTTAGTCCCCAAAGCATGATCAGATCCTCCAACCTTTCTCCAAAGGGATCCCTAACTTTGACTCCTCCTCTGTGCTCACCTACAGAAATAGTGACATTGAAATCTCCAGCTATGAAGCAGGGGGTTTGCTTTTTCCCTTCGCATTGCTTGGTCCGTAAATATTCCCTATCCAGAACACTTATTTATTTTCTTTGTTTTCTAACTTAACGAATAGCCAATTTTTATTTTCAATGGCTGTTTGCATGGCGAACTTCTCACTGTCCCACCAAGAGAGAAGGTCTCCTGATGCTCCACTCGCACTGATAGCAAACCCTTCTCCTTTGGGCCACAATTTTTTCAAAGTTGAGAGACTGTCTTCCGCAGTCTTTTAAGTCTCCTGGATGAGAAGGACTGAGACAGATTCCATTGATTTGAATCTTTTAATAACTTTAGTTTTCTGGGAACCTCCTAATCCTCGACAGTTCCAGGAGACCAGCTTCATTATTTCTTAAGTTGTCGGAGCGCCTTTTCCCTTTCCTTTTTTTCTTCTTCCGTAAGGAGGTATTTGCTTGCTTGTGAATTTTTTACCAGGAAGTCAAGATTGGATTGCTTCCTTGCTGCTTTTTCTCTTGCAGCTTCATGTTCCCTTAAGGTCTTATTTGACTTTCTGCCTTTTCTGGATTGAGGTTCTTGCTCTTCATTGGAGTTTTCTGAAGTTTCTTCAGAGCTTGCTTTTGCCCTAGAACGGGTGGCTGATCCTTCCTTTCTAACAATGGGACGAGAGTGGTTCTCCTCCCTGACATCCTTTTGCTTTGGAGATGGAGCCTCTACTGGAATTTCTTGCTCCTGAAGAGGGGCCTCTTCCTCATTTTCCTCTGGGGTTTCTATCTCTAGTTCCTCGATGTGTAGGGCTTCAAACTTGTTTCCAGGTGCGTTCTTTGCCGGGATATGGGGTTGCTTTGCCACTGTTGATTTTGCACTTTTTTTCCCGCTTGCTACGTTCCATCCTTCTTCTTGCAGACCTTCAGGGTTAGGTTTGTCCGGTTTTTTTGGACAGGATTTAGCAAAGTGCCCGTACTCATGGCAATATTTGCATTTGAAGGGGATTTGCTCATAATCCACTGTCTGGAGGTGATTCCATCCATCAATGGATAGGTTGATAGCTTCAGGTAAACCTTTCTCCAGATCAACCTCAACACATATTCTGGCACATGAAAACATTGGGGTTTTTGGCTCTGATTTATCCACATATTTTCCCAAGGTATTACCTATTGCCTGAAAGTCCTCGTCATTCCAACAATGAAGGGGGAGGTGGGGAAGCTTAACCCATACTAGAACTGCCTTAGGGATATCTTTTTTAGGGTCGAAGGATAGATCTCATTTGTTAAGATACATTCCTCTTGGACCCATAAAATAAGGCCCATTTCTGAAAATGAGGTCCCGATCCTCTTTCTTCTCAAAGACGAAAGCAAAATAGGCTTTCCCACAGAAGATTTGCTGGACCTCTCCTTGAATGAGGGATCTCCAATTCTTATTGAGCCATATTTCAACCGATCTGGGAGACGGCCAAAGACCTGTGAACAAAACTATGAGTCCTTTCTCTGAGAGAGTGACGACTTTCCTCTTTGAAGCTACTGAAGAGAGTTTTACCTCAGGAATTTCAGAACGCTTAACAAAATGAGATGAAGGAGGGGCGTTGGACGAGGGTGGGGGGGTGAATGGAGGCGACAATGTTATGGAAGCGATCTTCATAGCTCGAGAAATCAGGATTTGGAGGATCCATGGAAGGGAGGCCGAGGGGGGGGCCTGCCCAAAGCCCTCCCGCAGAAAACCTAGGAGCCGCAAAACCCTAGCTCGCGATTTCTCCAGAGCCGAACGATTTAATGCTACGTTAAGGCTTGATATTGTGTAATATTGTATTGATCATTCTTTTGTTGAAATAAAAGAAAAGATTTGGAGGCTAAATTGTGGAGTACTTTTCATGTGTGGATCATTATTATCATGCTGCTTTTGAGGTGAACTGCTATTGTTTCATTTTTTCCATTAAACTGTTGTCTGCCTGAATGATTATTGGAATCATAGGAATAGATCATTGGAAGTAAGTTTACTTACTCTATTTTGCTACATATGTTTGAATGAGCTAATATATGCATGCTAAATAAGACTATTTTCATGCTATGTCATCTATTTCTCATATATATCTTCCGATTTAATGGTTTTGTTTGCAGGATTTGTTGTTTAGCTTGTAGGTTTGCCATGATTGGAAGAGCTGTGGTTCAAGTTTGATTCCACTGGTTTTCCAACAAAGATTGCGAAGATTGTGCCCCTCGTTGCTTCACTGACAAGTTTCTTTTGCATATCTATTTCAACAACAAGCACTATTCTTTTCCTCTTCCTCCAAAAATTAAATTTTCTTCAAATTGGTTACCATTTAAGAATCTTATCGCTTACATCTATCTCACTAAGAAAATCATATATAGACCTAGTTAGTAATATTCTTTCCTAAGTTTAGATCTCAGTTCTAGTTTGCATGCAAAGTTATATTTGAAAAGATCTAGTTCAAATTACTTTCTTTTGCAAGCATTATAAAGGAAATTTGTAGCTTGTTTAAAGGTAGTTTATTTCGAAGTTTAAAAAGCAAATCTAACAATTGGTTGCATATCATATTGGCTGCCCACAAGGCAAGCCAAGATCCCAAGGAAAGCTTGCTTTTGTTGGTTCATTTTTGCCCATTTTTTTATCATTTTAACTTAGAATTTTTTGGGTATTTTTTGTGTTGTCCAAACACACTTCTAAAGTGTTTTTGGGCACTTTTTACTAAACTTTGCTTGCTGTTTTTTAGCAGGTCTGTTCGAAAAGAAGAGGATACGTTGCCCAAAAACCAATTTGTGGGCCATCCGAAGCTTCCAGAAGGATTCCCCCTTAGCTAGGCTTCTTTTCCTTATATTTTGTAAGCCTTTGGATCCCAGATAACAAGGACCAAAGAGCATTTCTGCTAAAGCATTGTAACCGAGTAATAAAAAGCAAGTTTGAGTAGGCTCTTTTGAGCCAACTCCCCATCCCCCCAGGGGAGATTCTGCGTTTTTGTGAATTTTTTCAGTTTTTTCTAGTTTAGTTGTTTTTAGTAGCATTGTATACTTTGAATCATAAGCATTCAATATCTTTTACAAATTCAAAGTAATCATACTACTTATTCCACGCTCTCTCGAGTACCCCGAAAGGGTGAAGAGATTCGTGGTAGGATTAATTAGAAAATATTTCTTTTATTTATTTTTGATTTTTTAAATCAATCCGACCGTTGCTTTCTCGAGTACCCGAAAGGTGAAAGAGACTCTTCGGTCGTCATCTAAACAACTCATTGTTACATCTCTAATAAAATAAACCAAAGACTCCTTCCCCGTATGCTCTACACCGCTACAGCTTGTCTGATCAGTTGGCTGTATCAGAAAGGGATATGAGGTACTAGATTTAATAGGAAAATCTACACACGTGATTTCCTCGAGAACTCGGGTGGTTGCAAAGGGTAATTACTACAGAGTCAGGGGGCTACTCCAAGCAAGTTCATCCTCGCCTCGTTGGACACTTGGTATTACCGCTTTGACACTTAGTTCGAAGGGACTTGACTTGTGAGGCCAAACCCACAATTAACCCACGTCCTTAATTATTCATTAATAATTTTAAAACTGACCAACAAGACAACTGCAATACTTACATGACACAACAACACTCCACTTTTACAAGCACTCCATATTCATCGGCATTGGTCTATTTTACTTTCAATGCTTAAATCAATTATTGCAAAATGTCGTGAATGGTGTTGACATTGTCATATGCTGTTGATGTGATCTCTTTCTTGCAGTAGCCCGTTGTGTTTTTTTTATCCATTTCATATTAACTCCTAGATTTAGTCTTTTCTTTCGTAGACTAAAAACCATAGATTTTCTTCTAACAAGGACCACCCCCCTTGGCTTCGCTAGGAGTTGGACTAGGCAGAGGAGTTGAGTGTTGAGTGACAGTATCTCAACTCGAGACTTGCCCCCAAGGACGCACCCAGTGGCTTGAAGATTTCTGCCACGCCCAAAACCCCCCGAGGTGTGTGAAAGGCGGCAACAGTCCCCTCTCACTCTTTTCCTATTTAAGGAGAATTCCCCTCATTTGGGTTGCAATGTCTCATGCTCTCATGCTCTTTCTCTCTCTTGCTCCCTTTGTTCTCCCATTTTTTGTGAGTTTTGTAATTTTCAGCCATTTGGGCATTTTTAATAAAATATTTGGAGGATAGCTATTGTGTCTTAGAGCTCATGGTGATTTGCTTCTATGTTTCATAGTTACTCAAGTGGTTGGAGGCCAAGAGGCAAATTTCTTTGCCTTGGTGAGATCTAGTCATTTCTGTTAGATTTCATGAGTTTTTAGATTAGTTATTAAGAAGTTCATAATTTCTTGTTTGAATCCTATGATTTCTTGATACATATTTTGAAACTCACTTCTTTCCAATTTGTGTAGCAATTTTTTTTAAAGTTGTAGGTTGCTAAGATTGGAGAGTGGGATTCTAGGGTTAGATGCCCCACTTCTTCAAATTGAAAAACAACGAGCACTATTTCTTCACTTTTTTTTTCTTCTGATATAATTTCTGCATTTTTCTTTATCTTTATTTGCATTTTCAAGTCTAGTTTAAATATTCATTTCACAAGTTATTTGAAGCTATTGTTTCCATAATTTTTATTATATATCTTGTGCAAATTTTTATGCTTTTATGCAAGGTGTCCCAAAGTAATTTTGGGCATCTTTCACTACTTTTTCCTTTCTGTTTTTTTGTAGGTTTTTCGTTTTGCAAGGGGAGGTTATGCCAAAATTTGGTTAAAAAAGAGTGCATAAAATTTCCAGCCAAAACTACTTTGAGGTTCATTGCTTTGAGGGTTCTTTTTCCTTCTCATTCTCTCACATTCTTTAAAAATAAGTGGCTGAAATTTCTGTCATTGTAACAAGTTCGAGAGAGTCTCTTGGACTTGATTTTTTGTTGATTTTCAAAGTTATATTTAAGGTTTATTTTTAGCCATCCCTTGCATGCAAAGGAGGCAGGGCTTGCCCACCCCTGCATTGTAAGTGAAGAGGGGTTAGGGATTGTTATTTTCCATTATTTACTTTTAATTGCTCGCCCCATCTCTTCTTTAGAAAGAGACTTGTGTGGCTAGGTTAGCATTTGTTATTCTTTGAAATTTGCCATCCATTGCATACAAAGGAAGTTGGGCTTGCCCACCCTTGCATAGAAATTGAAGAAGGGATAGAATAACATGCTTTCTTTCTGCAAGTTTATCTTTGCCCCACCCTGTCCATTCAGAAAGAGTTGTGAGGCTAGTGTTAGTTTGTAATGTTGCTTCAAGTTATTCTTGTGTGCCCACACCTTGCAATTGAGTTGGATTTTCCATCCTTGCAATATCATGTTGGCTAGTATAGTTAAATCTCTTTAAAGTTCTTTTATTCTTTATTTCAAAGTAAATAACCATTGCCCCAATTTTCGCCCCGTATTCACTCCCCTTGCTGGTTGGTCCGACCCTAGGTGACAAGAAAGGGAGAAGATTTGAGTTGGCTAGATTACTAGGCACCCAACTTTTATCTTGATAAGAAATTGAGAAAAGAAAGGTTGACCTGTGGAGCTAGAGGAGTAGAGGCTGATGGGAGCCTTGTGGCACTTAGTGTCCTCTTGTTGAGCGCCCAACAATCTTTGGGATTGACTTGCAGATCTAGAAGGGAACCTTGTGTTCTCTTGTTGAGCACCCAACGATCTCTCTCAAATTGAGAGAGATAAGTGTCTGGGGTAGTCACACTAGCTAGGATTTGCAAGTCTTGTTTCACATTAATTCCCCTAAGTTCAAGTGAGACCTAATATGAACTAAAATTTACAAGACCATTTGCAAAACATTGCTCTCTCGTTTCATTCTTACATTTACTTTCAATTCAAGCGCTCTACTTTTCGAAGCAACTTACTTTCAAGTTCAATTTTGTTTTGTGCAAGTCGAGTTATTTTAATGAGCAACTTATTTCATTGATTGCTGTAAAGATTTGGGATTCATTTCATTAGAAATTCTTAGTCTAACTGTTGTTTTATTTTGACAAGCATTGATTATTGACTCCAAAACCCGATAGTTAAGGCACTGGATTTGTGAGATTAATTTATTACATTCTTTAACTTTGTATTGATCATTTGCAAAGGGCTTGTCTGTCATTGAAAATTGTTGCATCTTTGCATGATTGCTTCTCATTGAACTTAAGTAAACCTTAATAAATTTTAACCCCTAATTAAAACCTTTAAGAAACTTAGTAAGTAGGGACTACCCCCCTTGACATTTGGGAGTTGGGTCTAAACGGAGGAGTTAGGAATCGAGGTGACAGTGGGTTCTAAACTCATAGTTGCCCTCAAGAACACACCTAGCGGTTGGGAGACTTTTCTGTGTTGTGTGTTTTAGGCGACAACAGTTATGCTTGGTTAATCAATAATATTGGCTTCTTTTTTATAGATCATGGCAGTCCAAGTGGTTGGTGGTACATACTTAACCACCACTTTATGAAGAATAGAATTTCATAGAAATTATGACATTATTATCAACACACATACAATCATAGGTACATGCTTGCATGCCAGATCCTCTAGATTGTGCAGATTTCAACTAGACTATACCATACTCAATATATGACAGAGGAATCCCAAATAGGAGATTTCGTTTAGATGTTTGATAATTAAATTGACAAACTGTCATAATCTCAACCCAACATGCATACATTGGATCTGAGGACAAACTGGATTACTGGTGCACTTTTGTCCACCAAGATTTAGATAGCTCTAAATCCGACTAAAGTTGTAAATATCTTGTTAGTGGATGAGATTGTTTATTCGAAAGAAAGTGGTAAACACCCCAACCATATGTATGTCAGAAGGACCCCACTAAAGGTGTGAATCGTGAATAATGGCTACAATAAACGTAGTGAATAATGTGCTAGTGGCTTCAATGCTTAGATTTGGTTTAGGAAGCTTCCCATATATATATGGGAAAAGATGGAGGAGGATGGAGGAGGCATAGGGTTTATCAAAAAGTTTTTTTTTTCAAAAGGAAATAAGCAGCATCGGTTTTGGAGATGCAAAGGAGGAAATGGGGCTCAAAGCTGAGAGGATGAAGAGAATTCTTCACAGTCTTCGCCTGTCCCCAAGGGGTGAAAGAGATGCATTCATGTTTGCAAGGATGGGAAGAAGATTTTTGTTTGGTCGAAGAGGATTCTTGATGGTGTTGTAGTGTCACAACAGAGGGCTGTAATTGGTCATTTCAATGGGAAGAAGCCATCTCTTATAGATCTGGTCCCTAGATTTAGTTGGAAAAATATAAGATTTGTATCTCTCCATTGGATAGAGGTTTTCTTCTTTCCTATTTGAATCATGTTTAGAGAAAGAGGTAGTCTTGTTGGGGGTTCGTTGGTTTTTTGAGGGTTTGGGCATAGTTCTAAGACCTCGGAATGAAAATTTCAGTTTGGTCATTGCTTGGAAATCACATCTCCTTCTATGGCTGTGCTTGTCGAGTTTTCCACCACCTTTATGAAACCCCAAGGTTCTCCAAGCCATGGGGGAGGTTATGAGATCGTTTCAATTTGAATCCCAAGATAACAAAAAGCCTAAATATGGAAGGAGTATTTTGTCAATTGGTTTTGATGATATTAATAGTGATATCCCCACCTCAATCACTTTGGTGTGTGAGGGATAAAAAAGGAAGCAAAAGTTGGACTATGTGGGAATCCCCTTTTGATGCTAGCTTGCCATCAAACAAGACATATTAAGGGTATGCTTGCTTAAGTCGATGGTGTAAAAGAGAAGGAAAGGTGTGAGCACCATTGTAAAATCTCACTTCGAGGGAATTTAGATCCACTATCTTCGTGTGTGGTTATAATGATGGGCGTTGAGCCATGGAAGTTAAATAAATGACTCTGTAAGATAAATGTTGTAGATTTGTCTTTTATGGATTCAGAGCGCAGAGCTCAAGGCCAATGCATGACTAGAGAATGACTATTTAAGATGTAAATATGATTTCTATTGGACGGTGTGGTAGAGTTACCACAATGCAACTCTATGTTATGTGTTACCTCCCAAACTATCATGTTTGATTAAATTCCCGAAGAAGCAAACTAGCCGAGGGGAACCGAAGTGGAATAACCAATGTCACCACACCAATCCCCTTCCAACTTTCCAACTCAAGTGGGGTAGTCCCTAAGATAGGTTTACTATAGCAAAGACATTGAGGAGCATGGTGATTTGAAGATGTTTCCCTAGCAAAACATTTGTTTGTAGTAAAGGAATATATAAGAGGTGATGGCAGGATAAGGGGGACCACTCCAAGGACTAGTGCCATTTCGATCAAGGGAAAATGGAGTCAAAGTATCACCAACTAAGAGGGCCTTGCCAAATCGGTCACCGAGAGAAGAGAATTGCATCCGCTAACCCTAGTCTACTTGGTGGATTGAAGATGAATTAGGGTTTACAAGGGAGGGGATCGAATGAAATATCCACTTCCTTTGAATCTTTACAGGGTGTACCCTATAGATAAAGGTTTTATGGCTACACAATTTGAATTAAGGTAAAGATGCAACACATAAATCCTATATATAAATAATGGCAAGAAGGATGAAATACAACTTAACTTACAATATCTTTCTCCATCTAGATAGTATTATCCTTTCAATGGCCCAAGCAAAGGATAGAAATGATTTAGCACTGTAAAACACCCAACAATCTTTCAACCATGAAGCTCCAAGAAAGAGAGGTGCGCCACACATGAACAAGAGGGGAAACCTTAAAGCAAAGTTTAGTCCATGAAAAAGATATGTCAATTAGACTCAAAAAAGAGAGAACTCCAAAGATACAACCATGAGTACAAATGAGGAAGAGCATCTTTTGTATAGGAGAGGAGCTCAACTTGCTTGACAAAAAAAATCATAAAATCCTTTATCTAGCATAGGGTGGAGTAAACATGAATAACCTCCACTAAGCCCTAACAAAATCTAACAATATCCATAATATGAGGTGGTCATGCCATATATACAATGTCCAAGATACATAAGGCTGAAGAAGGAGGGCACCTCCATCAAATGGAGAATGATAACAAATAGATGTCCCAAACATAGCCTCCAAAGGCTCTCCAAAAGGTAGTGCTCCAAGGAAAATCCCTATAAAGGTGGTGTTATCACTCCAGGAAACTCCTCTAGGTTGCAGCTCGAGGATGCCTGGTAACTTAAATGTTTTTATGATTTTTCTAAATGGATCAAGTCAGATGACCTAAAGGACCTCACATGTTCAAGACATGCATAAAACTCAATCAAAAGATAAGGCTTCTAACTACTAATGTTCAGAGGTTTGATAATAGGGTGAACAGATGGAGAACTTACTATGCTGGCAGATTCATATATAAAGCAATTACATATAAATGGCTAATCATAACAAGAAAAAGTACTTGCAATTCAACTCATCAACATACATATAGGATGACAGCTATCAGATATTAGATAATATGAATAAACCTGAATCAGACATTCATGCACAAGCACAGAACAAAAAAGATATGGAAACTGAACATATAATAGCAAAAGAGCTTATATTAGATGATGAATAACATGCGAAGCTTGATAATAATAATGGTCTAAAGGTCCCCGAAGTCGAACCTTTGTTTCAAATAAGTCTTAGGCTTTATAGCCTTTACTAAAAAGTTAGATCTGTTTTACTAAAAATAGATAAAATAAATGTTTTTTGCAAAATTAGGTCAAAAACCCTAATTTAACTACCAGTCTATCTAACTCTAACACTTGTTCACTCATTGAACTCTTTGATGACTGCAGTGAGTACTGAAGTAGAGCTGTAACCTGTCATTTGATAGATGAGCCACTGTTGGTAAAAAACAGGTAGGGTTTGTGACCCTTTTCTCCTTGATTGTATCCTCAAAACTGCAACAGACCTTCTCCAATGGTGTTTTTCAGCAAATTCCATCTTTATATTTCATCCCTAAGATAGTTGTATTTGCCAAAACTGGTTTTGCGTGCCAAAATATCTTTCTGCACCCCTTTTTCTTTCGGTGGTTAAGGAAGCAGAATCCTGGGTCTGTTAGCTGCCGAAAGCTCTGCTTTCGGTGGCTAATGAACCGCTTCGACGTCTGCCTAAGCCACCGAAAGCTCTGTTTCTGCAAAATTGTAATCAGCCTCTCAATCATCCCTTCTCAGCTTTGTTGTTGATCTTCTGGCACTCCTTCAGCCTGCATAAGGTTTGGAAAAACAGCAGCATCCCAGGCTGCCTCTGGATTCTGAAGGCTCACTGTTGCCTCAGCTAGGGTTTCTAGTGCAAAGTGAGTCCGAGAGCTAGGGTTTGATTTGGAATTCTTCACCTGCAGCCTCAGAAGCCTGATCATCCTGTAAAGCCTGGTGTTGTCCTTCATAAACCTCAGATTCCTTTTTTGCAACAAAAAATACCTTCCTTTCATTTCTAGCAAGGAATTATTCAATTGAGTGTTTTTCTTGGTTAACACTGCATTAGTTCCTTTTATTTCTCTCTCTAAAACTTCCAATTCATATACTTGCCTCAGCAACTGGTTGACTCTTTATGACCTAGGCTTGCTGGAGGAAGCCTTTTCCACTGGTTTACCCTGGTCTTCTTTTGGTGTGGGTGATGGAAACTCTTCATTTTCTGCTACAACCTGCTCTGTTAGGTCAACTTCTTCCTCCCTTTCTTCTTCTGAGTCTGAGTAAGGTAAGTTCAGAATATTTCCACTTTGTGTTGGGGCCTCCTTCTCTTTTTCACTGAAGTCCAGGTTTCTTTTAGCTTGGTAGGTTTTAGCAGTGGGAGAAGGCTGATCCACTGTTATTGGTGAGATAGCCCTCCTCTTCCTTTTACCACTCCTGGGGGTGGTGGATTTCTTTGAAGGTGTCTTTCCTTTATCTTCTGGCTGTAGGCCTGTTTCAAACTCATTCTAGAATAAAAAATATGCCCATGCTACATTTCTCCTTTGCAGCAATTCTTGGACAATGAGTTGTATTAGGCCATGGTGAGATAACCTTCCTGCGATTTTGGTGGGCTGGGCCTTTACTTGGTGTGCCATCTCGGTTAAGCTCTTGTGGAGGTAGAAGGGTAGGTTTAAAGGGCTTCTTCCTGTAAAATGGTTCATCAGCTTGAAGTGATATATCACTGCCCTGTTGTACCTACCTTCACAGGTTATATACACCAAAATTGCTTTTAATAATTGCTGCCACCTCCCCTCAAGCCAGGTGGATGGAACACTTTTCTTCCATACTACATTTCTATGTTCAGGTTTTAAATATGATCTGAACTCCACATTTTTAGTAATGGTGGTCTTAAACCACTTCTCCCCAGTTCTTGGGAGTTTTGTCACTTCTGCAATTAGGGTTTCATCCACTAGGAACTCTTCCTTGCCTATCAACGCCTTGGAGCCATCAAAAGAAAGGGCAAATGCTTCTGCAACCTACTGGTGTGAACCTTGGATTTTCTCACAAAACTTGTAACAGCCGGCATCTTTGAAGAATTGGTAGACTTCTGGATGTGACTCTAGATAACTGATGTCCCCTAGTTCCTGTCTGAGCAGGTCCTCCTTTCTTCATCTCTGGATTGTGCTCTTAGTACCTGTAAAAACCAAAATTCAAATTCTGTAAATGGGGATCAGCGCGCTGGTTTTAAAGATGGCCTTGAGCAGTAAGGATGCATGCAGGGAATGTGGAGTGTACTGAAGACATGGTGCTGATTTTGAGGGTTTAACTACTCGATTTGGTAATTGAGTAAGATAATGATGGATTCTGGTGATATCCACAAGATAGACAACCTAGTAATCATTTTCAATTTGAACTTGGTGCTTCGTGGAGGTTTACTACAGTCGTGGGATAGATGGAGGGCAGGCTAGGGTTTTGATTTCCATCAGTCTTTTCAGATCAATAACGACCTCTTGGCCATCAATTTATGATTTACTGCAGTTCCCCAGTCTTTTCCGTGGTTAATTGTGCTAAATTATGACATGCCTCATGCTGATGAGTTTGATTTTGATGGACAGATAACCGTTTTCCCCTTTTGGCCTTTTCAGTGGTTAAGAGAATCTAGGGTTTAATTCACTAGTTGCCGAAAGTTGGGCTTTCGGTGGCTAATGAACCGTTGGTCTGTTCGCCTAAGCCACCGAAAGTCGCCTTCCTATAATTTATTTAAAACGAAGTTTAACGCACTTTTGGTGGTTTAATTTCTTCTTGGATCCATTGCTAAGCCACCGAAACCAAGGCTTTTCGGTGGCTAATGAACTATTGGTAAGTTCGCCTAAGCCATCGAAAGTCCCTTTTTCTCAAAATTATAAAAACGTGATCAACAGGCTTTCGGTGGTTAACGTGTTCCTAAGTCAAAACCGTTAGCTGCCGAAAGCTGGGCTTTTCGGTTGCTAATGGGTTGTTTGAAAGCTCGCCTAAGCCACCGAAAGCTAAAACTTTCAAATTTTTTGAAAAATCGAGCACCAGATATTCCAACTTTGTTAGTCACCCAAACATTGTTCATAATATGACCTGAAATCTTCATCACTTATCAAAAAATAAATTGTCTGAGTGGACTTATTAAAAATTGATTTATTTAAGAGATAACAGGTGGAGTCCTTCCTCAACAAGGTGAACACTATCCATGAAAAGGCTCCAAAAGGCACTTGCAGCA
Organism: Pseudotsuga menziesii; assembly: GCA_001517045.1. Lineage (NCBI taxonomy): Eukaryota > Viridiplantae > Streptophyta > Pinopsida > Pinales > Pinaceae > Pseudotsuga > Pseudotsuga menziesii. Next base: position 35,786 of record LPNX010879434.1, on the reverse strand, counting down.
AAAATATGGTGCAACTCTTTAAATGGAAGTTCTGGAGTTTCTAATTTCCTCAATATTTATCGAATTCTCTATATAACCATTTTTCAAAAATCCTACAACCACCTCGCATTTAATGGCGTTGAGATGGCACAATTCTGGGTACTCTGGAAAAAGATAACTACTCCTGAAGCTAGGACACCCCTCCATAAACGTCCCATCAAAAATGGCCTAGACGAGTGTGTAAACAACCCTCCAAAGGGTTGGTGCTCATTAAGGAAGACCAACAAATATGTGTCCATCCATCAAGTAAAGCCTTCCATGTGTAGTGTTTCATCGAAGTAAGGAATGGATGTCCACAATGCACATATCAACCAATCCAACCTCCATGCCAACTCAACAAGACATGAACCAAGGAGACCATCAATCCATGATAGAAGCATCAAAATCAAGGAGAAAGTGTCCACAATAGCTAACCACCATCATGAAGGAGGGAACGACCACCTCTACTTAGAATGTGTCCTCATACATACCAAGGATGAAGAGACCAAGAGGGTGCTCAACAAAAAATGATACTCAATAGTGTTATGAAGCCACCCATATGCTAGGAAACAAGAACCATCCCACATCATCACATCATGTCCAAATCATCCAATGAGAGTGTATGATAGCCAAAAACATCACAAGATACATCCCATAGCAACCACCATGAAGATCCATCCATTAAGTCATCTAGGGCATCGAAATTCCAACAAGCTGCAACCCCAAGCTGAAGATTGTGATGAAGATCAAAAGTAGACATCCATGCAAAATGGGGAGTAACACTATGTAAAAATCCATCATGGAATATAAGATTGCGTTCCTTAATAGATATGAAGATGATTCACAACAATATCAAAACCCTCGAGGTAAGGTAACACCATACAAAGATCCTTTTATGGAATGACCAACTCTTGGTCACTGGTCTCTTTGAGGGGGAGACCTCCCAATGAACTAGGCTCCAATACATGATCGCATCGCATAAGGAGGATTCCATCCTTATTTATAGCTACCCAACAAATGCTAACTACCTAGAGGGCCTTCTTTAATGATGCCAAATTACATTTAGTTAATGCTAATTACTTATTGGGCCTTCTTTAATAGTGGACCTAGTCCACATTACATTAATTGGCTTCTATAACTATCCTATTAATAGGCCGATAGGCCCCAATTACACCTCTAGAGAGGATCCCAACATTCCATCCCCCTTTGAGAAGCATTGTCCTCAACATATGTAGTGATGTTGTACAACCATAAACCAGGGTCTCATGTATAGGTGCTGATCACAACACTGAAGTAGTCCAGGAAACTAGGATCCCATGTACAAGTGTTGATTTCAATGCTGAAGTAGTCCAAGAAGCTGGTCCACATGCCAGGGTCCCATGTATAATTGTTGGCTTCAATGCTGAAGTAGTCCAAGAAGCTCATCCATAAGCTAAGGTCCCATGTACTAGTGCTCATGCTAACACCCAACTGAAGACACATGAATGGCTGTGTGGTGCTCAAAAGACTCATCATGGTCATGTGGTCATGTGGATCTAAATAGAGAGGACCTTCTATAGCAAAAATATTCTCTGTATAGCTAGAAAAGGGTGGTTCTGGAAGGAACATCACAACTGTAGAAAAATCATATTAGAAATTCGTAGACACCACCTTCTCATGTATTCCCTCAATGATGTGCTTTTCATACGGAGGGTACGTGCATCAAAGGAAAGTTGGAAGTAGTTGTCTTCCCATAAATCACAACTGCCCATATACCATTCCACAAGCCTCCTCGGAATCACTCCAACATATAGGTCTTTGGTATACTTCCCTTTGATGGCCACTGTGATCCACTTTTCCTTGACTAGCTCCAACATTCGGTCACACAGTTTCCTTTTTTTTTTGCAAAGTTTCCATCATTGCCATTCGGTGGTTTTGCTAGGATTTAGGGGTGGCAAGTTGCAAGGGCTGTAGCGTGCTGAATATTGATCGGGAGTATATCATATAATAGACCAAATTGAAGCTGCATAAAACCTCTGTAAAATGGCATTAATCTGGTTGCAATGTGAGCACTCTATCAAAAGATATCTGTCTGCAATACCTGCAACCGTCACCAAAGAGCCCTTAAAAAAGAACAGATTTTCAAACTGCAATATGTATGTTGTCTGACCTCCGATTCTAGCAATTGTGTATTTTTGTGAGAAGAAGCTAGATCTATAGTTACACTATGGAAATTCTGCAGAAAAGCACTTAGAGACAGATCTGAGTGTCCCGGTCATAATTGAAAAAGCCCTAAAACAGTAGATTTTCAAAGTGTCTTATCTTCTTCATCCAACCTCCAATTTGAGCGTTTTTCTTTTGAATTTGCTTATTTTTTATCCAAAGAGTCCAGATCTGCAATTGGTCTCTGGAAATTCTGCTCAAGAAGCTTCAGAAATCAATGTGAGTGTTTTGGCTTCAAATATACAAAAAAATAAAGGAGAAATTTTTTCCCACTATGCCCAGGAAAGTGCTCTAATGCTGCTTGTTATGTTTCTTAATAGATCTGAAGATTATTCACAACAATATATTAGAATTGTTCAATACTTTATTCAATATCAAAATCCTTGAGGTAGGGTAAACCACACAATGATTGTTTTATGGAAGGCTCAACTTTTGTTCACTTGCCTCTTCAAGGGGACAACGTCTTAGTGAATTAGACTCCAATACAATGATATTCCAATGCATGATCACATGAGAAAACCCTAACCCTGACCAAATGCTAACTACCTAGTGGGCCTTCTTTAATGAAGCCACATAAAGATTTACTCAATGCTAACTACTTAGTGGGCCTTATTTAATAGTGGACCTGGTCCACATTACATTAATTAGCCACTCTACCTATCCTATTAATGGACCAATAGGCTCTTATTGTACCCCTAGGGAAGATCCCACCATATAATATAATGGTCCAGGATGGCTGCAAGGAGCACAAGGGGGGTATGCGTCCACAAGAGGGGAAGATGAAAGTGGGCCCACAGGAATCAAACCTTTATTGCTGAGTGTCACCTTAGGAACTTACACATCATGTGCCTTAAATGAAGCTCACCACCACCTTTGACTTAGAAATCCCGATATAAGTGGATGAAGAGGTGGGTGAGGGAAACTCTACTCACATAAATGAGAAGTATGGGAAACTTGTAAGGGGAAGCACAACCATCGTGGGAATGTGTGAAAGTTCTCGTGGGGAGACCCAAGGGATGCTTCACCCCATAGATGGCATCCCTAGTAAACCCATCAGCATAGTTAGTGCACCTCACCCAAAGGGATTCGAACTGGGTACTTGCTGGAACTAGCCAAATGCCCAGAAACATTGGCGATGACTGGTTGAGCCTATTTAAATCTCCTAGGTTGATGAAACTATCCATGACAATCACAACCATTCTAAATAATTGAAAATTTAAAGTACATTCCTCTGTCTTTGATAGACTATAAATTTATCTTAGATTATGTTATAGTCTTATACATCAAGATGTTGGGGGTTGTCGTTCTGTAAAGTGGTACATTAAGTTGTGAATAGGGTCTAGTGCCTATTCTAGTCCTGAAACCAATATAATTTTCTGTTCTGTGGTTTCTCATGTGGATACAGTGAGGCAAATTGCGAAACTAAACTCCATTTTTTCAGGTCTAATAGAGTGATGGTTACCCATGGATCGAGGAAGAATTATTATTAAGGTTGGAGATAGAACTTGTATACATTTTCTTGTTCCTAAAATTATATGCCCCTTTATCTTATCAAAGCCCCTTTCAACTGTGTTTTTACTGATTCATATTGAAAATAACTTGATAAAGCTATAAGAAATCAGGTGAGAAATCAAAATCATATTGGTATGGTCTTGTATAATCTGGGTTTGGTGATTTCACTAAATTATTTTGCCAGTTCAAATCAAGTCCTTTCTCATTCTAGACAAATTTTTCTTGTTGAACATTTTGTTTTCCTGATAAATGATGAAACTTACAAATAAAGTAAATTATCTTAGCACATGTTTACAACTAAAACGAATTATCTTACTTTCATCTGGACTGGATGAACAAGTTTAGGAGTAAATGGCTAGAATCCTTCGAAAACAATCCATGGATCAGTTTGTTGATCTTTTGTTTATATTGGATTCCCTGTGCTGTTTAGGTTGACTGTTGAACTGACATTAGTATGTTGAACTCCCATTGCCTGTTATGCTAAGCTGACATTGATTATTGCTGTAGCAGGTGATTCATTTGGTACATTACTACCAAAATTTAACAAGCCATAGGAAGCACCTTTAGGTGGTAGTATAGAGTCTTAGACAAATTAAGCAGAGGTTCAACCATTTTGAATTTCTTATTTCCCAAGGTTGTCTCCTCATTCTGACATATGAATTCCACTGTTTTCCTTTGAAGATTTTGCTGTTAGCTCGTTTCTTGAACTCTTTGGTTCCAAGTATTTATATCTTATTTTTTTGTTATTTAATAAAACCTAAAGCAGTGAGGAAGTTTCTCTGCTTTCTAATATGTTAATAGGTGCATTTGTTACTCAGCATTTCTCCATATTATTTTAAGTGCTATCATGCTTCTCACTCTATGCAGGCACAGTCATAGAGCAGGGTGAGAGTCCACAATACTACTTTGAGAAGTATCCAGAGGACAATCCTGCTTTCGGCTTTCTCACATGGCGTTGGGTCTTGGGGCTGTGCTTAGATCATGTTTACACAGCCCCTTATTTTCTTGGTCTATGCATCTTGTTGGCAGCATCATTGATGGCTTGTACTACGACAACACAACTTCCAATGGTTAAAGTTGCTCGCAGGTTGGCTATCTTTTAAAGCTTCATCATCATGCACCAGCCTCTCCTTTCTTGCCTTAACAATGGAAGATGATATTTGAATGTAAATTACTACGCTGTTTGGTTCTTATTGCTTGTCTGAAAAGTGCATTTACTTTGCTGTTCCTACCTTCTTGTTGCCATATATAAAACTGCGAACCTACGGGTTTTAAGTTGGTATGAAAAACTTTCAGGATGTTCTCTTCCTTTGCCACACCTTCTTTATCATAATCTCTTTTTATGACTGCTAGGTGCTTGAAATGGCTGTGATTGTTATTTTACAATTTGTATGCATTGACTTCATCCATTCTCACGTTCAGAAATGCCCATAGACTCTGTTTTCAGTTTTATCTTTACTTTTAATCTTCAACTGAGAATCAAAGTATATTTGACTTGTCACTTTAAAAAAACTATTCAAATATTGTCTTAAATCCTACTAACAGTGATAGATCATTCCATGTAGATGGTCATTCATGAAGTCTCGATCAGCCATCCTAAAGCTTGAAGTGGCAGATTCGCTTCCCAGAGCTCACATTCAGGATCTTGGTGTTCTCCTGATGGGTGCAGGATATGAGGTAAAATCTTAAAAGAGTCATACCACTGGGGGAAGTGAGGCCATCTCATGTATCCTGCATTTGATCTGTGACTGGCTTTCTTAATAATGCTTTGTGGATGATTTTGTCTGTTGGGTTTCTTAACATTCATGCTTCACAGGTCTTTTTGAGTAATTCAGCTCTATATGGATTCAAAGGGCTTGCTGGTAGGCTTGCACCTATTGGTGTACATGGAGCTCTTTTGCTCATAATGGCAGGAGCGACCTTTAGTTCTACTGGGGCTTATCGGGGTTCGGTTACAGTTCCTCAAGGCTTGAACTTTAGGATGGGTGATGTGCTTAATCCAAATGGGATTTTATCAAGGCCAATATCTGCTTTTGCGACCGAAGTCCATGTTAACAAGTTTTACATTGATTACTATGAAAATGGAGAGGTATTTATCTTTCTCAATTGAGAAGCTACACAGAGCTTATGTTATTCCAAACCATTCCTCCTCTTAAAAACCCATGCATACGAAAACAAGTGTAAAAAAAGAAAAGGAAAGGTATGCTAACTGCCACCTTTAACACACCGTTTGTCTTCCTTTTATGTAACATCAACTTTATTGCCGTTGAGAATCTAAAATTTATTGGTAATTTTTTTGATAATGATGTTGAAGCAGCTTATTGTTGAAACTTGAAGCAGCTTTCTCTTTATGAGGTGGTCTGCAGGCATCCAATGGATTAACATAAAATTATAAAACTCTTCTTTGTTTGTATAGGTATCCCAATTTCACACAGACCTTTCTCTACGGGGTATGGATGGCAAGGAAGTTTTGAGGAAGACAATCAGTGTGAACCACCCTTTACGATTTGGAGGGGTAACTATATATCAAACTGATTGGAGTATTTCAGCTCTTCAAGTACACAGGGACGGTGCAGGGCCATTCAATCTTGCAATGGCCACAATACAGGGTGGAGATAAAAAGCTTTTTGGTACATTCTTGCCACTAGATGATGACAGTAGTTCTACCACTCCTAAAGGAATGTGAGTTGACATTGCAGACCTCTGCTTGGCTTGTAATTTTCAATCTCACTCTTTTAAGTGTACAAAAAGCTTTTAGAGTAATAATTAATTATCTATCACTTTCTAAAAATATTTGCCTAAATTGGTCAAGCGTTCTATTTATTTTTTGGGGCACTGCAGATCAATTTTGGCTCGTGATCTGCAATCAGTGGTGCTGTATGATCAAGAAGGGAAATTCGTAGGCGTTCGGCGGCCTGGGTCAAATCGTCCAATAACTGTTGATGGCGTGAACATAGTCGTGGATGATGCGATTGGTAGCACTGGTTTAGAATTGAAGGTTACACTTTTTCTTCTCCTTGTTTGTTGTCTTTCACAGCTCCCTGAGATACTTGTTTGTGTAGGCTTGTAAAGAAATGATGCTGGGGTCATGGGCATCTCTGTTTTGGATTGTCCTATAATTGAGCATGCATGTTTCAAATCCAAACAGCATTACATATTATCAGAAGATGATAGAAGAGAAGGGGTTGGGTTATAGATTACCACAGCCTCTTCTGTTGCAGGCATTGTGATTGGTTCAGACAAATAATAAAAAGCAAATGTGAAAATTGAATGTCTGGCAGATTTTCATACACATTAAAGTTTATACATCTCATGGAGTCTTTTGCATTATTTAGATTTGCATCTTGATCTAGTATATCATTTCTTAGTCTTGTTTATACTGAATAAAGTATTAGGGATGCTCTTTTACTGCTTTCTATTTAGTATCATTCTTATGATACTAGAGCGTATCTACACTATTTCCTTGCTAATTTCCATGTTAAAATCACTGAAAATTTTGGATGTCTAGGGGAGTCTGCTTTTTATATTTTCTGCTTTCTACGCGGCTAACTCTTTTTGCTTGCTTGTCTAGATGGATCCAGGGGTTCCTGTGGTATATGCAGGATTTGGTGCACTTATGTTGACAACAATTATTAGTTATTTTTCTCATTCACAGGTAAACCTTGATACAGCAATTCTCTGGTTTGGTGATGTTCAATTCAATTTATAAGTCCTAGCTATGTTTTGGCTATTTATCACAGCTAGGGTAGTCCTCATAAAGTGATGCCTGGCCTGTTGATTTATGAACAAAATGATGCTCATTGGATGTGTAGGTCTGGGCCTTACAAGAGGGAACCACAGTGGTTGTTGGAGGAAAAAGTAACAGGGAAAAGCTAGGTTTTCCAGTTGAATTAAATCGGATACTTGATTCAATTCCAGAAATAGTAAGCAGTGAACATGTAGAAACTAATGAGACTGTGAGCTTAGAAGATGACGGGGTATCCTCATTAAGTGAAAACAAATTTGAGATAAATAAGATGAAAGTTCTGTCATGAAATCAATTCAACATTCTTTGTACAGAGGTATATGTCACATATGTAGCAGGATGAGGTACTTGTTTGTAAATAAAGTGTCAAGAAACCAAATGTTGGTTCTTATTGAGATGTTTTGAAAATCCAGTCTCAACTTTCTACAAATTTGCAAGGAACCAATATCACGGCAAAATTGTATACTCACTGTTAGTTTCCAATCTGTTGCTTCAACTTTAAATGGGACTGCACTATTGCAATTGAGCAACAAACGAATTTGCATCAAGATAAGAACTTTTAGCAAATGATTTTGGCTAGAGAATCAAACAACTAAATAATATTAGAGTATGGGAATAGCCCTGTGCATTGTAAGGTAGTATCTAATTATTAGTGTTTGAATTTTTTTGAGCCACACTGGAAATAACTGTCAAATGATTTTGGCTAGAGAATCAAACAACTAAATAATATTAGAGTATGAGAATGACTCTGTGCATTGTAAGGTAGTATCTAATTATTAGTGTTCGAATTTTTTTGAGCCACACTGGAAATTACTGTCAAATGATTTTGGCTAGAGAATCAAACAACTAAATAATATTAGAGTATGGGAATGACTCTGTGCATTGTAAGGTAGTATCTAATTATTAGTGTTTGAATTTTTCTGAGCCACACTGGAAAGAACTGTGTCTCCAAGTACATTAGATATAGAAGTTCTATACAATAAATTACAGTAACGAATTGCAGAATGTTTTAACTTTGAAGTAGGTTATTCACTGCATCAAGGAAAGCAGAAAAAACACATGTATAAGTTAAAGATTAGCTTGATTTAGCTGAATAAAATTGTTTGAAATAATGTATAGCACATAAATGAAACTCTTAATGTAACAGGGAGTGGATGTGGTATCTAGAAGCATTTTTAACATAGAAAACAATTGTCACTGACATGGGAAGGGAATGTCCTCCATGAAGCATGAATCATACACTTGAACAATTAACAAGGAATGCCTTCAGGCACATGGAAAGATCTGATCCAAAATGTATCACTATACATTTGTCATCTATTTTGGTACTTTCTAAGGTGGAAACTTAGAGCCACGGCCTTACCAGGTCCATCTTAGCGGAAGAACCTAATTTGGTGATCTGGGGTCCTGAAACTCTCAAAGTTTGTTTTGGTCTTTAAATGACCTTTTTTGGGGTCAAAACTTTGTGAACGAAGTTCACATCCCCTTGACTTCATTCTACTTGTCAAGGGCTTTCCAATGGTTTAGAGAGCACCTTAATTAGAGTTAATGTGTGAGAGTTATGCATGTTATGCCTTGACAAGTTGATATATGCTTTGACCACTATTAGACCAAGTGGATGCCATATCAATGCTCAGTGCTCACATATGTGGAGCTAGTTACCTGTGGAATTTCAAGAAGATTCAAGAAAGTCCAAAACCCCAACCCTAATAAGAGGTTGGGTCATGCAAAAAACTGTAACCCTAACCTTATATGGCTATCAAGACATTAAAAAGTCAGTCGTAAGGAAAGGAATGTGTTTCGCTCCCATTGTAATGATTCATTGTTCCATTGATGATTAGCACAAATGAGTGGGACATTAGATTATAACAACGAAAGGAAAATGCCTTGTAGCAACCAATCAGCTGACACAATTTCTATTGTACTCTATAATGAAACAATATTTCTTTGAAACTTTCATTTTAAACTAAGAAGAAAAGAGAAATGCATAACATTGATTTTCTTGTTTAACTTTCCCACATTGGGTTCCCCAGGTTACATCTTGTGTTCAGTGCATTGATGTTTGGCTTTAATTTTACCATTGTGGCTTTTCTTTTATATTCTTAGCGCATTCAACGTTTTGAGTGGTATGCTTCTAATATTATATTTTAATTATAAACTGTGGCTTTTCTTTTATATTCTTAGTGCATTCAATGTTTTGAGTGGTATGCTTTTAATATTACGTTTTAATTATAAACAATCTTGTGCAATAGAGTATAACATCATAGTGTTTGTAATAGCATTTAAGGTCTATCATGACTAATTGTGCAGTGGAATATGCATTGTAGTTTTCAAATCATAGTATTATAGTGGTTTTATTTGGAATATTGTAGGATCCATAGATCGGTGTAAAGAAAACAATGTCAGAACCTAGCCATGGCAGATGAGTACAATAACATCCCAAAGGATCACTTAGAGGAGAGGTTTGCAAAACTGGAAGTGCAAGTCTCCTACATCTCCCACAATATGGCAATCTAAATGTTAGTGCTAAAAAGGATCACTTAGAGGATATCTTTGCAATGTTGGAAGTGCAAGTCTCCTACGTCTCCCACAACATGGCGATCTAAATATTAGTACTAGAGAGCAAGTTCAAACCTTTTGGGGAGCTCCACGATGCTAACTTGGATGTTGGCTTTAATTGGAAACTTTGAAGATAAATAATTGGAAACTCGAAGATAAAGAAGACTAAGAGAAAGATAAGCCAAGTTCCAACATCAAATATTCCCCGTGTCTATCCAAATTTGAAGCGGAAGTGGACATCAAGCCCTATCAAGGAGAGATTGATGCTATGCAAGGGAATCAATGGTTGAAACAATGAGAAGTCTACTTAAGTCTTTATAAGATGAGGAAAATAGTAGAAGATATCATTGGTCCCACTAAAGCTTGATGGTCATGTCCAAAATTGGTGGGAAAGCTTTAGAGATACACTTACACTAGAGGGAAATCCACAAGTAACTAAGTGGAAGGAATTTAAAACTCCCATAAAGTCTTAGTTGAACCCTATTGAGTACGAAGAGGACCATCGGATTAGTTGGCACCACTGCAGGAAAAAAATTCAGAGAGTGTGCAGGAGCACATTATTGTAAAAAAGCAAGCCATTCTATTGGTAATATCTCCCTAGAATTTGGATGTAGTCCTCAAGTAGTTGGGTGGTCTATACAATGATTTAAGGGGGGAGATGATGCCTTTTAAGCCTAAGACCATCAACAAGCCCTATGTTAAGCACAATATCTAGATATGGATAAGATGAAAGGATAGTGAAATGGTTCAATAATAGAAATCAACAAAGCACTTCCAAGGAGGCAAAAAGGAACTGGAAAGGAAAAGGTAAAAATATGTTGCCACAATGATTTAAGGGAACAAGTGATGTTTTTAGACCCTAAGACCATCGACGATCCTTGTGTGAAAAAACAATCTTTGGAGATGGACAAGAAGAAAGAACAATGTAGTGGTTCAAGCATAGAAATACCAAGGCACTTCTAGGAAGATGAAGAAGAGTTTGAAAGGAAAAGGTGAGAAGATTGTTGCCGCTAAGCATTAGTGCAAAGATTTAAACAACCATTGTAATCATAACTTCCATGGTTATACTACTGATAAGTGTTGGAAACTATATCTTGAGTTGTATCCAAAAAACCACAAGTAGGAGGCCAAGAGGAAGAACATGAGACATAAAATTTGGATAACTAGGGAGAAAGCAACACATATGTAAAAAGGGATATTGCTTGCACTGCAATGCAAAGGGAGGTGAACATGAGCAATGTCCATCACAAGAAAGAGAAAGGGATGACTTAGCTCTTCCATATTGAGATAAAAGTTAAGAAGACAAAGTTGGATGATCTATTTGACTCTAGTTCATTCGCAAACATCATCATAGAGCATTTGGTGAGTAATATTGATTGGAAGTTATGATCATTTAAGCCCATACCCACTCAGATGGGTAAACATAGATGTGTCACTTGATGCGTGTGGTGTAGTGTTTGGAAGCCCATACATGTACATGAGGGTTGCTATATTCATGGGAAGAGAAAACCAATATCGCTTTGTCGAGGATAGAAAATCCTTCATATTCAATGCACACAAAGGTAAATCCAAGATCTTCCTATTAAGTGCCAACCAAACCAAGAAATTGGTTAGCTCAATTAGCAAGCTTGCATTTCTCTTTTTGAGGCCATGTTTAAGGAGATGAATCAATTTAAGTAAAACAATCTCTAGAGGGATGCACCAGAGAGAAAAACTACTAGAATAGAGAGCTTTTCCAAGATCTAAAAGGGCTACCATCTAAGAGGGAATTGGAGTATGAAATACAACTATACTTGATTTTACATTGCCAAACATAGTAGTGTATAGAGAATCCATACTGGAAGTAGATGAAGTGAAGAAGCTGACCACTTTTGGAGCAGAGAGTCATTAAACCAAGTAGCTCACATTGTGGGTCAATACCATACCGCACAAGAAAGATGGGACTTGGAGAATGGATATTGACTTTAAAATGGTAATTAGATCATTGTCATGAATCGATACCCTTTTCCTAGAAATGATGACTTGCTTGATCGACAAAATCATGCTAAGTATTTCACCAAATTGGATCTCAAATCAGGATACCACTAGGGGTTATCCAAAGAACACATATGGAAAATTGCCTTCAAGATGATGCAAGGCTTATATGAATGGTTGGCAATGCCTTGGAACATTAATACGGTCGATGAATGATGCATTGTGTTCCTTTTGAGATTGATTTGTAATAGTGTACTAGGATGATATATTAATATTTAACTTTCCTTGGGAAGAGCATACCTTACATATTATGTAGGTGTTAGAGACCCCGAAAAAACATAATTCACAGGCAAACCTTCGTTAATGTGAGCTTTCCTGACAATCCTTGGTGTCTTACATTATGCAATTAGTAGGGGAAACTTACAAATGACCCAATGATGTTGTAGGCCATCATCAAATGGACCGAGTCCTACCAATATCATTGAAATTAAGAGCTTTATGGGAGCAACACCATGCCTTCAAATGTTCATAGCATCATTTTTAGCTATCACTATACCATTTCATTCCATAACAATGAATGCCAAGACTTCCCAAAGTGGAAAGAATCAATAGAGGCCTTTTGAAGAATCTAAATGAAAGATTAGTCAGGCACCAAAGCTCACATTACTCTATTTGCTAAATCCCTTCCATGTGGAGACATATTCAAGCGGGTATGGTATAAGAGGCCTTTTGAGGAATCTAAATGAAAGATTAGTCAAGCACCAAAGCTCACATTGCTCTATTTTCTTAAGCCCTTCAAAGTGGAGACATATGCAAGTGGGTATGGTATGGGAGACACGTTGATATAAGGAAGTAGATCAATTTACTATCATTTTGAATTGTTTCATGGAAAAGTTTTGAACTCCTAACATATGATTAAGAGCTCGATGCTCTAATGCACATTGTTAAGAAATGGATGCACTATATGATGGGCATGGAGACTATCATCCACATTGATCATTAGCCTTTGCAACATTGATCATCCTCATGCCCCATGTAAAGACCATCAAGGGACAAGATGCATCGATCATGTTATTTGAGAAGGTTTTAATGTACTATGGGATTCCAAGGAGCATCATTTTGAACAAAGACAAAATATTTCTTTGTTCCTTTTGGACTACACATTGGGAGAAAATGGACATCGATTTGAAGAAATCTACAACTTTCCATCCACAAACCCATGGGAGAACAAAATTGGTGAACAAGGCATTGGCTTAGTTTGTGAGGGGTTGCAATAAGAAGCATTCAAGAACCTTGGATGAGAATTTGATCTACATCAACACTCTTATAATAATGCAACCCTTACTTCCACTGGGTATTTCCCGTTTGAAACTTGTTTTGGATATTTAGCACCATCACCTTTAGATGTTGTATATGGACAACATAGAGGATAGAAGGAAGATGCCACAAGAGAATCCCTAAATGCTAAAATATTCATTGACAAGTTGATCCAATCATAGGTATAGGGATGCCAACATAAGTACAAGGTTAGGGATGACCAACATAGAATTGAAAAGACATTTAAGGTAGGACATTGAGTTTGGTTGCACTTGAATAAAGAGAGGTTGCATGGACCAATAAGAGGATTAAGGCTTTATGATATGGCCCTTTTGAAGTGTTGAAAGATGGAGGTGATAATTCCTACAAACTCATTATACCTCCATACATGCTCATTTAATTTTACTAAATGTGGAGAATTTGAAATTCTATGAGCAACCATCCATACTTGAAGAGGAAAATAAGAGGCACATCTTAGTTACGATAGATACTAGCACTTGAAGCTTATAGTTGGAGTTAGAAAAATATACAATTTTGTAGTAGAAGATGAAAACAAGTACATGGGGGAAATAAGAACTCTAGAAAGTTAGGTTAAAATGACAACTTCTAGGCAAGGGCAAGTGGTACTAAAGGGAGAAATTTGGGTGAATTCTACCACATGTCCTTCAATAAAATATTTTGGGGACCAAAATCCTTACAAAATGGGGAAGCATGATCCAAAATCAATCACTATACAATTTACAATTCATTCCAGTGCTTTTTTGGATGGAAAATCAAAGCCATGGCCTTGCTAGACCTATTTTAGGGGCATATCTACGTTTGTTGTTTTGGGAACTTGAAACTTCTCGTGCTTGTTTTAGGATTTAAATGATAATTTTAGCGTTCAAAAGTTTGCAAACTAAGTTCCTTGCCCCTTGACGTTGTTCCACTCATTGAGATATTTCTAGTGGTTCGACACCATCTTTCATTACCCACACATGTGGAGCTAGCCCATGGACTTTAAAACAGATGCAAAAAGGTTCGAAACCCTTATCCTAATAATGAGTTGGGCCATAAAAAATCCCTAGCCCTACCTTAGATTGGACATGTTCAAAATTGCGTTACAACGAAATGAAGGGTTATTTTTAATTTTGTAATGATCTATTGTTCCACTGCTAATGCCATGTCCCCATCCAAATAAGACTACTTGCAAATAATGTTTCACCAACCTACTAGTTCCCTAGGTTGAGGTGGAGAAATGAATTTTGTAATAAGGGAGATACAGGACCCAAAAGGACCTTAGTTTACCATATTCACATTAAAATGGGCCACATAAATAATAAGTATTAAGAAAATAAGGTGGCATTGGTTCATGGAGAATATTGAAAACTTGTGGAGTCTTTGGGTGACTAGATTCTCCCACACACTTGGCATGACCTTCATCCAAATTCAAATCCATTAGGAATGTTGTAACGTTCTTGGAGGGCGATGTGGTGTCACATAGCCTATCATGAGTCAAGGAATTCGAATTAGGAGAGGAGAGTAACTCCCATGGAAGAAGAAGAGACTAAGAACATGATGTGTGCCACTTGAAAGGAGATTCCATGCACTCTATGACAACTACTGACGAAATATTATATGACAAATATGACAAATTCAGACATGCTTGCATACCTATGACAAATTTGACATGGCATGGCTAAAATAGCCACCAAGAGGGCACATTTGGGAGTTAGAGGCAATCATTCGAAATGGGGAAAGAATTGGAGCATTAAGAAGAAGACAAGTGTCGAGTTACTAAACCACTAAGATGAGTTGGAGGAAGCCCATGGAGGGAGATTCGACATTAGGAGGCCTCGCGAAGGTAATAAAATGATGTCATGAGGAAAGAGAATTGATTTTGATCATTTGTTAATTGGCCTTTAGAATTTTGGAGAGGTTTTGCTTGTCCATTGCATGGTGAGTGTTCACTCTCCCTGCTTGTGAACCAATTTTGAGGGAGTTGGATTCCTTTCAAAGTTGGTTGACAAATAGGCTATTCAGACCTCTCATTGGAGCTGAATGAAGGTGTTTTAGTTTTAGGTGTAAGTCCATACAGTTCGAGTTCTCATTTATCTCTGTATTCTCTCATTCCTTCTTCTCCATTCCCCCACACTCTCATGTTGATGGCGCACTTGTTGGAGTTGTGCTTGCTCTTTACTAAGTCCATTTGATTCCCAAAATGGGGTATATGATGTATGGCTCTATATTTTTATGTCCATATGCTTTGTAACTTGAAATTCAAGAAATTCATATGTAAAAAGCTTGCATTCATCAACGACTTGTCTATCCATTGACATATAATTTACACTTTCTTGAGTTCGTATGCTTTTTATTTTTCTTTTAAAGCTTACACCTAAGACCCTATCCACAATTTCAAAGAAGCTCAAAGAAAAGTCAACAACATAAAAAGTACACAACTTTTTTTTTTAAAATATACATGTTCCGTATCGATGCATCCTCTTCAAAAGAGCATTTTTTGTTTTTCAATTTATGTAAACAATACTTTTTTTACGTGAATACAAATGTGTATAAAATGCAATTTAAATATTCAGTGGTTAGTTTCAAAAACTTGTAAAAAATATATTTTTCCAAAATAAATTAAAAAGAAATGGAGATGTTTAAAAATTCGACAATTTGTACCGGAAGGCCATTTTTTTCATAGAATCTAGCCTTTTTTATTTTGCAAAATCAGAATGTTTACGTGTTTTAATTGTAATTTAGATGGTAGAAATGGATTCAACACCCTCAAAAACCCAAGGGGCACCCAAAATTCCAGAACCGTAACAAATATAACTTGAATTTTTAAAAACTCCTACCAAATTTTATCAAATCGTGCTGAAAAACTATGTATATTTCAACTCAAATCGTAGAATTTTTAGACTATGCGAAAATAATATATATGTCCATCATGTTCATGTATATAATTTTTGAAAATTATACATTTAGCATTAATTTTTTACATGCACAAGCCACTTCTTAACTTTTCTTAAAATTTGCAAGGACAAACATTTCAGTAAATACAATTTTGACACATTAAATGATATATATATATATATATATATATATATTAAAATCATTAGTCTAAAGAAAATATAATTCCCTACAATTTGTTTTTTATCGCATGTTGAAATTCACAAGGCATAGATGAGTTTTGAGGGATTTGATTTAATAAATGAGTAAAATATTAATTTTTCGTCGTCACTTTTGGATAAAAAAATGTTACCCATCTTCATGGATTCACCCTTAGAAAAAATATTTTGTATATCATATGTCAACTCAATTTTAAAATTTGCAAATCAACATATATGCATTTTTTATCTTAATTTTTTTATACATCAAGAAAAACTTTAGACTTGAAATTTAAGATGGATTTATGCTGATATATTCTCAATTCATTTCAATATTTGGAATGGTATGATTTTATATCATAAAGGATACCTCATAATGTTTGCTTTTATTCTGCTTCAATGGGCTGCCTACTTTATTTGGGTTTTACTTGGCCTATGTGCTGTTGGCTGCTTGCAGTAGAAGCTGGTGGTTAGTAAGATGAATTCTGGACGTATAGCATGCCCTGTAAATCCCAATCCCGGTAGTATGGATTCCTTCCTGACTAAGCCTAGAGATTATGTCTGCTCCATTCATTCCTTCTAGAGAATGTTTCGATCAGATTTCTCAACTTCCGGAACTACTGTAAAACAACGATTCGGATCGGAATAGCCTATTGGTTGTAATTTCTTTTGATCGCAATAGAATGATGAAATGAAATCATTCTGTGTATTTGACTATTTTTTTTACAGTTAGGAAACTGGATCATTGGAACTTTCATTATTGGTTCGAAGGAACTTGATCTATTGAAATAATGATTATAAGCAATTGTGTAAAGATCCTCCTAAGAAAGGAGTGGATATGGAAAGCGCCACTGCCGAGATGTATCTTCCTTTCCATCTCTTCGTAACTTATCCATTTTTTTTTACCTTGGCTATGGCCCTTGTGAGAGTGACCTCAAGGACTAAAACTGACTTATTGAAAGTGGTTGGATTATGTTAAACAACCCAAGGCCGTGATACCACAGAAATCCCATGCATCACTAACTAGAGCGTAATACCTCACAATGTTTGTGATAACATTCAAAATTTGTTGTAATAGAGTGTGCAACCATGATTAAATATAAGACACTTTTTATTAAATGGTTAAATTTCTTAATTCTTAAGTTTTAAGAGACATGCAAAGTTTTAATAATTTAGATATACATGTTTAGAACAATAAGTTAAGGAATAAAATAAAGCCTTTAGAATTATAATTAATGAATAATGGTTAGACATTAAGTTTTTGATATTTTAATTATTTAGGCATAAAGGTTTAGGGCTTAACCATAAAATCATAACTTTAGAATTATAATTAAGGAATAATGGCTATACATTAAAGTTTTTGGCATTTTGTTGATGAAATTAAAATTTAAGAATATACTATATAATGAATAATAATATATTTAAAGTTCAATATTTTTTTTTGTAAATAAAAGTGTATTACTACTTAAAAACTGATTACAGAGATATCGTCAAAACAGGCAGGCCTTGATCATCTCGCCACCGGAACTACCCATCCCAATTACATTCCAAAATCCTCCACCTATCCCACCCATAAGCCGAGAGAGTGCCCTCTATGGAGATCTCAATCCCAGTCTTACTTACAGAGCCGAGATTCCTATATACTTGCAACATAAGACAGCATAGCAAAACTAAAAAACATAACAAACAAATAACTACAGAACCTAAGGGCCGACTTTGCAGCCTCTTGAACAATAGCAGTGAACAAAAAAGAGAAGCAGCACCACGCCTCAGGGCAACATCGAGACAACTTGAGCCCGGATCCCTGACAGACCGCGCCCTTCCATCTGCTGCATTGCCTCCACAGAGCTCCCCATAGAAGGGGCACCAGCATTCCTCCCTCTAGCGTGTCTACTAGACCCTCCCGTCGCAAGCTTCTCCATTCTCGGGTGATAAAGCGCAATCCCTAGGCAGGATGCAATCCGGTCTACCTTCCTATGCATAAGGCGGTAGTCCGCACTGAGGGCTTCGACCTTGCTGAGAATATTGCTGCATTCAGCATTATGCTCCTTCCAAGCTCTTAGGGGTTCCTCATCTCCCTCCCTTTTTGCCAAAATCGCCTCTAGCTGCTCTCCAATTATGGTCGCAGATTTGATGATTGCCTGGGAGACAAGGTTCATAAGAACCCAATAAATCATCACTAGGCGATCATGAGCCGACGCTCTCCCCGCCGTGGACCCGGGGTCAGAGACCCACCCATCCACCTCCTCCCGAACTTCCTCTATTGGTTTCGACTTAACTTGCTCCCAGAGGGCCTTCTCCATGTTTTCCATGGCAAGCCTGGAGATAAGCGGGATGCGACCTTAAACGCCTCCGCAGCAGCCTGAGCCTACAATTGAGCCCGGGTCGCTGCCCTCTTCCCCTTACCACTGTAGTCTTCTCCTTTTCCACGGCGACCATTCCCACCCACACTTCCATGAGGCGGAGCCATTTCCCTAAGTTCAGCTTTGTTCTCCGTTCTAACAGACACTCCGTCACCTTTTTCCATCTCCCTAATTACACTTAACCAATAAGCTTGTGCTCTATCCAGAACACATGCTTCGGTCATGGCTATCCTGGTCCAATTAATAAGGATCACTCCCATGATTGAAATAGTGTCTCTGTCATGGATCATGATAACCCAGGTCCGGCCACCTCCCTAACCCGTACCTCGCCTGGGGATCCTCAGAGGAGTCTTCATCACTACTGCATCACCTAACCGATCGTGAATAGTACTACCTATCTCCTCCATTAAACTCTTGTACTTGATCTTAATGATAAGGGAGAAGCTCTCTGATTGCCTCTATCTAAGACCACCTGCTTGGCACATGTTAACAGAGGTGACGCGTGGGATGACCTTGCTGCCACCTCCCCCCTCCACGTTCCTCATTCATATGATCCTGCCTCTGCCCTTTGTCATCACCATCATGATCCGCGAGTTGACGACAGCGAGGTGGCCACTGTTCTCCCTCGAGATCTTCAAGTCGTCCCCACCTGATATCCCTGATGTCAGCGACCCCAACATTGGCCATTAAGTCCGCCACCCTGTTAGCCTCTCTCTCGATGTGGTGAAAGGACAGCGCCGGGAAATCCAAAATTAGAGCTCGGAGCTCCTCCATTCTCCCCTCCAGGCGCCAACTAGATGCCACTTTCTCTGCTGACCTCCCGTTTGCCAACTGTTGAGCCATGTGGATGAGAATTCGGGAGTCCCCTTCCACTATCGCTGGGAGCCAGCCATTTCGGACGACAAGATGGATGCCTTGGATCATCCCCTCCAGCTCCATCGAGTTGTTGGTGTCGAAACCTATATTCCCATGAAAAACCTATAAAATTTCCCCCTTATGGTCTTGACAAGCCCCTCCAAATCCCACCATTCCAGGATTGCCTTTAGCCACCCCATCAAAGTTAACCTTGAAAACTTGAAGCACAGGGGGAGACCATGACGAAGGGCTCTCCACTCTCCAGACCTTGGGTTTCCGAGGAAGGTCGCTTATGACCCCCTTATCCTGACCCCATGCCTCTGCAACTGATTTTTCCCAACCTATAAACTCTTTATCCTCATCTGACCACTGCATGCTGCGGATTGTCTCTAGCAAGTTGGAGCAAATGGTTTTCCAGGATGCGTCTAGAGACCCTTCTCGTTCCCGAAAAATCCTGTTGTTCCGCTCCTTCCAAATAACCCAGAGAACCATTCCAAGGAAAGCAAGCCATAGAAAGCTAAGAAGATTATTCTTGAAGGCCTTTGGGTTCCAATCCCTTGGAGTCTGAGCCGCATTCCCTCTGGACCTATTACTTCTTCTAAACATCAGGGCTCCTTTATCCCATAATCCGGCCGCAAAAGGGCACGCATCCAAGAGATGGCCTATGCTTTCCTCCTGGCTGGCACACAAGACACACCTAGATGGTCCCGGGATCCCTCTTCGCCTTAGGTTTTCCCTGTTAGAATTCTCCCTCGAACTACCATCCAGCAGAAGATGGCCACCTTTGGCCATGGGTTGGATGTCCATACCTTTGCCCAAATCTCGTCGTCCTCCGCATGTCCTCTAATCTTGATGTTATAGGCTTCCTTGATGCTGAACATGCCCATCTGGGAGTAACCCCGCCTGAGCCTATCAACCCCTTCCTTAACTTTGATGACGCGAGTATTGAGTTCCTCCTCCAGGGCTTAGATGTCTGCTTTCGGGATTTGATCCTTGGGATCAAGCGGGATCACCCATTTACACCTGTCACCCTGGGCGTTTCCTTCCCAGTACTGATTCACCTTCTCCCAGCCCTCGTCTAAGCATGTTCTCCTTAATTGAAGCCATCTAGGATCCTCCCCTAGCTTGGGTTGTTGATTCCATGATTCATCCCACATGTTCGCCAGACTTCCATCCTGAATTTCCCAGAAGCTATGCTCCTGGATTAGCCGCCTTCCCTCCCTTGCATTCTACCATATCTGGGAACCTTCGGCTTCCCCACTAAAACGAACCAACTGCGTAGCAGGCCATCCCCTTGCATACTTCAATTGCCATATCTTGGCCCATGGCTCCTGTTTGTGGGTGCTCCATCGCCACCAAATCTTGGCACCCTGCACTTCCCCCATTGCTTCTGGATCACGGAGCCCTAGGCCCCCCAATTTCTTTGGCATGCTCACCTTCTCCCAGCTGACCAGGGTGAATTTTGCTTTACTGCCTCTGCCCACCCATAGGAAATTGTGACGGAGATTCTTGATTTCCTTGAGCACTGACTTGGGGGCTGACGGCACTGATAGAAGGCACATAGGCATAACTTGGATAACCGATTTAAAAAGAACTAGTCTCCCCGGGAGATTTAAAGGCTTTATCACCCAGCTTGACAACCTACTCTTTATTCTGTCTACTAAATCTTGCCAGGAGGCGTGCCTAATAATTTTATGGCTTAGAGGGACCCCTAGATATTTAGTTGGGAGCCTGCCTTTCTGGAAACCCAAGATCCTTCCAATGTTCCTCTGAGAAATAAGCGGGGTATTGAAAAAGAACACCTGGTATTTCTCCAGACTAACCTCCAACCCCAAGGCTTTAGAAAAGACTGCTAGACAGGATTTGAAGGCTCGCACCTCTTGGATTGAAGCATGCCCCATTAACATTGTATCATCCACAAATTGCTGATGAGTTTGTTTTTCCATGCCTTCGCAAAAGGATAGGCCTCGTATCCTCCCCAGGCCTGCCTGAGCATGTATGAGTCAACTTAGGCCTTCTGCCGCCAAGATGAAGAGAAACGGAGACAGGGGGTCTCCTTGTCTAATTCCCCTTGATGGTGAGAACAATCTGGTCAGGGATTCGTTCAGGAGGATGGAGAAAAAAGGTGAGGACACCATCCCCATGACCCAGTCTATCCACTCCCTACAGAACCCAAAAGCCTTTAGCATTTCCTTTAGGTACTCCCAGCTTAGTTTGTCATAGGCTTTGGCAATATCAAGTTTGATAAGCATTCCTGGGCTTCTAGTGCATTTGAGCGAGTGAATGGTCTCCTGGACCGTAATGATCCCATCCAGAATTTGCCTCCCCTCCACAAACCCCGATTGCTCAGGGCTGATGATCCACAGGAGTAGAGGTTTCAGTCTATTTGCTATGACCTTCAAGATTATTTTATATATCACATTACAAAGGGCTATAGGTTTGAACTTACCTGGAGCATCAGCCCCCTCACTCTTTGGGATCAGGGCGAGGAAGGTTGCATTAAAAGCTTTGAGCACCCCTTTGCTGGTCCTAGATTCCTCCACTATTGCCCAAACCTCCTCTCTGAGCATGTCCCAAAAATGGTGGAAAAAATTGGTTGTAAACTCGTCTGGCCCGGGGGTTTTCCCCTTAGCCATTTGCTGCATGACCCCCTCCACCTCTTGCAGGGAGATCGGTTTGGTGAGGTTCTCATTGTCCTCCCTTGTGACAATGTTGGGGATCAGGGATATGATCCGATCAATATCCTGACCCCTCTCATTGTTGTCTTCTGTCATGATCTCCTTAAAATGATTGACAAGGCCATCTTCCATCTCTGCTCGAGATCCCACCTGGGTCCCATTGGGAAGTTTAAGGTTGAAGATCTTTGACCCCAAACGGTTGTTGACCATGGCATTGTGGAAGAATTTGGTATTCCTGTCCCCTTCCCGTAGCCACTTCACACGAGACTTCTATTTCTAGAAGAATTCCTCTTGTCTTTCTCTGGCTTCCAACTGGGCTTCACGGTCCTTCTCCTTTTCCTTCATATCTGGGTCCCACCCAGCTTCCATCCCTCTTTGTTGGGTAGCAGTCAGTTCCAAGATTATCCTGTTCTTGTCTTCAAATATGTTGCCAAAGTCATTCTTGTTCCATGTACGGATTTTGGCCTTCAGCACTTTGAGCTTCTGCTGAGAGTTGTAGATCCTTGTCCCCCCTGAGTCCTTCATCTCCTGCCACCACTGTTCCACTAGACCCTTAAAGTCCCTGTGTTCTAGCCAGAATTGCTCGAATCAAAAAGGTTTTGGTAACCAATCCGTCGCCCCTTCCTAGCTTAGGCACATGGGCCAGTGATCATAATCTGTTGCTGGGATCACGTTCGCCCTTATTTCTCATGCCCCCTTATTATACTTTCGGTCACCAGGAAACAGTCTAGCCTTGAGGCCACCAAGTACTCACCACCCGTTCAATTATTCCAGGTGAACCAACCATCCCCAGTTTCTAGATCCACGAGGGAGCTATTGACTAGGGTTTCCCTAAAGTCCTCCTGATATTTGTCCAGCATCCGCTTGCCTCCCTTTTTTACCCTGAGCGAAGTTATTAGATTGAAGTCTCCTCCGATTATCCTATTTCCCGTTGATGCCAAGGCACTGAGCCATCTGAGATGATTGACAAACTCCTGTTTCTGCAGGAAAGCACTCGGCCCATAAATGTTCATGATCGTTCCTCTCATCTCTGAGCCCCGAATGTGGAAATCAGCTGATAGAGAAAAACGTCCTGCTCGACAACCTGTGGGATCCACTTCCCTTTCTCGCCACAAGATAGCTATCCCTCCTCACATACCATCTGCTTCTACAGCCATGACCTGGATACCTTTCCAAATCTTCCACCCAATCTTTTGCATTGATTCAAAACTGCACTTAGTCTCCTGTAAGAAAAGAATATATGGTTTTTCCTGCTTGATCTTTCTTGCAAGAGTCCTAATCTTTTTGGGGTGATTACACCCCCTATTTTCCAGGTCATTATCTTCATTGGGAAACCGTGCTTACCTCAGAAAAGGCCGCCTTAATCGTGGGGTATTGGCCTGATTCGATCAACATGACTCCTATTTCTGCTATTCTTTGCTTGGTTGTCTTCCTTCCCCATTTCTGATCTTCCTCCGGAGTTTTCCTTTTGCTTCCTTTCGGCCCTTCCGATCTAATCCCCGGATCCTTGTGCACTTTAGAACGCAAAATCGCTTGCTGCAAGAGCTTGATCTGTTCTCTGGGAACGTATCCTGAGCCGTGTTTCCTACATTCTGCTTCCAGGGCATCCAGATCCAGCTTGCCTAAGTCCATGTCCTCAGCTTCTTCCGCTTCCATGGATACCGGTTGGGCTTCACTTTTGTCTGCATCTTCCATCCCCATCATCTCAGTTTCCAGACTTCTTCCCGCAACCTCGCCCTCTTGCAGCTGAACCTCTGCTATTTCGCCTAGGATCTGGAAGGGGTTAGATGATCCCCCTGATTTCCCCACTTCATCCTTACGCTGCTTCTGCTCGCTCGAGCCCCTACTCCTCTGCCTGCTCTTGACCTGAGTGAAACCCTTGCTCCCAAGCGCTTCTCCCGAGGCCTGTTCCATCTTCTCCTTATCTTCCCTAGGGTAGTTTCTCCCAAAATGGCCGTATTCATGGCAAATCCTGCACCTGAAGGGTAACTGCTCATAGTCAATTTGTTGGATCCATTCCTCATCGTCCCAATTAAGCCTGATTGCCTCAAGGAGGTCCTTCGAGAGATCCATATAAACACAGATCCGAGTAAAGGTGGTATACCTTTGGAGATGGGTCTGCTCAGCGATTTTCACAAATTCCCCTAAAGAGTTCCCAATGTCCCGCAGAATCTCCATGTCCCAGTATTCCCCTGGAAGCCCTACCAGGCGGATCCACACCAGGGCTATAGTCATGTCCTCCGTATCTGGGTTGAACCGTTCCTTCCATGGGCTCAGATAGAGTCCCGCAGAGGAGAAAAAATACAACCCCCCTTCCAGAATCCTATCCCGATCCTCATGGTTGAAGAAAATGATGGTAAAAAAACCTTTGGCCCCCAACTGAAGGTCATAATTCCCTTTTGGGCTCCAGGTGCTCTGGATCCAGCAGACCAGATCCTTCTCCCTCGCCCAGACCCCTACAAATTTCCCGATTAGGGCCTTCTCCTTCCACATCTCAATCTTCTCCCGAATGGACTCTGACCGGATCCAAATCGATGGTATTGATTGGGCTTTCGGGAGACAGCCCCCCACCCCAGATCTCTTCCCTTCCCCAGCTCCATCCTTGCCTCCATTGATCCTAGACACTCCTCGACTTCTGGCTGGGGCAGCCACCATGCCTGACAGGGGGGGTTCACAGATCCCACCCCACCTGAGCCGCGCGAGAGGGCCCCTCCCTCCGATCGCTACCTCCTACGCCTTCTTTCCGCTACTCCAATTTTCCGACCGTATTTAAAGTTCAATATTGATAGAAGTTTTCTTTATATATTTCATTATTAAAATATATAAAAAAAATGGATAATCATAATTTAGTTTATTCATATTAAATTGAATATATTATTAATTTGTTTTTTGAATTACTTAAAAAATATTTAAAATAAAATAAATTATAATTTTTATTAATATTTAATTTTGAAAAAATATATTTAATTTATTTTATAAATAATTTAGTTTACTTTCTCAAAATGTTCATTTTACACTTAGAAAAACCATATAACAAATCATCATTACATTTACTCAATTTTAAAAAATCATATAACAGGTTAAGATTAACATTATTTTTTCTCAATAAAGATAAAAAATAAAAAGCAAATTAAGTTAAAAGTGGGCGGATTTTTTCTTAAAACATCTTGTAAAATAGAGTATATATAATTTTATTAAAACACTATTTATTAACTTAGTTGTTCAGTTGGGAAGCATTGCGGTGATGTGAGTTTGCAAATTTATGCTATGGTAAAGCATGAGAGAGCGACATCCATTGTATATTTATTGCAATGTAAGACCAAACCCAGTAGTGCACAGTAGAAAAAACATGACACATATTATGTTCAATGTGTTTATGGTGTGCTTTGGTTAAGAGCATGTGTTTTGTTTTTCCAGATGAAAGTGTTAATAGAATATCCATGATAGCATCTTGGAAGATAATTCTAAAAAAAATGAATTATGGTCATTAACTTATTTCATTATAAAAATTTAATAAATTTTTTAAAGCTCTATTCTTAAGCTTTTGATACCAAGACAAAGTTTTAATGATTTAGACATAAATATAAGCCATATTTTTATTGAATGATTAAAATTCTTTAAAGCTATTTTCTTAAGCTTTAAGACATCAAGACAAAGTTTTAATGATTTAGGCAAGGTTTAAGGTATAGGTCGGAATAACCATAAGTCTTTATAATTAGAACTAATGAATAATGACTATACATTTTAAGGTTTTGACATTTTAATAATTTAGGCATAAAAGGTTAGGGTTATAAGTTAAAGAAGAAAATTAAGACTCTAGATTTATACTCAAAAATAATGGTTATACATTAAAATTTTGTTGATGGTTGCACATTACAATTAACCATAAGTATACTTTTTATATATATATAATATTATATTATATTTCATCACTCAAAATTTACAAAAATGCATAAGCTTAATTTAGTTTATTCAAATTAAATTAGAATGTATTTTTAAAATTACTTTGAAAATGATTTAAAATTAACTAAATTATAATTTTTATTAATATATAATTTTCTTAAAAAGACATTAAACCTACTCAAATTGTTATATAACCAATATAGATTCATCTTAACTATGGCTCTACCAAGCTCCGAGAGGGATCAAGTTCTCTTGAGATGCAAACTCTTTTTAATTTACAAAAATGTCTAATAAGTATTCCTAGTTGGAAATGGTCAACTTGCTTAAGTAATTTCAAAATAGAGTAAATATCAGTAAAAAAATGAGGTGAGTAACATTAATAATTATTTAATCAAATAGAATTCCAAAAATTGTATTACTTGTCTTTCTTTAAAACTAATAATGAATGTCAAGAAAGAGTAGTTAATGAGTAAACTAATACATATAAATTTTTAAAATTTAGGTTTCCAGAATAAATTGGAATTTGAAAATCATTTTACCATCAAATGAAGATTTTAAACATTTATTCAAATGGTTTTGAGAAATTACTTGTTTTTCTTTATAACTAAAAATGAACATTTACATGTTAGGGTTAACCTTGACTAGTGGTTTAAAGCACATGGTTTTAGTTGCCAGTGGTTTTTTGCTAGTTGTATTTTTGCCAAAGTGAGAAGGAGAGATGATCTTAGCCTTGACCCACCAATAACAAATCTATTATTGAAGTTTGGTTTTTTCCTATGAGGTTTTATTAAATTTTATATGTTCTTGGTTTTATAATATCTTCTTACTAAAGTTAATTGAATTTACTACTTAGTTTGTAAGTATTTCCCTAATATAGTTGTATATTTATATGAGTATAATATTTTTATTTTTTTAATTATAAGCCAATATGTTATAAGTTTTTTTGTTTTACTTTTTATTATTATTATTTTAATGAGCCAACATGTGCCACTTGAGCGTTACCACCCATTTGAACTGTAGAAAGCGCACCCATTTGAACTGTAGAAAGCGCCTCTCGACGCAATTAGAGGCGCAATTAATTTGCTTTATAAATAATTTAGTTTACTTTTTCATAATGTTAATGATGATGGTTAACCCCACTCTCATACCAAACTTGGTCTATCTAACCTAAAGAAACCAATTAATTAGTTTGTTTTAAAATTGTATTCCTTTCTTTATAAATAATTTAGTTTACTTTTTCATAATGTTAATGTTGATGATGATGATGGTTAACTTCACTCTCAGACCAAACTTGGTCTATCTAACCTAAAGAAACCAATTAATTAGTTTGCTTTAAAATTGTATTCCTATGCTCAAAGAGCAGCTTGGTGAGAAGAGTCCCTAACTCACTATAGTTTTGACAACCTGTTTCATTATGGAGCTCATGAGACTTTGTTCTTATCTTGGCTATATTATTATTTTTCTTTGAACTTGTTAAAACACAAAGATATTTTAGCCTCTAAATCTTTCTCACACCACATTTTCTCTTTAAACTTAAAAGTAACAATATTTTTAATATTATTAATATTTTGCAATGCAATATTTTCATCCATCCCCCAATGGTTTAGCAAGGTTGTTTAACCAATACCAACCGAGTTTGAGCCTTAGGTGGTTTTGGCTGGATTTAAAAGCTAGCATAGGAAGTTTATGGTTTCCCATGTTATTGATTTTGTGCTTGTATAATAGGAGCTTAGTCATAACTAGGCTCTCCACAGGGGAAAGAGCCACTTCTATAAAGAAAATACGAACATATCACTAATCAAATGGTTTTATTTTATTTTATTTTATAAATAATTTAATTTACTTTTTAATTTTTTTTAAAATTCACTTAATTATTTTTTAAAATTATATGATAAATCAATATTAATTTATTTAATTATTTTTAAAAAATTATACTAAAAAAATACATTTAATCAATTTAAAAAAACTATATAAAATACATTTAATCAATTTTAAAAAATCATATAAATACATTTAATCAATTTTAAAAAATCATATAATATTTTTTCTATAAGTTGAATATAATATTTTTTACTACAAGTTGAATACATTAAAAAACGAAACTGCTAAATTAAAAAAATTATAGTTTAAATAGTATCTCCTTAAAAAAAATAGAATTTAACTGAAATGGGGCTGTTTATATGTATAATTGGAAACATCCTCATTTTTTAAATTTTGTAATCAATGTGGAACATATAAAAAGAGTGAAAAAATATTTTTTTATTAAAAAAATTATTCTTTTACACAAAATGAAAACAAAGGAACCTAAATATTATCTTGCCTCTCGATCCAGATGGTAAAGAATAGATAACAGAAAATTCAGATCTAACGAAAAAAAATCAATATACAAATAGATTTTTCCTTAAAATATCTTGTAAAATACACTACAAATAATTTTATCAGGACAATATCTATTAACTCAGCTGTTCTATGGTAAAGCATGAGAGAGCGATATCGACTGTATATGTACTGCAATGTAGGGCCGAACCCAGAAAGAAGCATCGATGAAACTTCGATCCAGAAAAGGCCGGGCTTCTTCATATGTTAACTCCTTCGTCCATTCAGACTGCATGGCCGTGACTGCACCTTGGCCTGTGCATTCGTACATACCATAGAATGCAGTCCTGTAATGAAAACTCTATTAATTAGGTAACAGTGAAAGAAAACAAGTTGTAGCTACTATGAGAATGATATTCAGTGTCGTGCTGTGTGAAATAATCTTTTGAGAATTATATTCAGTTGTGCTCTGTAAAATAATATTGCGAAATAATATTTTGATGTTGTGTTAATTATTTTTGGATTATCACAGTTTTAAAATCAAATTTTGTTGTGAATATTATAGTAGTATAATTTGAGCATAAATAAGTATATGAATATTATTTTATTATGGAAAAATAATTAATTAAAAAATTTAATATTAATACAATATAGAAGTAGACTTTTTATATATAATATTTTTAATTAAATATACAATATTATGTATAACATTTATATATAGTTAAACATATACAATATTTTTAACGAAATATTAAATATCAACGAAACTTTAAAAAAATCATTTTTTTAAAACATATTCTTTTATAACCAAAATTAATGTTGAATAAAACAAAAATATAATGCATAAGAACAAAGTAATTAAGTATTTACTTCTACTTACATTTGGAAGTAATTAATTAATGTTTAAATTGTGTTAAGGTTAACCTTGAATCGTGAATGAGCAAGGATGTAAGTGGTTTTGGACACATGGTTTTGGAAACTTATGGTTTCTTGCTAGTTGTATTTGCATGTAAAGAGCCTTATTGCCTTATTTATAGGGTTATAAGTCTCCTTTGTAACATGCCAAAGTGAGCCATTGATGCTCTTTTGGTGGCCTTGGCCTTGTTTGGCCAAGGACCAATAATAGATCTATTATTGGTGGCTGGTTTTTTCTTTATACAAGTTTGGTTGGTCTTTTCTTTACTGGTTTTCCATGATAAATTTAGTGTTGCCATTATATTTGCATATTTAATTTCCCATGATAAATTTAGCGTTGCTATTATATTTGCATATTTTTATTCTATAAAATTGAATTATCGAAGTATGAAATTGAAAGGTATTTATTTTAGAGTGTTTAAATAATTAAAATTTAGATTTTTAAAATCGATATTCAAAATTAACCTTACACAAAAGACCAATACAAAAAATTATGCTACTATGGTGAATACTCCATCTATGTGGGATTATGACTGAGTTTTGTTGTTCAAAATCAACCTTTTTGATTCTAGAATTTATATTTTCAGTGACACTTAGCTTTACTCATCTGCTACACTTTACCCATCTGTGTCAGCTATTTGTGTATGGATGTACAGTACACCCATCTGTGTCACCTATTTGTGTATGGATGTGGTCATCTGTGTCACCTATTTGTGTATGGATGTACAGTCCACCCATCTGTGTCACTTATTTGTGTATGGATGTGGTTAGACATTATGTGAATTATTTTTAGATTATCATTCTGTTGCAGTTTTCATACACCTATACACAAATTATTTTTAAATTACCATTTTGTTGCAGTTTTAAAATTTTGTATTTTTATATAACCATTCTGTTGCAGTTTTAAAATTTAAAATATATAATAGACACTTTACCCATCTTAAAAAACAATCAGGCTACCTATGATAAAAAAAGATTAAGACTGTTACGACTATGAAATCTGTGGAATACCTTCTACGGAAGGGATGGCCAAAATCTGACCAGGCTTCAGAATCAAGAGCCGACTCCATGAGAGATCGCACATAAACAACACGAGAGAAATTTCCCCATGCACGCCCAAGGTATGGACGGCCTTTGCCTGTAATCCTGCATTCCACGAACGCAAACCCAGTTGGCTGGTTGGCTTGTTCGCGGTTTTGGGCAGTCAAAGCACCGACTCGGCCCAGGGCATGCAAATGGGAACGCTGAACAAATGGAAATGCAAACGTTATTGCCCATGAACATGAACAGACAGAAGATTAGAAGACTTCCAGGTTCATATTTAATAAGATCTTGGAGACAAAGGAAATTAAATAAAATATCACCTCATAGAGGGACCTCCCATTTCCAAAAATAAAATCTACTGAGCCCCATATTGTGCAATTTAGAAAAAAGTGTCTCCCTTCATGGTCGTAAAGAGTATCTTGATGCCCATAAAACCCACAATTCAGAAATATGGCCCTGTCTCCTGATATCCTTAGCGCAACAGCCTGTCTGTAGACAGCATTTTCTTGGAATGTTGCGGCGTTCTGCCAAAAAGAAATAAATCAGAATTTCTTAGATAAAATTTGAGACGAGAGTTTTCACTGTTCTAGTTCAGTATGATGCCAATTCAAAGATTGCAGTGAAAATCAATACCTCAAAAGACATATTGGCTGCAGAAAAGTCGTCAGAATTTACAGCAACGGATGCACTGAGAAGGGTGCCCAAGTTTTTCCCAGATTTATCCACGTCGTAGGCTCTGTCGTACCATCTGATAATGGTGGACCGCACCCCTTCACCCTGGAATGTGATGAACGGCTTGTTCTTTGGGATTGTGACTTTCTCCCTGAAACATATGAATCCCCATACACTATAATTCATCTTACTACATTATGAACTTTTCAAAAATCTAACTACACAGCAATTCTGTGCGTGAATGTTTCCACAATGCTTTAACAAATCTTTATCTCTACTACATTAGGAACTCTTCGAAATTCTAATTACAAAGCAATTCTGTGAGTGAATGATCTAAAAGCAATTCTGTGAGTGAATGTTTTTATAATGCTTTAACATTAACATTGTGAGGAAAATTCTAAATTCTGTAAGTGAATGTTTCTATAATGCTTTAACACTAACATTGTGAGAAATTTTCTACTGTCTTGGTTTAAAATCAATAGACACACCACCCATTTTTAACAAGATTACATGAAGATATAAAGATGTTATCAGATAGACACTCATCCATTTTAAACCAAAAACCAACACAGCTAAATTCTAAAAACAATTATTACAATATACATTTATCGATTTTAAACTAAGTCACTAGAATAGAAATTATTATAATATACATTTATTATAATATACAAACTAAGTCACTAGAATAGAAAAGACAACCTGTTAGTTAAGTATAGGAAGTCGGTTGAGTCTATAAAGAAAAGAACCCAAGCTATATGCCGGTTAGATTTTGGACAGTTAGCTCCTGATCATTGTTAGTTTTCTGTAGTTGTCTGTTAGAGCCTGCTGAGTGCATTTTGAATTTGCAGGTGAGTACACAGAAATGTAAGAAAGGTTGAGTCCATCCAATTGAAATTCCAAGAGATTTAACACAATACACATCACTTTGAATTGAATAATCTGCAGTAGCACAGAAATGTAAGAAAAGTTGAGTCGATCCAATTGAAATTCCAAGAGATTTAACACAATACACAGCAGCAGTTGCTTAATGGGTCATCATAATGTTAATCCGCAAACACTATAGTTCAACTATGTTACAGTATAAGCACTTAAAAGCTCCAATTAGGTGCCAATTAGAAGGTAACAGATTAAATTTACATCGTAACAGATTAAATTTACGTCGGAATGTTAATGTCGACACTCTAATTCATTTCTATATAAACTCCGGTTCAAAAATCCAACTATTCTGCAATCCATTAATCCATCATCATAAATTGTTCTTCAAAATTTTCAAGAATTCAATTAGTTGAAACAAGAAATTCAATTAGATTTTGGGTCTTGCCTGTAAATGCCACCACGAATGAAGATAATAACTCTCTGGGTATTGTTCTTTGGCACGAAATCGACTGCATCTTGCACGCGTTGAAAATCTGCCAGGCCGCCTTGTTGGGCAACGCTCAAGACTAGCACTGGTTGTGGAAGTCTAGCCTCTGTGGATGTACCATTAATACCTTGTTTTTGGACATCTACTAAGTGAGGGGTGCTCGCGTTTCGAATTGTCTGAAGCCACTGATCGTAGCGCTCTTTTGCTGCAACAATCTTTAGTTGCCTAGTGCTGCAGTTGTAATTGTTGTTGCACGTTTCGTTGTCTTCAGGCTGAGGAGGAGAATTCGAGCTAGGAATGCTGGAATATCTTGCATTTTCTTGAGTTGCAGCTGCGACTAGAAACAGAGATGAATAGGGAAGAACCCATATGCAGATACAGATTGAGATTATTGGCATTCTCACCATTTTGACTTGACCTGCGAGTGTTGATGATATTTACAGAACAAGAAATTTGAGGTGGAGTGGGGATGGGCTTAGATCTCTGAAATCCGTTTTATCACCAAACTTGACCTCGCAAGATAGTCTCAAACAGCAACAAACAACATCTTGATCTTTCAAAATTAGTTAAATCTGTTTAGATGGTGATGTTAGAATCTTGAAGTTTATGGAATGTTCTGTTAACTAGTATCTTATTACTATTAACAACTATATTAATATGTTTTGTTCTTTTGGAATATGTAAACATATATATATTTGATATATTATAATGTTTTTTTAAGAATAAGTCAAATATGGCTAATACAAGATAATATAAAAGGATTTATAATATTTTATTATTTTATTACTATTAATAAGATTAATATGTTTGGAATATGCAAACATTTACTGTATTAAAGGTCTACTTCACATTAGTCATTAGAGTACAACTAAAGGTTCATCTAAATAATTTAATAGTCAATCTAATAGTTATCCAATATAATAGTCAATCTAATAGCTATCTAATATAAGCTAATAGTTGTAGAGCTAATAGGGGTAGAATAGATGGAGTTAAGCTAATAGTTATATCTAATAATTAATTTAAAAGTTAATATATCAGCCATTGGTATGTACAACATGTGTGGGCCTAATGGTTAAAAGTATGTGTTTCCTCTTAGGAGGTCAAAGACTCAAATCCAGAGGGGGGTAGTGCAATTATCAGGTTGAAGTTGAAGTTTGATTTTTTTTCCAACTATCAAGAACTCTGTACTTATCACATATTAACTAAGCTATTTTTAATATTTTTGATTTGTTAATTATGAATTTTTAATTACACCCATAGAATCAATATGGACAATACACTTGTCTCATTCTCGTCCATAGATGAAAAGTCCTAGATGGTAGTCCACCCCAAAATTCTAAGATGTAAACCCTTAAAGACATAATTATTTGATATACTTTTCTTAACTTATGATTTAAATATTTTAAAATAAAAAAATTATGATACAATTATACGTGGTTGGTTGTATGGTTAATATATTTATTATTTAGGGGTGGCAGGTGCAGGGGGATCTTACTGGATCCCGAGGACAAACAGGAAAAACCTTTGCTTGGGGGTTGGGTCACAAAATGAATAATGAAGCAAAATGGATGGCTCTCATGCAAGGTCTTGACCTCACAAACACGCTAACTATACCCAGGCTTATAGTATTTGGAGACTCAAGACAAGTCATCTACAAAATGATTTATGGTTATCCCACATGATCCATAAATTATAGAAGGTTGTATGATAGGATCACTTCCCATCTCTCCAATCGAGTTGAGTTTTTTCACATCCTCCGAGCAAACAATGTACTCGCGGACACTCTGGCTAATCAAGGGGCCTTGCTTCCCCAAGGTTATATCAGTATAAATGATCTTGATATGGTCATTAAACCTATTCCCTAATGTACAAATGCTCTTCCCTTCTGATATTGTGCATATCCTAAGTTCTAGTTCTCCCCACCGCATGATTTACGAACAAAGTCTTGCCTATCGTTTTGGGAACACATGCCCTCCCAGCTCCTCCATGCATCCCTTTGCCTTAACTCACCATCCTCTCAGGTTTAATTGCGGGCTCAGTCGGCATGCTTCTCGTCAGCCACAGCAGAGTACCATGGGCTCATCTGGAAGTTTCGTCTGCCCTCTCGCCTTTCTTGATAGTCATTTGGGCGTAAGTCTTCACACTGCTCCACTGGAGGAAACTCTGATAAACGAAAGGTTTGATATTGAAGACGGTCCCCCTCTTCAACTTGGTTTTTTGCAGGAATTTCCTTCGGAAGATTTTCCACAGTTAAGGGGATTCGTGAAAGAAATATTGGCTTTGACAGCTTTCCTGAATTGCTACTATTCTTCTCGCTGCGTCTCTGGCTCCCCTTGGTGATCAGCTTTAGGCTCTATTACAGATTTTCCCCTCGCGCAGCTTCTTGTGGAAGGTAATACCTTGACCCTTGGGTGTGAATGTACTGGCTGGGAAGAGGATATGATAGGCACAATTTCTTGTCGAAGTTTAAAGGAAACTGCAAACCTCCAGCAAGAATTTCTCATCCTCAGGTTCGCTTTCTCTAATTTGTCCCCTCGAAATCGGTGTTGTATTTTCTGTCATGGACAAGTCTCTGTTTCGTCCAGACTGGTGCTCAATCAGCTGTCAAGCTTGAGCATTCACAGCCATAATCTTGGTTTCGACCTACATCAAGTTCAGGAAATGGAATGTGCAGGGGATAATGAAGGGATTGCAGAATTAAAGGTGAACACTCGGCGCCTGTATGAAATGGTGGCCATAGGGATAATGGATGCTAGCGAGACTGCTAAAGAGGTTAAAAACCTTGTTGATGTAGTGGGTTACACTTCTTACCAGATTAGTAATCATGATTCCAGAATTGACGATAATGAAATGAACCTCAAGGAAATAATGGGGAAATTTGATCATATTCAGGAGGATTTGTAGCGCTTGGTGCAGATGAACCAAGGAAGTCAAGTCCTTGAGAACCCTGCAGGTGCAATTCAGAATATGGAAGAGGAATCATTCATTCAGCCCGTGGGGTGCCCAGGCAATCCTTGATGCGTCTTATTTAAGTCTATGTTTTTTTGTGGACCTTTCTTAATCAGCAGTTTGTTAGAGTTTACACTTCGTCTGTAATTACTCTAAACATAAGAACCTTATACGGCATATAAAGGTCTATCTTCTGGCCTAATTTTGTTTGTCTTTTCTCTAACCAGCAAGAACTCTTCAGCGGCAGTTTTTTGTAATGAATGGTTGTGCACAGCCTGTTTAATATAAATCTTCTTTCAGTTTCTGTAGTAA
>LPNX010879423.1:22696-37438 GCA_001517045.1 Pseudotsuga menziesii | reverse complement strand
GGGAGATGGCCAAACCACATTTCATGTGGAGTCTTGTTATCAAGAGCATTTGAGGGACTTATGTTTCTCAAATAGGCTGTACATTTCACTGCATCACCCCAGAACATTAGTTTTACATTCTTAAAAAACATCATTGAGCGTACCATATTCATTATGGTTCTGTTCATTCTTTCTACTACACCATTTTGTTGAGGATTGTAGGGAACTATAGTCTGATGTGCAATTCCATGTTGGTGAAGATAATCTTCAAAAGCATTTGAAGTGTATTCTTTCCCATTGTCAGTACGAAGTGTACCAATTTTAGATTGTGCTTGTTTTGCTATCAATGCATGAAAGTCCTTGAATGTTTGAAATGCTTCTGATTTTGTCTTTAATGTGTAAATCCAGTACATTCTTGAGTAGTCATCAACAAAGGTCATAAAATACTTATTCCCATTGGCATAAGGAGTTGGCATTGGGCCACATAAATCAGAATGCACTAATTCTAATTTCCTACTTGCTCTGAAATTAGATTCATGGAATGGCAGCTTACTGTGTTTCCCTAGTATACATGCATCACATTTGCTCTTCTCTTTGGGAATGGTGGGAAAACCAAATACAACATTATTTCTCAACAAACGAAGACTATTATAATTCAGATGACCAAATATTACATGCCACAATAAACTTGATGACAAATTACCTTCTCCATGCTGAGAGAGGT
The DNA here is from genome assembly GCA_001517045.1 of Pseudotsuga menziesii. NCBI lineage: Eukaryota > Viridiplantae > Streptophyta > Pinopsida > Pinales > Pinaceae > Pseudotsuga > Pseudotsuga menziesii. The sequence continues at coordinate 36,735 of LPNX010879423.1, read as the reverse complement.
AGGCATAGTTCTGAACCCTTGCAGATGAACCCTTTAGCTTCAGCAGCTTCCCATCTTCGTATCCAGTCATGATGACTTGGTTGTCAAAGGAATTTCTTATTTCTATGATTCCATCAAACATGTGGATGGAATGGCCTTGCTGTCGAATCTCCACCAAGGACAACAGGCTTCTTTGCAACTCTGGAAGATAAAGAACATTCTTCAAAAAGAAATCAGGGAATCTAGGCATCTTTAGCCGAATGGTGCCCATTCCCTTTGGTTCAAGACTTGCTTATCTGCAAAGTAAACTATGCCATTTATTGTTTCATTAAGTTCTTCAAAACAGTCTTTTCTAAAAGTCACGTGTGATGTTGCACCAGTATCAAGTAGCCAACAATCTATGTAAGATGAAAGTGAAGTTATTTCATTAATACCAAGATTACAATGTGCAACAATACAATGAGCAGAATCTGAAGATTTACTAGCATCTTGGTTATTATTGTCATCTTTCTTCTGGTTATGTCTGTCTCTGATGGAGTCCCACGAAGCCCAACACTGATCTGCTGTGTGTCCAATCTTTCCACAACGCTTGCACTTCAAATCTGATCTTTTGCTGGAGTTGTTTCTGCCTCCTCTACCTCTGAAGTTTCTTCTTCCTCTGCCTCTCTTGGTGAGAGTGGCACCAACTACAGATGCTATAGATTGCATCTTCTGTGATTGAATCTTGCAACTAAAACAATAGGAGAAAAAGAAGAAAGAGTAAAGGTGCAGGTCTAAGTCTCTGCCACCTTCCTCAAGCTTTACAACAATGTCAATGTCTCTGCCATAGTCTTCTCAGCTTCCATGGTCCTTCATGGTCTCATATGCAGCTTCAAACTTAGAGTGGATACTTAGCAACTTCAGTTCAAGGGAGGAAATCATAGCAATTCACTAGGAAGAGAATCAAAAGCACTTCACACAACGTACACTACACCATTCATTCATGACTCATACAAAACAATCACATCATCCATTTCAGAGTGTGAATCATACAGATCTTTTAACAGATCTCAGACTTCTCAGATCTCTACATAGATATAGAGCAATCTTCAAAATACTTCATACATCTGTGTGATATGATAAAGGTTGTGTCTCAGCTTCAATTAACCAACAATCTTTTCATGCGGTGGTTACAACTTCATTTTCAAAGCACAGCTACAAATTGAATGGAGAAAACGCAGCAATTCCATGCTATATCATTCATAGACTCATACATAGCAGCAATTCATAGAGGAGAAAATTATTTATGCAGCAGTCATGGCTCAGTGCAAATAAAAATGCTCGCAGACATTTTTAGATAGACTTCACGCAAAAAACTAGGATTCATGAATTAGTAATATGAAACGCTTTACCTCCATGCACATGTATGAGAGTGTGAGTCTCCATCATGTTCACTCATCAGCATTTGCAAATTCTTCCACTAATTTAAGTCAGGTTTATAGTAGACACAGGCTCATCAAATACACAACATAACACATACAACATTCTCGAGTTCATACAGTAGCCATATCATACATATGAGCAATATTTGCAACCACACTCCATGCACAAGAATTAGGTCAAAAATTAGGGTTTTTGTATTTCCAATGACCAATTTCAATACTGAATAAAGTGTATTACCTCCACACAATTTAGCAAGAGCATGATTCCTTAGCACATTCAATTCAAGTTTACAGCATCCATGGGCCCATCCCACCAATCATACTTCACGCATATGAGAGAAGGCATGAGTCTTTACATCTATATCTTCTCAACTCTCAGGAGTGAAATCAAAGTTTGGGTTCTTCAACATACATCCATCTCATTGAGATCGCGGGTTCCACATGGGAGGTCGCTCAAAGTGGAAGATGCATCATACACACTTCACATAGTTGACAAAAACATGAGTCTCTACCATAGTACCAATAGTCTGCAATCACCAGTCTTCAGCAAGAAGACTATGCACAACTTTACTCCTCAACTGAATCTCAGTAGAGATGACAAGTCACAGCTCTCAAAGAATACTTCACAGCTGCACAATCTCTCTCCACCACAGGAATGTTAGGACTTCTCCATGTAATGCAGCTCTATCGTAATCTTTACACAGTACTCAACGATACTCTAATTGCACTAGCATTCAACATATCTAAGTTTATGCACCGAAAACAATAGTGAATGGTCTCACACACTCAATGCAATTCCAATTGCACCAAGGTTCAATGGATTAGGGTTGTGCACCGGATCACTGAGAGAAAACATACTACAGAGAGGAATCAAAGAAATAATGGGCATCTTCCAGGTTTGTTTACGCAGATGGCATAAGCCAGAGATGAGCCAACAAGATCGAATAGTGGAGGGAAGAGAATAAAGGCTAGATCGAAGGATATGAAACGTTCTTACAAAGAAAATAAGTGCCTTGTTTGAGCACACATTTCATGCACCAATGCATGCAATCTGCAGACTGAGGAAATCCCAGGGCGCAGATAGCAGCAGAATGCAGACTGTACATGTAGGAGTTATGAATCGCTCTAATACCACTGTTGGAATGAATAACTCCCGAATTCATATTATTTCTCCATAGAATGCCTTTATTTATACATTTACAATGACTCTTGGGATCACACATCCGAGAGTCTCTTCATATTCCTAATATGTACAATAACGTATAATCCTGACGAATTATATTCCAACAGTTTTCTCACTAAATATATTCAATCAAACACTCAGAAGGTCATATTTTTTATAGGGACAAAATGTTTTTAAAAGGTTTGGTAGGACAGTCATGGAGGAGTCCATTGGGAAAATGGAGTAAAAAATCAAATCCGAGTTTGGTTCTAAGAGGTAGGGGTTTGAAAGTTCATGGATAGAGGAAAGGTAGACACCATTTGTGCAGTTTTAGGTATTTCCAGGTTGATTAGAGGACAGAGGAATATAACCCATTAAACAGAGCACCTAGCTTGGGTTAGTTCTGCAAGACTTTAGAAGAAATCTTTTTGAAAATACTTAAAACAATGGACCTAGAGCATGAAAGATGAATTATAGCCCATAAAAATACTGTTCAAACATGAAAGTAAGATAAAATGGAGTGGGAAAACATGATATACAGTCACATAAATTAATCACTTACTGAGAAAATTAATGGCACAATAAATCTATGCCATGGAAACTTCAACCTTCCGATCTCTGGAATTTTTATTCATCTATTGAAAATGAAACCTATTACAATGAAGAGCCTATATGCTCTTGAAAATAAAACCCTATATATATCTATTACATCTAGATTTATAGGAAAACAACGTCTACCCTATATTTAATTCTAAATCTAACTAAACTCTAAAAATAGAAACAATTACAACTAACTTTCCTTCATTTCAGGTTGCGGATTGCTGAAAAATAAGATTCAAATATCCACTTGCATATATCAAATGGTGACATATGTGTGAAATGAGAGAGATTTTTGTGATTGATCATGTTCTTGACAAAACCCATGTCTTCATTTTCTCAGATTCACCTACAGCTCCTCAGAATCTTCTTTTGAAATTGATGAATCAGACAGTAATTTCATTTTTTGGGAAAAATACTCTATGAATATCCTTTTGATTATCCTAACCTGTGATACCTATGAAAAATAGAAAGAGGGTTTTGAATATTGGCCCATGATAAATACAAACCTCTCTGATTTTCTTAAAATTCATTCCGATTTGGCGGAAACAACTCTTTGAATTTTATGACTAAAAAAATAATTTAAAAATCTGAAAAATTTCCCCCCAAAAGATCACTTTGATTCTCCCAATACATAGCACCTGTGTAAAAAATGAGAGAGATAATTGCATATAGGTATGTTATGAAGAATTACCTCTCTCTGTTTCTGAAAATTATTCTTGGTTTGGCAAGAATAGATCTCTAAAGTAAAAGACCAAAATCAGTCATTTTCTTTAAAACTTGCTTAGCTACTCTTTAACTTTGAACTGTTAATTCAGAATATTGTTTACAATAATTAAATAAACCAAAAATGTGCTTAAGCCTATAAATATCTCTGATTAAAACTTGTTCTCCATTCCCATTAGGCTTCCCAACTCTCTTTTCCTTTAACTCCAATTCCACCTGTATATAAGATCTAATTGGTCCAATATTTGAAATCATTCACTGTCTTTTGCCACTCAAAGCCAAAATAATTGAAGATGTAAGTGGAAAGTACCCAAGATATAGCAAGGAATCAGTGAACTGATAGGGAGAGGGTGTATGAAATGGAGATGAAATAATGAATGTGGTGCAATTAATAATGATCTCACATATGTTTTTACCATGGAAATGCTTGGCACAACCTCACACATCATGTCTAGTTTCCCATTAAGCTGATTGGTGGATCTTTTTAAAGCAATATTTCAACAATGCCATTAGAATTTGACCAATTTATCATTGCCTCACAAGCCGGATGAGTCATTGTATGTGAAAAAACCCAAAACCTGCATGTGGATTTCTTTTCTAAGTTTAGAAATTCCCAAGGACGTTATCATTCAAATGCACCTTCTATATTATAACCATATGGCTATATAGCAACATAATTTGTTTCTAGATCGTTGATCTTGTTAGCAAAGTAATATATTATCAACACGTGTAAAAAATGTCATGACTAATGTTTTTGGTTGTGTAGTCACAAATTTCTCATTTTGTACTTGTGTTCATGCTCTTGTAGAGGCATCATCCTTATACTCTTAGTGAGGTTTGAGGAGGAAACATTTCCTTCTCTATAGGTGTTAGTAGAAGCTCTTCTAGTATCCATATTTTTACTTTCAACTTTCCTTTCCAAACTAAAATCATTCTCCAATGATTTAGGTTCAAAGGGACATACCTCATGTTGAATGCTCTCCTTTAAAGTTCCCATAAAGATATCTAACAAAATATCCTCTGGATGTTATTCATTGTAAGACTCAACTTCTAAAATTGCTTAATGTTCTCTATAACTAGACTCTTTTGCTTGAGATGTATTAATTAGATAAAGAAGAATTTGTTTCTCTCAATATCCCCATAATATTCTACCAATTCATATGTAATATAAACCAAGAGAAATAATAGTCATTTTTATGATTACAAAGCTATTGGTACCATAAAAATTGATCAAGTTCTAAATACAAGGATACAATAGTTACCTTTTTAAAGTTTTCACTTGGTGTAGATCAAAGAATTAATCCATTTGAAATATCCATGTTATTGGATCATTGCCATAAAACCTTCTTGTATCAATATCAAAAGTAAGTATCTCCTTGGTCCTGAGTTGAACCCATGATAATGTAGTGAATGATCAAATAAAGGGGACTCAAACCTCTTGTTATACAAATATTTCTCATTTTTCACAATCTGTATTGTTCTCCTTGCCCTCTTCTTAAGGATTTGAATTATGAGGAAAGGTATGTCTCATCTCATTTAGAATTACCCCCTTCATAAGGTATGTAAGAGATGGCACAACTTAAAGAAAGGAAGGAACCCATTTTTGTTGCTTATGTGTATTTATTTTTTTATTAATTCATTTTACTAAGTTTTGGAAAATCCCTATGCAAGAATGGAGCACCCCAAAGGAAGGTGACCAAATGCTTTCTTTCCCTTTAAATTGCAGATTTAAGAAGAGCAGGAGTTATGTTCTCCGTTAGTTGTGTGTATATTCATAATTGGGTAATTAAGGAGGCCTTGACTCTTTATTAAGCTTGGTGTCTTTGTTTATGATAGGAGAGGATACCAACACTGGTGTGTTCCTATTTTGCTTTTCTACACATTTCTTTTTGTATGTCTTTCCTCTCTTTATGTGTAGCTTGGATTTCCCAAACATCTTTTGCATCATATGAAATAAGACTTTAATCATCTATAAGAATGATGTATGCTTAATGTGTGACTAAAGATAAAGTTTTAATCTCTTGAAATTTAACAGAGTGGGAAGACTTTCAGTTAAGTATCTTTCCTCTCATAGTGGATTCATATCCTGACTTGAGGGTGGCCTCTCAGCGGGAAAACATACACCAAAAAGAGAGCCAGAAACTTTTGAGAAAATTTGAAGTCAGACCTTTAGTCACGCAAGTCTTCTCATTCCAAATAAGTGTTTTTCAGTTGTTAAGTTTCTATATTGACATCAGCTTCTATAAAGATATGTTTTATGGTAAGTTTAATTGGATAATATAGTCATGTGAATATATTTTCATTATGATGTGTATTTGAAAATTAATGCTAGACTTCAAATTTCTATCCACTAAATGTTCTTAGTTTCTTACGACTGATAATTAACCTAATTTGTTAAGTTTACGTCTGGAATTAATAAATTACTCATTTGGCTGGGAGTCGAGTGAAATGGTTAATGAAATATTGGCTTACCAACAAAATTGTAAATGACATTTTAATGTGGATTATATTGGTAAAGTACTTATGTGGAAATATGCAATATATGCATATATATATATATATATATATATATATATATATATATATATATATATATATATAATCATAATATGTGTCTTGTAAATAAAATAGCTTTTCTTCATGCTTGAAAGAATTGATGAGTTTTGGTTTAAAGAACCACTTGATGTATTTAAAAGGAAATCGGTATCTAAGAGTGATTTTTTACATAAACTAATTAGTGGATGGATTAGAAATAATGTACCATCTTGGACTTGGTGTATTAATGGAACAATAGAAGTAGAAGCAATAGGGAATTTTTCTCCTAAAGATAATAAGAGTAATTATTATCTTGAATCCTTATTAGTAGGACGATTGTGACTACTAAAACATATTAAGTAGATACCTTAAAAATAAGGTATAGGTTATGGTTTAAGTGAAATTATTTTAATGGTAAGTTAGTTAGATGTACGTTACTTGATAAGATATTTACTCTCAAGGGGATTTTATTTGGAAGTGGTGCTTTGATGTTAAGTTAATTGCAATGGATTAACCATACTCCCTATTTTCGAATAAGTAAGCTATAATTTTGGACAATGGCTCTAAGCCCTTAAATATTTTATGAAAAGCGTGAATGGTGAGAATATCCACTCAAAATACAGTATGTTGTATTTCAAAGAAATGGAGTAGTTTACTTCTATTGCATATAAGGTTAAGTTTAGTAAGAATTTAGTTTAAAATAATGTAGAAGTATTACTTGGTTAATCTATAGAATGTGTACTCTATGATTATACCATCATGTAAACAATGAACCTAACTTAATTGGTTGTTTGTTAAGAAAATAAAATTATACCCCATTTCCCTAAATAAGAATGAGGAATTTGGGTATGGTGTAAAACAACCCTGAAAAAAAATACAAGGAAAATGGCTTTAATACCAAATGTTATGCACCAGATTCCAAAAATAACATAAATATAAAAAGAAAGAGTAACTCAATGTCTTGAGAATGAAAGAAGAGATGAATAAGAACCCTCTTTGAGGGGGAAACCTCAATATGCAATCTATCAAATATACAAGGCAATATGAGATTATCATAAAGTTAGGTCTCTTTGGTATATATATGAGACAAAGGGTACAATTACAATTAAGGTTCTAGTCAACCAATTGAGACAATACTGATATAATAAATGTAATGACAGAATATATAGTTATTGAAAAAAATGTGGGCGAAGGGGAATTCCCTACATTTAATTGTTAATAGTAGTACTTAGAAGAACCTGATCTTAGTTGAGGTCATCAAAAAATCGAGGTTGTTGAGAATGGCACACCCCCAACTATACACCATCGGTTGGTTGAGCCAAGGATGAGCCATATGTATTAGCCAAAAATATCTCTTATCCTACAGAATAAATCCCTTCAAATATGAGGTGTCGTGTGATGTTGCCCCACTTAAATGTTGTGATGTTCTTTTAGTACAACAATTGTTTATGATCCCAATCATTATAGTGTTATTATTACTTTGAGAGGTAAAATGTACAAGGTACCCAAGGCATTTTTTACTTCCACGGTTTCCTTAATATTGACAAAGAAGTGCCAAGATTTCATCTCTCATACTTGTAAATTTTTCCTCTTCTTGGTTTGGTTATGTTGTTGTATTTTTAACTTCAGAAGATATTCTGATGTATATTATCATTGTATGTTGTTGTACCTCCATTAGATATGTGTTTCCCTCCTTTCATGATGTCATTATTGTCTATGGTCCTTGAGTTACAACCTCCATTGTAAATCCCGGCAGTAGTCCCTAGTTTAATATAATGAAATTTATTTTTGGAGTCTCCTTAGGTGAAATCGGCCCTACTAGGGTAAGAGGTTGACCCAGTCAAGTTAGAAGGTCAGTCACTTGATATGCATAAATATGTAGGCACCCTCCCTCATTTAGACACACACTCACTCACTCAAGTTTGCACGAGGACGGAGAAGATCAAGGAGGAGAGAGAGAGAAAGATGCAGGAGACTTCTTAAAATTGGTTTTTTACATCCCTAAGAGGGCGCATATTTTGGTGGACGTAGAATCAAAATTGAATAAGTTTCATTTTTTACCTAGACACTTGTGCCTAGAGAAACTAGGGCATCAAGTTTCGTAGGCTTCCCACCTCAGCTTTCAGAAAAGGACCTTACTGGGAAACTCACTTCAACAAGGTGTGTATTTCTATCTAGAAATAATTTCAAACCTCCAAGTTTGGGAAATTAGGGTTTCTATAACAAACCTAGGTCAGCAAGCTCTAGAACTAGGTCGAACACCTCAAATCGATAAGATCTAAATATCTATTATTTCCATTTGAGATTATCATTTCAACATGACTCATCACACCCAACTTGATGATAATATTGGGGGAGTTGATAACTTTTGAGCATGGAAGGACAAGATCTCCCTAATCCTTGCAGAAAATTATTTCGATCAATATATCAGTAAGTAAGTTCCAAAGCTAGAGGGAGATGAGGCTAAAGATATTCATGAGAAGAAATTGGTTAAGGCCAAGAGGATCATTGGAGACTCTATTAAGGATCATCTCCTCCCCCATGTGTCATCCATGAAGACACCTAAGGAAGTGTTTGATGCTTTGACGAAGTTGTTCAAAGGAAATAAAATCAATCGGAAGATGACATTGAGAAACCGGCTAAAGAATGCCAAGACACAGAACTTAGATACCATGAATTCCTACTTCATAATCGTTTCTAAAATCAAGGAACAACTTGAAGTAGTCGACAAGAATGTAGTAGAAGGAGGGACTATGATGACCATCTTGAATGGTTTCCCAAGATCATGGGATTCATTCATTCACGTAATATGTGCAAGAAGGGATTTGATCTCTTTCATCAGACTCTGGGAATAATGCACAAAAGAAGAAGCTCAACTGATAACAAGAGAAGAGAAGATGGGAGAAACTAAAGATCAAGATCTCACAACTCACACCAAAATAATAAGGACAAACACCATCACAACAAGAGGAAAGACCATCATCAGAGAATACAAAAGAAGTCAGTAAATGATCCTTCCAATATTCGATGTTACACTTATGATGAGAAGGGAACTACTACAGAGATTGTCCTAGGAACAAATACTCCTTCAAAAAGAAGTCCAACAAGAAAATACATCATGCTCACACCGTTGAAGATGATGAACCAACAAATAAAATATTCAGTAAGAAAGAGATGATTCTTCAAGTGATGAAGAGTATGTCTTATTCTCAACACTCACAGAAACTATCTCACATGAAAGAAATGATTGCCTTGTGGATAGTGGGGAATCCAAACATGTGACAAGATACAAAGAATCATTTGTCAATATCTTTGAACATGAGTCACCTGACAAGGTGAAGCTTTGGGATGATTGTCAATACCCCATAAAAGGAAGTAGAGAAGCTTCCTACAAGCTAGACTTTGGGAAATATTCGAAGATGAAAGATGTGCTTTATGTTCCAAGATTAAATATGAATCTTCTCTCCATATATACACTAGATTAAAAGGGAATAGGATTTGCATTTGTAGATGTCTAAGTCCTAATGTGGCCAGAAGGAAAGATAATCAATGATGCAACGATAATTGGAGAGAAAGAGGGAGGCTTGTACAAGTGGAAGGGACAACCTGAACAAGAATTGGTTCATGCCTATATAGAACCACATGAAACATGGCACTGAATTCTTGCACATATTCACTACAGAGCACTACCAATTGCAAGAAAACAAGGACTTCCACAAATCTAGAAAAATAATCTATCTCAGTATTTGGATAAGAAGCGATGGAATTATGAATGAAGAAGTGACACTCAATTCAGAACCAGTATGCAGTCTCATGGTATGGAATACTTTCTCAAGCATGGTTAAGACAAACACAGGTTCCCAAAATCAGATAATGAAGTAGAACGCATTGTCAAAAACTCTAGTAGTTCCTGCAAGGAGATAAGGATCAAGAGGGAGTCCACCCACCAAACAAACAAAGATAAGTATTTAATTTTCATTTCCTATATATCTACTTACTTAAATGATATTTTTTTAGTCGTGTACATAATTATATTCAGTTGATGTGTTACGCATGATTGAGTGTCTACATTTATGAACAATATACTACTTATTTGATGGGTAGGTATTCTATGGTGTTGTACAACATTCCATTGCTACTTATCAAGAATGGAACCACTTTGTTGACATATTGGGAGTAGTGCACACTCTTAATAATGTTATGGTAGAGATGGAAGGAATATAGAAAGTTACCGTATGTATACGGGATATGGATGAATGTTATGGAATTGGATAATATAGTTGTGTGACTATGTGACGTTTATCTTTATGCATTCGAATTTTTCACTATTAATATGTTTTGAAAATTATGAATTGGTTCTAATCATGCAACTAAATTTGAATTGTAGGAAATATCATGTACAATCACCTACAAGAAAATAAGGATGAGACTTATTCCAAAATACAAGTGATGATGATTCAACTAGACGATTCACTCCAACAACATACATGAAAAGGAACTTGAAGCAACCAAGGTCTAAGATAATCCATTGTAATTTGTTGTTAGTGGGTAATAAACTTGTTTGTAAACTAGTATAGATCCATTTTAACTATATCTCTACCAAGGGATCAAGTTCTCTTAACGCTTTTTAATTTACAAAAATCTCTAATAAGTATTTCTACTTGGTCAACTTGCTTAAGTAATTTCAAAATATGGTAAATATCAATAGAAGAAAATGAGTTAAGTAACATTAATAATCATATAATCAAATAGTTTTCCAAAAATTGCTCTACTTGTCTTTCGTTAAAACTAATAATGAATATTAAGAGTAATTAATGGTTAAAATAATCCATATAAAATTTTAAAATCTAGATTTTCCGAATCAATTGGAATTTGAAAAACATTTTACCATCAAATGAAGATTTTAAACATTTATCCAAATGTTCTTGAGAAATGACTTGTTATTCTATATAACTAAAAATGAACATTTACATGTTAGGGTTAACCTTGACTTAGGAATGAGCAAGGATGTAAGTGGTTTAAAGCACATAGTTTTAGTGGGCCCGTGGTTTCTTGCTAGTTTTATTTGCATTTAAATAATCTTATAAATATGGTTGTAATATTTCATTGTAATGTGCTAAAATGAGCAGGAGAGTTGCTTTTAGCCTTGGCCAACCAATAATAAATCTATTATTGAAGGTTGGTTTTTCCCTACGGGGTTTTCTAAGGTAAATCTAGGGTTGTTATTGTAATAGCTATTATTTTGTAAAGTCAACTAAATGTGTTTTACAATTTAGCTAATTTAAATAAACTGGCCAGGTCACTTTATTGTTTATGTTAACAAAATCATTAGTGTTTAGATTGATTTGATATCTCTAACATTTAAGATAATCAACTGTAATTGGATAATAAACTTGTTAGTAAACAATCATAAGTATGTTTTGTATGTTTTGGTTTAGGAATGTTTTGGATGCTTATAATTTACCTTGAGCCTATATGTTCAAATTTATTAGCATTATACATCATTTTAGTACAACATTTATTCCTTTTGTATTATTGGTGTACTCTATTTGTATGGCTAAAACATTTATAATATATTATCTATTTAATAAGTTTGTTAGTTTGTCTGGGATATATTTTGGATTATTTATATTTATTTTATTGTGAGTTGTGTTATTTACTAAGTAAAATAATGATAAAATATTTATATACATTTTTAAATGTTTTTTTAATAAATGATGGTGATGGTGATGGTACCACGGTAATTTTTAGGGGTGAAATTTGGCTATTTGACTATTTTTTGGTTTTTTTTCAAAAAATAAATTTGTTATTTGGTCATTCGTAGTGTTTAATATGGCATATATTTATATTAAATATGTTTTTTATCATAATATTCTCCAAAATTTACACATTTTAGTGTTAATGTTATTTTTCATATTTAGTATTCCCCTACCCATCTATAAATACGTTTTTTTCAATAAAAACAATCGTGTAGAACACTATACTCAAGTATAAGATTAGAATCCTTAAAAAATACCTTGGAAGGTACTAAGGAATAATTTGGTTTGCTTTAGAATTTTGTTCATATGCTTAAAAAAGTTTTCTTAACTCACTTAGTTTTAAGAGGTTAAGTAGGTTTTTGTAATAAAGATTTTGAAATTGAGATTTAATGTGGGTGAAATTCACAAAGTGATTCATCCCCAAGTATCCAATGCCTAGTTTCACTTTAAAGCTCATGAAAGCCATGTTTCAATATGGAGCTAATGAGAGTTCGTTCTTATCTTGATTATATTACTTTTATAGATCAAGGTTAATGACCTCTTTAAAATATCTTATGTTTTAAACTACACATTCTCTTTAAACTTTGATAAATAATATTTTTAATATTGCATAAGTGATATTTTTAGTCAATTTCTGTGTGGTTTAACAAGCCACAACATCTTTAAGACATAAGACACTAAATCTAATTTTCAAAATAACATAAGAACTTGAAGAAACCAATTATTTAATCATGCTTAATTTAAATTTAATTTTATAGATTTGATAAATCAAAGTTAAATGAATATTAAAAATATAGGAGCTAGGCAAAAGGTAGACTATTTATATTTTTTGAGCGATTTTTATAGGTATAACCATGCCATTTTTGTGGAAATTACTATTTTTATTGTTCAAATTGCAACTTTGATTACATATAAAAAAAAATTTAGTACAAATCACAAAACAATTAATGTCAAATAAATAAATATTATAATTTAGACTTTTCAATAAAATTTTAACTATAATAATTTTTTCATAAAAAAATAAATATAAATCAAAATAATTTATAATATGAATCTTATATAGGTTATAGTTAACAAAATGATTTATAATATAATATCAAACTTCTAAATAAAATTTGTAATATATAATATTAATCTTATATAGTTTATAGTTAACAAAATGATTTATAATATAATATCAAACTTCCAATTAAGATTAGTATTAAAGTGAATGAAGATGTTATGGTAACATTAAAATGAATTTTATGAAAAAACTAATTTGTAAATTGATAAAATAAATGGTATGAAAAAGCTAATTTTTAAATTGATAAAATAAACAAAACATTTATATGAAGAAAAAAAACATATTACATTTATGTTATTATTACAAAACTTTATTTTAATAAAAATGAAAGAATGATATCTTTCATTAACCTAACTTAGTAAATTTATTGTTATATAGTTTAATATAAAAATATATAAAATATCAATCTTAATCAATAAAATAAATAAAACTATTAATAATTTTAGCGAGATGATAAAATATTTATAAATAAATAAAACTATTAATAATTTTAGTGAGATGATAAAATATTTATAAATAATCAATGTAAATATCTTTGTCAACTTCAATGACAAAACACATCTTTATCATATTAACATCACAATTAAATTTTAATTCTCTTAGATTTAATTCTCTTAATTTGAAAACTCTTAGAAAACTTAAATTTTAATTCTCTTAATTTGAAAACTCTTAGAAAACTTACTTCGTTGTCTCAAAATATTGTTTTAAGTAAATTAAAACTTTGAAGATATTATTGAAAATGTGGTCTCAATGTTAACTTAGATCCCAAGGGAATATGATGTGATTATTGAAATCGT
>LPNX010879423.1:8118-20583 GCA_001517045.1 Pseudotsuga menziesii | reverse complement strand
AGCTCTATTATTTGATCTCCTTCCACTATGGCCTTCAAAAAGAAAAGAATACCCTCCAAACCATAGTTTCCATTTTCACCATTGCATGCTCCATAAAAAAACAACAACTACCACTTCCATCTATTTTGATATCTTACATCTTATACTATAATTATTTTTAAATATTAATTTTAGTGTATATATTTTATTTTATTATACTATAAAAAATTAATAAATTTAATTAAAAATAAGTAATGATGTAAAACATCTACAAGATGTACTGTAATAATATGATCAGTTATTAGCACCATTCACATGTGTTATTCTAGATATTTTCAATCTCTTTTGTTGTTCTCTTGCACATTTTGTCAAATACTTTGAGTGTGAATATTGCTCTAGCTCCTAGATCTCACTGAGAAGCAAATTCTCACCTGCTATAAGAGCTAGTTGGAGTTGCAAAAAAATCTAGTGAGGTTTGAGCTGTTGTTTAGGGCATATTTCCATAAAACTTGAGTGTTTGCCTTGTAGGATCTACAATGCTGTTGTCACAGGTTGCGCAAGCAGGATGGAGAAAAATTGAGCATTGCTTACTCCATTCAATTGTTTTGAATGGAAGGTCAATATAGTCATCTAGTTGAGGTCCAAGGGTCTCTACCGGGTCACCATGGGGACTAAACTTGAGTTAATTTCTGATGTGGAGAAAGCTAAGTATTTTAATAGAATTGATGAAGCTTTAGGTATTCTCTATCTCAGCACTTTGAGGGAACTCCTCTTTCATATAGAAAGTCTTGGAACACCGAATGAAGTTTGGCTCAAGTTAGAGTCACTATTCAGGAAGACTTATGAAATGAGAGGCCATCAAATTGAGAACAAGCTAATCTGCCTGAGCCCGACTCACTACAAGACCATTGAAGACTTATTTACTAAGTTTAAAGTTCTAGTACTTCAGCTAAAACAATGTGGCATAGAGAATAAAGAAGATCATCTTATCTTGTCCATCCTTTCTAAGTTATGGCTTGAGTATTCGGTGTATGTTTCAACATTCCACTCAAGCAGGCTTACAACTAGAAATTGGAATGTTTCTACGCTAGCAGATTTCATGGAGTCTTTGAATTAGGAGCAGGACAAGCTCATAAAAATGGGTACCATAAAATACAAAGATAAATCCCTTTCTTCTAGTGTATCAAATCAATCCCAGATAAAGAAGAAATATTTGAAGCAAAAGGAGAAACAGAAGAAGCAATCAAGTTCATAAATCTCCAGTTCTACTGACGCGAGCTCGAGATCCAGGAGGAGGAGAAACAAGAGAGAGAGACACACATGTGGTTATTGTATAGGTTCACATATTGAAATAGATTTCTTAAGAAAGAATATGGACATCATGACCAAGCTCCTTGAGGAGGACCATATTGCTCTTCCAGAATTTGCAAAAGATGGGAGCAAAAGCAAGGAAATGGTAAGTCTGAGCATGCATTGAGTGCATGGGTAAAACCTATTTCTGATTTCTTTGCTTCTGATAGCTCTTTTTCCAAATCACCTTCTGATATATCATAACTTGAATTTTCCATCCCTTCATTGGAAGAAACCCCAATCAGTTCACCAAATCTTCCTCCCAGAACTAGTAATTTTTCACTAGTTTTTTTATGTGCCTTCTGAAATACCTTTCCCAATCCAATAAGATCTTTCCAATTCTGATACTTAAGATGATATAAATGATTATATATATCCTATGAAATTCATTGACTCATTTCACACACACTCGAGCACTCTAGATTGGTCAACTCAGCACATGTGCACTCTCATTTATGCCTTGGAGCGCTACCACCTTGAATTGGGGGATCTGGGTTTGAATAGGGTGCTAGGGGTGTATTTTTCCTATTTTGTCTCTCCTATGAGAATTTATTGCCACATTGAACCTCCCACTCACCTCTATCTTCTCACCCACGCATGCCTTGGACTCATTAATGCCCCAACTCACTTCACCAATGTTCACACCTTGGTTCGTGACTGTTTAGGATGAGTTGGAGCTCCATCGATCCACCTAGGGGGGATTAAGGTCAAATCATACCATGACACATGTACACTCCCAATTGGATTCCTGAGCCTCACAAATTTTTCCCAATGTATTATAAGTATGTACCATAGAATATACAAGCTGTCCTGTAATAATATGATCAGATATTAGCACCATTTACATGTGTTGTTCCAGATATTTTCAGTATCTTCTATTGTTATCTTGCACATTTCGTCAAATAATTTGAGTTTGAATATTTCTCTAGCTCCTAGATCTCACTGAGGAGCAAATTCTCATAGAGGAAGAGTCTAAGAATAAACTAGGTGCCATGTGGAGCTAGATTCCCCGTGCTTTATGACAACAATGATGGAAGATTCTATGACAAGTTAGACCTGATTGCAGACCTATGACAACCTGACATGTCAGGGCTAAAATTAGCCTCCAAAATCATGCACTTGGCACTAGATGGCATCCATTCAAATTGGGTGGAAGATGAAGGGATGAGGATAAGACCAAGTGGCATGGAGGTTACTAAACATATAGGATGAGGTGGAGGAATCCTATGGGAGTGAATTCAAACTTGAAGGACATTAGGAGGGTTATAAAAATATGTCATGAAGAATGGAAATGGCTTTTTATCATTTGTGAATTTTAATTTGGCATTTGGAGAGCATTAGTTGTCCTTTGCACGATGAGTGTACACTTACCTTGCTAGTGAGCCAATTTAGAGAGAGTGAGATTATCATCCAATTTGGTCATGGGAGATGCCATTCAGACCTCTCATTTGGATCTTAAAGGATTGTTTTATTGCATATAGGAGTCCGCTGCTGTTCGTGACCCATCTCTCCTCTCATTCTCTCAATTTCCACTTTCATATTTCCATGTTTTCTATGTAGGTGCACTTGTGTGAATGGTTGTTGCACCCCTCATATTCTCTATAAGTCGAAATCAAATAAATACATATGCAAATGTCCACATTTCCAAGCTTTCTTGTGACTAGTTTCCATGTGATGATTTTTCCTTTCAATGGAGATTGTATATCTGATGTATATTGTGACTTGGGTAAATTTTATATGATGTTAGTGAGATATTGAAATTATTTCATTGGAATATATTCATATTTCTCTGTTCTGAACCATTACATGCACCATTTATGAGTCGAAGTTGAGGTTTTATGTGTCATTTCCGTTAAGCAAATATCGCTGAAATTATGCATTTGAATATGAAGATTTATTCCTCTGTTGTAGAACTATTAACCACATATAAAAAAATTAAATGATGTATAATTACATTCCCCGTGATTTTTTCTGAAATTTTGGAGGTTTTCATAGGAGTTAGAGAGCCATTTATGCCCACACACTAGGGGGAATTGCATCATAAATTGCTAGTAATTTTTCCTTTTTTTCCATCATGCCAAAATCGAGTTGTAGATGTCTATGAACTATCATAAAACCATAATATATTATATTTTACAGTACTAAGACTCCCCACATCAGTCCCTACCAAATTCGATACCCTCTTGGGCCATTTGAATCCCCCACAGTCAAAACTAGTCAAGACATTTTTTCCAAAATTTTTCCTTTGTTGGAAATTTTCGATTTGGAACATTACAAGTGGTATCAGAGAATGATATTTGAACCTGATATATATCCCTATTCACGTTTTCTGATTCTGACCTTCCTCCATTAGAAACTGAGACTGGAGATCTTGATAGTGAAAGAGAAGCAAGTGAAGAAAGTAATCCTAGTTACAAAGAGATTAGGAAAGAACTAGGATTTGGAGATACAAAGGGAAAAGAAGATAATGGGGAACTTAAAACATTCATTAAATAATCTCTTGATAGTATGAAGAAACATATCATGCAAGGGTTCGAATTGTTGGCTAGGCAACATGGGAGCAAGTCAACACCCGAGAGTAGTAGTAGTACACCTCATGATGAGGGGAAGACCCATGGAGAAACCATTTTTTCAAAGACTGGACCTCATAACAGACCTCATGAGTTAAAAAATAAGAATGGACCCAAAATACCCAAGTTATTAGAGTCTAAATAAGGCCCCTACACCATCTATGATGTTAGAGAAGCGGAAAATGATTGGCAACAATTAAGTGATGAATGTAGGAAAGTCCTACCTTTTGATTAGTTCATTAGAGCATATCTTCAGTTCAAGCAAGGAGGAAATGAGAATATGGAATCTCATATTAACCATGAATTAAAATACACCATGGTAAAAGTAACCATTCCTTCCTTTGATGGTTCCTCACAAATGTCTTCTAGTGTTTGGCTGCAAAAATCAAGTGTATATTTCCAATTAAATCCTATGGTTGAAGAAGATGCATTGAAAATGGCCATTCTGCATCTTGAAGGGGAAGCTAGTGATTGGTGGTTCCATGGTCTTAGAACCTTGGGACATTATCATATTTTATCTTATTAGGGTTTCTCCAATGCATCGATGGAGATATTTGAGAGGAAAGACGATGAACTTCCTTTCAAAGATCTAGCGCAATTAAAGCAAGTAGGAACTCTTGAAGCATATATGTTAGAATTTGAAAAGATTTCAGTAATGGTTTATTATGTATCTATGGCTAGGTTTTTTTATTGTTTATTGAAGGATTGATAGAACCTTTGAGAGGGTTAGTGAAATCCCACAAGCCATCCACATTGAAGGATGCCATGAATTTGACAACGGATTTGCAGAATGTGTTGCCAAAAAACAAATATCCTCCTAAGCCAAATTTCCCTTCCAAGTTCAAGGAAGGTAAGAAACCATGGAAAAGAGACTCCTATACCAAATAAAATAAATGAGGACCAAGGAAAGAAGGGCTTAGAAGAAAGAAGTTATGTTTTACATGCCAACAACCTTGGGTCCCAAGACATAGATGTGCCAAGGGGAAGGCACACTACATTGAAGTTTTTTTTTGAAGATGATGAAGTGGAGGAGGAGGAGGAGGAAGAGACACAACTTGAATCCCTATAATAAGGGTATCAAACAATAGAATCAGAACAACCCACTCCCGATACATGAAAAATTGCAGCACTTTCAAGTATAATTAGATTCCACACCTTAAGGCTTAAGGGAAGCATACAAGGCCAAAAGGTCACGATTCTAGTGGATGGTGGAGCCACTCACAAATTCATAGATGAAGCCTTGGTGGAAAGGAGAAAGTTACAAGCTGAAACTTTTGAGGTTTCACAGTCATCATTCCAGGTAACAATTCTATGGACTGCACTAAATGGATTCCAAATATTCAAGTTACTCTAGGAAATCATACCATCATTGACAATTTTTATGTAGTGAATGTGGATGATAAAAATGTGGTTTGGGGAGTAAAATGGTTGTATTATTTAGGGGATAATGCGGTGAATTATCAAGTCCCTGAAATAAGGTTCAAAATTTTAGAAGGGAAACCCATTTCATTGAGGTGAATGCACACTTACCCAAATCAAGTGGTGTGTTGGAGCAGGGTCCCGCAGCTACAGAAGAAGCTGCTAGTTTAGCGGATAGATAAGTTTTGGCAGAGAGAAGATAAGATAGAGCTACGATGTCATAGCACGTTTCCAGCTACAGAGCAGAGCCAGAAACCATGATGAAGAAGACGGAGAAGTCAAGGAAGATGACTGTACCTGAGCGGCCGAGAAGAGAGGGCTCACCCACTACATTGAAGGCAGCGGCAAAGACAGGAGGGCTCAGCAACCCTCATAAAGGAAAAGGAGCAACGAGGCTGAAGCATTGAAGACAAAGGACAGGAGAACGAAGCGGTGCACAGTACCCATGATTAGCGCCGGGAAGCATGGAAGACTGCAGAGAGCTGTGGTATGACGGAAAGCGGCTACCTCAAGTACAGATATGGCCGAATGTCACTAATTAGGGTTTGGGTTACTGTTGGGACAGGCCCATAGTGTTGTAATGGCAAGACCTTCGGGCTGCCTATAAAGGGATATATTTTGTATTGTAAAAGGGTTGGTTCATTCAGTTGTTAGTTGTTTGTAGATTATTAGACTGTTGTAAAAGCCTAGCTCTGGTTCTGTTATTAGTGGTAGCAATCTTACTGTAACCAGTAGCTAGCTTATAGAGCATGCATGTAACGATCCATAGGGATCGACAGAGAGGGAAGAGTATATTGTAAGAGAGACAATATAGAGATAGAAAGAGAGAAGAGATCTAAGAGAGAAGGGCTCCAGGCTATGTGCGGAGTTACCCAGAAGATCTCTAGCTGCATATGCAGTGCAGCAAAAATGTGTTTACCTTCCCCTGAGCTATAATAGAGAAACACAGTTCTGTGGACGTAACTCCCATCCTGGGGGCGAACCACGTAAAACCTACGTGTTATGTGTTGAATGCATGTGATTGTATTTGAGTATTGTTATTTACTATTTTGCGCAAGGACTTTGTGTACAGTTTAATGAATGAATGTGTCAATCAGTTTACAGCAATATAGAAGGATAACCATAAGTTGAAGTCTCTGGCATGTTGTATGTGGGTTCATTTATGCTTTGCGTGAAGCAGTCACTAGTTACAGTATTGAACAACCTTGTATGTTCAGTCTTGCACGTCAACACGAGCAACGCTAAGTGCGCTAAGCCGCGGAGGTAGGATATCGTAGAAAGGTGATACCGCACTGACAGAGGAGCTGCGGTGTGTGATACCACAGGTTGAGGACTTAGCATTGGGGAGGATTTGCGTGTTGCACGGTGCGCGGTGATGCGGTAAGGTTCGAGATATTGCGGGTAAGTGGAAGTTGCGCAAAGTGGGAAGGGACCGTGCGACTTGCGCAAGGATAGAGGCCTTGCGGCTAGCAGAGCTACGAGTAGCAAGTAGGATGCCCAGAACCTGGTCCAAGACACTTGAGTCTTTGGCCAACCCATTAGAATCACTTCGGGTGAGACTTCAGGCTGCTTGCAGTCTGTCGCCGTAAGGGCCAGTGAGCTAGGGGTGTTGTTGGTTGATTATAGTAAACCTGGGTCTGCCCAAGATAACCAACATGGTGTCTTCTCACAACATGGGGACTATCTTGAAGCATGGAGATATATAATGGGATGCCGAATGTTTGATTACATATCCTAAACCCCACTTGAACATTGTGAAGCATCCTAAGGAGATAGAGAAACTATTGAGTAAGTATG
The DNA here is from genome assembly GCA_001517045.1 of Pseudotsuga menziesii. Taxonomy (NCBI): domain Eukaryota; kingdom Viridiplantae; phylum Streptophyta; class Pinopsida; order Pinales; family Pinaceae; genus Pseudotsuga; species Pseudotsuga menziesii. The sequence continues at coordinate 13,468 of LPNX010879423.1, read as the reverse complement.
AGAAGGTTCTTTGGAGACCTTCCCTAGGGAAGACCCCTAGATAGAGGTGTTGAGCATATCATTGAGTTAGATATAGGAACACAACCTATTAAAATGAATCATTATAGGAATCCAAAAAATATTCTAGATGATATTGAGGAGGCCATTAAATAACTCTTGGATTTGGGTCTCATAAGGCCTAATTCTATCCCATTTTCTTCTTCAATTGTTATGGTAAAAAGGAAAGATGGAACCTTAAGAATGTGCATTGATTTCATGGCATTAAACAAGAAGACAATAAATAATAGATAGCCCATCCCAAGGATTGATGATCTCATGGATGAGCTCCATGGGGCCAAGTTATTCTCAAATATTGACCTTAGATCAGGTTATCATCAAATTCGAATGAGAGAAGAAAACATACCAAAGACTGCTTTCAGCGACCACTATGGTCACTTTGAGTTTTTTTCCATGCCCCTTGGCTCCACAAATGCACCAGCCACATTTCAATCATGCATGATCAACATATTCCACAAGCAACTTTATAAGTTTGTACTAGTTTTCTTTGATGGCATTCTTATTTACAGTAAAACTTGGAAGGAACACTTGTATCATCTAGAAGAGGTATTAAAAATTTGGCATGACCAATCTTTGTTTGCTAAGTTGTCAAAATGTGAGTTTGGTTTGACAGAGATTTTGCATATTGGACACATCATTGGTCAAGATGCTGTGAAGGTGGATATGGAGAAAATAAGATCCATTTTAGTGGCCTTGTCCCAAAAGTCTCACTAAATTAAGAGGATTCATTGGAATTTGCACCTACTATAGAAAGTTTGTGAAGGGGTTCTCCCAACTCACTTCACCTCTCAATGATTTAAAAAATAAAGATGATTTCCAATGGCATGAAGGGGATGAAAAAAAATTCTAAAGAATGAAGGAGGTGATAATCAATTGTCTTATTCTAGCATTTCTTGGTTTTTCTAAACCATTTGTATTGGAATGTGATGCATCAGGAGAAGGCTTTGTAGCAGTCCTTAAAAAAGGAAAACACCCAATAGATTTTGAGAGTATGAAGTTACAACCATATGAGAGGATTTACTCCATCTATGATAAATAAATTTTGGCCATCATGCATGCTTTGATCAAGTTTCAACAATACTTGGTGGCAAACAAATTTGTAGTCAAAACTAACCATAACAACTTAAGGTACTTCCTCACTCAAAAGGATTTAAATGATAGGGAACACAAGTGCGTGAGTAAGATTTAATAATTTGACTTTGATATTGAATATATGAAGGGGAAAAATAAGGTGGTAGCTGATGCCTTATTTAGAAGACCTTCTATTTCTCTCATGGATGTAGCGGAAAATTGGAAAGCCACATTAGAAGTAGAGTATGCCAAAGATAATTTTACTGTGAGCTTTTTGATGGGACTAACAATGATCATAGGTATAAGGTATTGGATGGAATCATATACTACAAAGGTAGAATCCATTTGGTCCCTAATTCAAGTTTGAAGGAGGAAATTAAAAAAAAAAACCTCATTCAATCTTCCCTAGCAGATCACCCAGGTTTCTTCAAAACATACAGAATGTTGAGGGAAATATTTGCAGGGAAAGGGTTGAAGGTTGATGTTCTTAATTATGTTAATGAATGCCCCAAATGTCAGCAAAATAAAGTGGATCACACTCATCCATCTGGTCTCTTACATCCCTTGTCAATTCCAGCCCAAATATGGGAGAGCATTACCATGGACTTTCTCACTGGTTGGCCCAAAGTATTTGGTAAGGATTGCATATTTGTGGTGGTGGATAGACACTAAATTTGTTCATTTCTTTGTTGTTACTACCACTTTGACTGCTGCACAAGTGGCTGTACTTTTTTTAAAGAAGTTTTCATATTGCATGGGCTTCCTAAGATCATTGTTAGTGACATAGATAACATATTGTTTAGTTCATTTTGGCAAGAAATCTTCAAAATGACAGGGACAAATTTGACACCTAGCACAAGATATCATACCCAAACCGGTGGCCAAACAGAGAGGGTGAATCAATGGTTGGAAGGCTAATTGAGGAACTATGTTAGTGGGCAGCAAAAAGCATGGATAAAATGGTTTCATTTGGGTGAGTTTTGTTACAATACTACTTTCCATATGTCCATTGGCATGTCTCCTTTTAAATAAATTTATGGTTATGATGCATCCACTTTTATTGACCACATTTTTGGTGATAGTAGAGATCCAAATGCTAAAGATTGGATTGAATAAAGTTAAGAAATTTTGAAGGTTTTGAGATATAACTTGTAGGTAGCTCAAAATCAACAGAAACAATATGCATACCAAGGTCCAACATAAAATGGAGAGACAATTCCAAGTGAATGACTTGGTTTATTTTAGGTTGCATCCCTACAAACAAACCACCATAAAAGGTAAAGGTTCAGAAAATCTCAAACCAATATTTTATGGTCCCTACAAAGTGATTCGAAAAGTTGGAGAAGTGGCCATGAATTGGAGCTTCCCATGGGAAGAAAAATTCAAAATGGGTTTCATGTTTCTTGTCTAAAGAAGGTTTTAGGGCAGTAAATTTCAGTTTCAAATACTTTACCACCTTTGGATGATGAAGGACAACTTTTTCTCATTCCAAACAAGATCTTAAGAACAAGGGAGAGAAGGCTAAAAAGAAGAACAATAAAAGAATATTTGGTACAATGGAAGGATTTTCCTAGCGAGGAGGCCACTTGGGAAGATGAACAAATTTTGCAGCATAAAAACTTGGAATTGCTTGAGGACAAGCAATATTGGGTGGGGATCACTGTCATGTCCCCATTACAATAGGTCTACTAGTTGACAATGTTCACCCACCTACTAGTTCCCTAGGTTGGGGGAGGACGCATTAAATATTAAAATAAGGGACCTATGGGACCCAAGAGAACCTTAGTTTATCATTTACAGATTAATTTGGGTGATACAAATAAGAAATAATGATGTACTTACCATTGAATTTCTTCTTGTCACGCTAACAATGTTGATAGTTAAACAATGAATTGAGAGCAGTGAACTGCCGAAATGAATTAATACTTCCTATTGGGTTGAAGGATATTCTAAATAATATCCATCATATATATTGTTCAACCTCAGGTCTATTTTGTGAAGGAACAAGCAAAATTTAGTGATGAAATAAAAGTCTTTCTTTTTTATTTTGGCTTTTCCATTTCATTATATAATCATTAATTCAAGATTTTATTTTTTTGCAAGTTTAAAAGTAGATGTGCTATGATTTTGAAGGGTGAAATTATTTAGAATCTATCTCATCAAACCAAACAAAGCTAAGGTGAATTTTCTAGATGAGATTTCCAGGAAAAAACAGATTCGTGCATCAGTGGGAAGAGATGTTTTTGCATGGAGGATTGCGGGCATACTAAGAAGAATCTTTCCAAATGGTTGAAAAACCACTTCCAAAATTGGGTGATTTAGCTTACCCTAGAGTGGTTTCCTAACAAATGAAGGACCAAGAAGATAGTTGAGGTTCTTTGAACATGCTTTTCTAGGTTGCAACTGATTTTGTGAAAAATTGTTGAACAAACCAGAGTTTTGGGGATTTGGTTCTATCCTTCCCCGCCGTCTTCGTCATGTATAAATTCAACCTCATAGGTTTGGGAGAGGTAGGGGGAGAGTTATACAAAGAGTTGAAGAAATTTTTTTCTTTTAATTTAGTTTTATGTTTGTAATTTTTTTTAATGACAAAATGGAGAAATTCCATAGAATTTGAGAAACCCGTGTTCTTCTCAGAATTTATGTGCTTGTTCGTTTGGTAATATTTGAAGGGAGTTTCTGAATTATAATTGAAGAGGATATTTATCAGTTTCTACTCCATGTACAGACCGTAGGGGATTTTATTTAACTTCATTTTTTTCATGACACAATGAACTAGTAATCTTTTGGTAGAATTTGATTTCTATTGGATCAGTATTATCTTTATTCCTTTTCAAAACCTATTTATATATTCGTATTTTTTCTTGTATATTATGATCATGTGAATAAAGACTTTATATTCACCTTTCAAACTAAGAGTTATTTTTGAATTTGTTTCAATGGTTATACACTACATGTGATGATTAATTTTCATTATCATTATTATGAATTGTATAATTACTTTGACATATTATGTTCTAAATCTTGCATATTTTTCTCAGATTAGTTCATGTCTATGATTATCTCATATTAATATTTGAAACGAAATCAGCAATATTAATTTGCTCCTGCGGGATAGGTTAGCTAGATTAGAAAATAGGTTAATTACAATTAGTTTAAAAAAATATAATTATAATTTCATACTAGAAAGCTACAATTTAGTAACTGCTAAATCTGTATGTTTTAACAGCTGCTAAATCTGTGTGTTTCTAACTATTGATATTTTCATTATAGATTAGTTAGGCATGGGTAGTTCTTATTATTTTCTTTAAATTAGTCAATTCAATTATGAGACTATCTTGTTGAGAGAAAACCATAGGGTAGCATGACCCAAACCTGCGAGGGATAGCTATTTCAAACATACTAGGGGCTATGTTAAGCGCCTTGCATGGGCTATTTCTTTGTAGTTGGCCATAGTCAAAAAATCCGTCCAACAAATCGCGCTAGAAGGAGGGCCATGAGGTAAAACAAATGGTTTTTTTGATCATTTTATTATTTATTCATTAACCATTTCTCCTTCAGCTCTTATATTTTAGTGTATTATATATTGTTCTTCTATGTTGTCATACACACATATTCATAAGGTTGGTTAGATGGTAAGCTAACCAATTTGGGTTAGTTTTAAATTATGTTTATTATTTATGGATCATTCCCATATCCCTGCATGGGAGTCATCTAGTGACAACATTGAGTCTGTGAGGGCCATTGCATAAGTTCTCATGAAAGAAAGTTTCTTTCTTCCCAAAATTTAACGATGAAGGGAATATAACATCTCTTGAACATATTAGAAAATATGAGTTTGTCTTACGTTTACTTGATATTCAATATGAAGATATTATATGAAATCTTTTCCCCTTCACTTTTGAAGGTAAGGTATCAAAGTGGTACTATGTTCTTCCTATTAACACTATTCATGGTTGGTCTGATTTTAAAAGAATTTTTCAAAGTGCTTATGATAATTATAATGCGACTGATATATATCTTGACTTGGATGAAACATAGGTCAAAGAAGGTGAATCTATATGTGATTTCAACACACGCTTCTGACAGGTTTATCATAGAATTTGTCACATACCCCAATTTTGTAAAATTATGTAATTTGTTTTATTATATTTCTGAGACATTATGTTAAACTTAATCCTAAGTAGGGATTGATGACTCAGCAGAGTCAACAGTAATGGAC
>LPNX010879391.1:436301-454197 GCA_001517045.1 Pseudotsuga menziesii | reverse complement strand
AATGACCAAAAATTAGTTTTGGTGGCTAATTTATGGTCTTTTATTACGCGACCAAATTTGGTCATATTTTAGCTTGTCATGTGACCAAACAATGAAATACAAATAACCATAAAAATGACCAAAATTCGCATATCAATGACCAAAAATCAGTTTTGGTGGCTAATTTATGGTCTTTTATTACGTGACCAAATTTGGTCATATTCTAGCTTGTCATGTGGTCATTAATTTGGTCACAAATGTGGTCATATATTTGGTCATTGATTCAAATATATGACCAAATTAATGACCAACCGACAAGCTATAAATGACCAAAATAAAAATGACCAATTTTGGTCATGTAATAAAAGACCGCAAATTAGCCACCAGCGATCGCCAAACCAAAAGTGGTCATTGATATGCGGATTTTGGTAATTTTTTTGGTCACTAATCTCTCATTTTCCACTAGTGGTACAAAGGAAATAGAATGAACAAAACATCACACAATACTGAATTAAAAGGTCCTAAATTAATTCAGCAATCTCTATGGAAGGAGGGCCCAACCTTCACACAGAGATGCTGGCTGAACAACGTGCAACTCCCTTAAATCAGAGGTGACCCCTTATATTAAAGAGAGAAATATTACACAGGTTGCTTCCACTGCTAATACAATGAATGAATTATCTGTTTTCCAAACCCCTGGGTCGAGACAGCTTCCCATATTTATACATACATATTATAACATCCGATCCTATTACAAAGGGCATCCATGAAGATCTCTCATCTTCAGGCGCCCTAAATAACACTAGTTGTTACAAACGTGGCATGGTAAAGCCATGGAAACTGTGGAAGAGCTATTAATTGACCCAAGAGTAGCAATCTCGTCTGACCGCAATCATACTCGCGCAACCATGTACTAAATATATCCAATTCTAGATAATTCTGTTACAGCTGCCCTTGTCACAGCTTTGTCTGAGATGTTGCATTAGAACCACGTTCCTTAATTGATGATCGGAGGATCATCTTGAGCATCGATTATCCCTCCTTTTAGGACTTGTTTAGCTCCATCTTCCTGCAGTCCACTTATCTCAGACTACCTTCATAAATCATAAGATGTTAGCACAATTGAGAGATACACAGCCTTAATTATCACAATCATAAGCATTAATAAGATAAAGCAATGATCAGTATTACCTTAGCAAGTTGGGAAATAAAGTGGGGACAACAGGTCTGATTAACATGCTGAAATGGTATAAGACAGGGGAAGAAAAGGTAATTAAAGATGGTTAAAAAGGGCCAATTCTAGGCTGAACATCTCCCCCCAACTATCCTGTTGCATGTCCTCATGCAAAAACCTGCATCAATCGGATTCTGAGTCCTGCACTGAGCTCTGTTCATGGAGGGAGGAAAAATTGTAGGGAAACTCAGGCACCTCATCTTTCTTAAAAAATCCTCTGTGAGTAAACCAATATTTCCAGCATCGCTGCTCCTCTGCCCTTGTTAAGGAAAAATCCACATTATACGGTTTTGCTGGCCACCAAATGAGGGGAAATTTGAATTTCAAACCCAACCAATTAACTCCACACTCCCTCATACTTCCTACGTAACCCTTGACTCTGGAAAGTGCCTGCTTGAAATTCTTGAAACAGTAGGGATCTCGGCTTCTAAGTGCAGAGGAGGCAGCCTGCCATCTATGTTTACTCCCCTCCAATGCTACCTGCTGATGTCTGGAGATGTAATTGGTGCAAGTGGAGATCACTTCTTCCTGCAATCTCATGATATGCTGTGCCTGGGGGGGTCTTGAAAGAAAATCTCTGTACCGTGCCAAAAGAATGCCAGGATTCTGGGGCTCACTTCGAATCCATAAGTTAGTGTGAGCTTCATTATGGGAAAAGGTCTGAAAAGACCTTTCCCACTGAGCATGATTGCTCACGAAAGAGCAAAGGCTTTTAGCTGAACATCCCCTGCAAATGGAACAAGATTTGAGTGGCGGTCTAGAGGGCAAGCCATCTCATGCAAGTATAATTCACACAGCAGGTTCTTCTCTTCAAAATTGCTTCCAAAGAATGTCTCCAAGAACTTTGCTGAGGTTGTGATTTCGAATGAACTCCCTTCTTGTACAGCCTTCAATTTAAAATAGACAAATTTCTCAAATAGGAATACTGGATAAGAGGAAGAGGGCTTCCTGGTGCCCATGAGTTCTTGAGAGAGGGTGTACATCTGTTCTTTCTCCTGCTGCATGGATTGAAAGTTTTTCAATTCTCTCAACTTGTTCTGTAGCTATTCTTCCTGAACTCTGTGGCACATGCATTATTCTTCCCAATTCTCTTCCAATCCCCTGATTATTTTTCTATGCTCACTGAGAGAAATCATCCCTTTCCGATACTCCTCCACCTGGCTTTTCCATTTGGTCACCTCCATTCTCAGAGTTGAGATTTTGGCTTCCAGGTTCAAGATTTCCTTTTTATGATGCTCTTCTTGATTTGATTCTAAGTCGATGAAGTTTTTAAGGGGTAGAAGCACTGGTTCTTGTGGGACAGTGTCTTCCTTTTGAGCATCCTGCACAACTAAATTTACTATAGTAGTTGCCGGTTCTTGTTTGACAGCAACTTGCTTTAGAATCTCTTCATCCACTACATCCATTACTTCTAGAGACACTGGTTCTTGTGTAGCAGTGTCTTCTTCTTGGGTAACCTGTATTTTTGAATTTGATTCAAGAGTTGCTAGTTCTTGTGTAGCAGCAACATTCCCTGGATTCTCCTCAATAGCTGCATTCATGGCTTTTAGAGACACTGGTTCTTGTGTGACAGTGTCTTCCTCTTGGGCAATCTGCATTTCTAAATCTGATTCAATAGTTGTTGGTTCTTGTGTAACAGAAACATCCCCTGGATTCTCCTCAATAGCTGCATTCATGGCTTTTAGAGACACTCGTTCTTGTGTGACAGTGTCTTCATCTTCCTTCTACCTCTGAGATTGGATATCTTCCTCATTGTGCAGCTCCTCCTTAAGGATTTCGGTGTCACCTGAGGACTGTGTCTGTACCTGTTCATCCTCACTCCCCTGCATATCAGAAATGATATCCATTCCAGGGTTATCCTCTAATTGCAATTCAGGAATTCTTGCTACAACTTCCAAGGATGTTGGTTCTTGTGTAGCAACATCCTTCCTTACCTCTTCATCCTCCTGTTGTTGCAATTCTTCTGCTATGAGCTCTGTATCATGGGAACATTCTGGGGTTATAGTGAAAAGCTCTTCATTAGGTTTCAGAGTGTCCTCCATCCCAGGTTCTTCTCCCACTTGCTCGGCCGATTGGACAAGTATATTCAGGTTTGCTGGTTCTTGTGTTGCAGCCCCCTGTTTAAGTTCAACAATGTCATGCCCTTGCGGCTCAGCTTCTACAATCTCTATGTCGTGGGAGCATTCTGGGGTTACAGTGCAATCTTTGTCCCCAACATCATGCATGATTTCATCCTTTTGCTCCTCTATCACAGAATTGGTGGCAACTTCAGCAAGGATGGATAAAGATGCTGGTTCTTGTGTGGCAACGTCTTCTTTTTCCACATCTTCTTCTATTGTGGCTTCAGACTGCTATGCTGTACAGGTGCGAATTATAATCTTGTGGCCTACCTCCTTGAATATTTCCCCACAGGTGGGACAGAGCACTCGCTCATCTTCCTTGCCAGCCTCGGTAGAGTTCAATTCCTCCAACTGGTTTGCAGCCTCCACTAATGTATACATTTTCCTTTCACCTAATTTTCTGCAAGTTTCCTTCCATTTCTCTAATTCCCTTCGAAGTACTTGGACCTCCTCTTTTAATAGTGTGTTCTCATTCAGAAGTCCTTCAATGATGGGTTCTTCCTCAACTGGCCTTTGTGGAGCATCCATCGGCCTCGGTACAAGGATTGGGAATTCAACCTGTGCTTCTAAGGTTTCCCATCTTTTTCTGGTTGCCTCTGCTGTTGCAACTGATTTAGTTCTTTTTCTTCTGATTGGTGAGGTTATGTTAAGTTCGTTGATTGATCTTTTCTTTCTTCTTTGTGGTGTTTTCTTGTGTGGAGCTGGGATATCGGGCCTCACAGCTGAGGTCGAAGGAATATTTTCTTGCTCCTCGGGCTCTTCTTCCTCAATTAAAGTTCCTCCTTCCCACTCAGGTGAGGATTCAATGGTTACTGGCTCGATATTTTCTTTTATTTCCCTAGCTCTGTCACCTTCAGGTTCAACTGTCGCAGCATTTAGTGCTGCTCCAGTTTCACCTTCTGCTAGCAGAGTTTCCCTGTTGTCTAGGTTTTCCATAAGGTTTTTATGTACATCCTCCTCCAATTTCTCTGCCTGTGCCTCCGGTTTCTCTTCTTCTGATGTAGTTTCATCCCCCCTGCCCCCAACTATATTGGAGGAACTCCGGTCCTCCTGCTATGGTTGAACCTATTCCTATTCTATCTGGACACCCAGCAAGGGAGCGGGTTCCTGAGCTCGAGCTGTTAATTGCTCCCAAGTTATATTATGCTGAGCAAGGGTTCTTAAAATTATTAATTTGATGAGACCATGGTGGGTCAGGGAGGAAAATGGATGTTTAGCGGCTTGGACGAATGCCACCATATGACACAAGTCATGAAGCAAATAGTATGGAATGTTCAATAAAGTGCCATGCCGGAGATGGGAAAGTAAAGGTAGTTCAGAATTATAAACAGTTTGGTACCTACCTTCACAAGTGATGTACTTCTTGAGAAAGACAGCAACCTGATCCCATGGCCGCGACAATGAGTGCAGTGCAATCCCTCTTCTGGATGATTGAACTTGCTCCCCTTCTCGTAAAAATGCTTCCCGTGTAGTTGTCATGGGGACTCGTCGTCCAAACCATGCCTTTCCCACCTGCGGGATAGAAGTAACCTCAGCTATAATGGCTTCAGAGACTTCTATGCACAGCCCCCACACCTTGGAGTGAGTTTCTATGAGGTTTAAGGCAAATTGCAAGGCTTCTTTTCGGTTAAAGCCATCCAGTCGCTCAAAAAATTCGAACCAGCCAATGGCTTGAAAGATGGCAAGAACTGCGGGATTTTTCCCAAGTTCCTGTGTATCCAAAGGTTCATGGCGAGCTGGAATCCCCATAGTCCTGGATGCAGACTTAGATTGCTACTTTGCAAATTACAGAATCCAAGAATGGAGCTTGCAGCGCAGAGGATGCATGAATCACTGAGGGAAGATGTTGAGTAAATGGGCAAATTTGGAAAGTTCAGCTCATAAAAACGTTCGAAATTTTATTCCAAGTTGGGGAAGGTGGCGGTTATTAGTTTTTACGTCACATGGGGGAAGGAGTTAATTAGGCCATAATGGTAATACGAATAAAGGTATGACTGACATTGTTAAATCTTATCAATACTTAATCACGTGATAAATCAAAGCCATACCTCGTGAGACTGTGCATGGGATATCCTGTGGAGAATGGTGGAACGTGCGGTTGCTGACGTTGTGAGGCCGAACTCATGCACTGTCATTAAATTGATCATGATGATGAGGATAATGCAATAATTCTGTCCGTCGGTTAAACACAAGCCATCTCATCGCCAGGGTTGGAATTATGAACAACGCGGTCGTCGTGTGGCACAGTTCGCCGGCATGAGTGGGATGAATCAGAGCCATATCTAGCAAGTTGAAGCAATTTTTCTATTAATACAGGAGTTACCAGTGCAAGTTTTCAAAATACGACCTTTAACGCTGAATACATCCACCAAATGAAGTGGAATTGTAGCTGACATGAATGATATCGCAACTGAAAAAGATGTTGCAGCCACCAGGAAAGATTCATGGCCGCCGAGAAAAGGATTTGCGGCATCGGGAAAAATCACAACTGATGGGAAAAGTTTTTACAGCCACCGAAAAATATGTTGCAGCCACCAGGAAATATGTCGCAGCTGTCGGGAAATGGTTCACGGCTGTCGGGAAATGGTTCACGGCTGCCGCGAAAAAGGTTTACGGCTTCCGGGAAACATGTTGCAGCCGCTGGGAAAGATGTCGCAGCCGTAGGGAAATATGTCGCAGCCGCCGGGAAACGAGTTTTACAGCCGCAGGGAAATTTATTTTAAGGAAAAGGAAGTGCAGCATAGGAAGGCATAGGAAAATGACTCCGTTCGACAGGCCAAATCCGGTCATTCCCTTGGTGCTTCCCTGCAAATTTTTGAAAAATAACAACAAACGAGAAGATCAAATGCAAAAGGAAAAAAAACAACATAAAATGTAGCAAAGAAAAAAAACATTATTTATGTACAGTGATTCAAACGTGAATTACAGTTTAAGGATTGGCAAAGGCAGAGAGACGTTCCTGCCCTGATGCCAGCTGATAATCTGGATCGGCGGTAATTTGCGAAATGAATGCATCTTTTGAAATAGGCTTACGATACAGTCGCATCCTGTGGCCATTAGCAAATAATGGTACGTGGTTTTCATCAATGGTCACCATACGGATAGTGCCATTGTCAAATACCCTGTCGACTAAGTAAGGACCTAGCCACCTTGTACGTAATTTTCCTTTAAAATCCTTTTTGAACCTGGAGACATATAGTAATGCCCAGTCTCCTTCATGGAATATTTTCTTTTTAATAAATCGGTCATGCCAATTGGATCTCTGTTGCTGAAGCAACGTATTCTAATCCACTGCAACTAACCATTTCTCGTCCAATTCATTTAATTGATTCAATCTTCTCTTCTGGGCCTCTGTTACATCTAGATTCAATTCGGTGGCTGTCTTCACGGTTTTGATCTCAAACTCAATTGGAAAGATGGCACTCTTCCCATACACTAAATCATAGGGAGAGAAACATGTGGTGTTGCGCCAAGTTGTACGATATGCCCACAGTGCTCCCAGAAGCCTATCAGCCCAATCCCTTCGATGGCTCTTAACTGTTTTAGTAAGGATGGCTTCAATAACCTTATTAGTACTATCCACCTGACCATTAGCTTGGGGGTGGTACGGTGAAGCCACCCTATGCTGCACATGATACTTCCGGAGCAAGGATTCAAATTGGTGTGACATGAATTGCGGTCCCCCATCGGTAATTACTTCCTTTGGTACCCCAAAGCGGGTAAATATTTCACTATACAGAAAATCCATCACCGCCTGGTCGTTAGCCTTAGCCAAAGCTACAGCCTCTACCGACTTAGTCATATAATCAGTACAAACCAAGATGTAAACTTTTTGTCTGGAAGGAGGGCTGATAGGGCCAAAAAAATCCAGTGCCCATCTATCAAATGGTTCAACTACTACTTGAGGTTGTAGAGGCATCTGATCTATTTTATTAGGCTAGCCCATCCTTTGGCAGCTATCACAGGACTGAACATACCTTTTAGCGTCCCTGAAAAGAGTCAGCCAGTAGTAGCCCATCTGTAATGCTTTATGCCCTGTTCTTTTATCTCAAAGTGTCCCCCACAAGGTCCATCATGATAGGCTTTCAGTATATGAAAGATCTCATCTTCTCTTACACATATCCTAATCTCAAGATCAGGCCCTGTGTAGAAGAGATGACCATTTAGCCAACAATATCTGGCACTCTGCTAAATGATTTTTTTCTTTTCTCGTTTAGACATATGTGGTGGGAGCTTTCCTACAACCAAATAATTAGGGACATCTGCATACCAAGGAGAGTGAGCTGAAAGTGTGAATAGATGTTCATCTGGAAAAGAGTCCTGAACAGGCAAACTATCATTACTATTACTAAGACGGGATAAAAAATCAGCAACGACATTTTCTTTTCCAGGTTTATCTATAATGGTAATATCAAATTCCTACAATAACAAGAGCCACCTGGTCACTCCGGCATTGGTGATAGGTTTGTTCATTAAATATTTAATGGCAAAGTGGTCAGTGTGCACAAATGTAGGATACCCAGTAATGTAATGTCGAAATTTATTAATAGAGTAAACAATAGCTAGGAATTCTTTTTCAGTAACAGTATAATTAAGTTCAGCAGGGGCTAAGTTTTTACTAACATAGTAGATGGCATAAGGTACTTGACCATCCTGCTGTCCTAATACTGCCCCAATGGCGGTATCAAAGGCATCTGAAGAAATATGGAAGGGTAGGGTCCAATTAGGTCCCCTTAAGATAGGAGCTGTGGACAACCTCTCCTTAAGCTCGTTAAATTTTGTCTTGCATGCCTTACTCCACACAAACTATGCATCCTTCATTAACAGAGAGAACAAAGGAGAAGCCAGTTTGGAGAAGTTTTCTATAAACCTTCGATAATATCCATCATGTCCCAGAAAACTTCGCACCTCTTTCTGAGTTGAAGGGGTAGGTATATCTTTTATCACTTTGATTTTTGAAGGGTCTAACTGGATGCCTTTGGCAGAGAAGAAATGCCCCAATACCACCCCCTCACTCATCATCATATGGCACTTTTCGGTGCTTAATGAGAGTTGAGTCTGTTCACAGCGGATTAAAACGTTCTTTAAATTTTCCAGTGCTTCCTCAAAGTCCCGGCCATAGGGAGTAAAATCGTCCATAAAGATTTCCATACTATCATTGACTAATTCAAAGAATATGCCAATTACAGCTCTTTGAAACGTTGTCGGTGCGTTACATAAACCAAAGGGAAGCACCTTGTAGGCAAACGTTCCCCAGGGACAAGTGAAGGTGGTCTTATCCCGATCTTCAGGAGCAATTTGAATCTGGTTGTACCCACTAAACCCATGTAGGAAGGAGAAGAACTTCTTTCCTGATAAGGTATTGAGTACTTGGTCAATAAAGGGCAAAGGGAAGTGGTCCTTTTTCATGGCTTTGTTCAGCTCCCTATAATCAACACAGACCCTCCATTTACCATTTTTCTTGGGCACAATTATGAGTGGGGAAACCCATGCGGCTATCCGAAATAGGATATATGAATCCTACCTCCAAGAGTTTCTAGATTTCCTCCTTCACTATATCCCTCAGGTTGGGGTTCATGCGTCGTTGGGGTTGACACACAGGACGGGAGTCACTTTTAATATAAATATGATGGGTGCACAGATTAGAGGGAATACCCCTCATGTCTGTATACTCCCAGGGGAACGCCCCCTTGTGTTCTTTCAAAAGGCTGATTAGGCGTCTCTGTTCCTCTAAGGACAGGCTAGGATTGATATTCAGAGTCCTTCCAGGCTCTACCTCAATAGGAATACTTTTTGAATTTTTCAAAACTGGGATTATGTTCGTGTCACCAACTAGTGCTTCTTCCGTAAGATTTTCTTGTTCTTCCTTTCCCAGGGTAATGTTTAGGATTTGGTAGACCTCTCTATCCACTGAAGCGGGTTCACTAATAAAATTACTAATAGTATCATCTTCTGTTTCGCTTTTAAAAGTTAAGGCCTTCCCTATAGTTAATAGTGGTTGAACATCCTCCTCCTCCTCCTGCTCTATCCAAAGGGAGGTTTCAGCCTCTAGACTTGGCCGAGCTGGAGGATAGAGGGTGAGGATTTTATTCTTCATGCCATCAGATATAGTCATGGACCCTGATCGACAGCTGATGTAAGCATCAGTTGTGGCCAACCAAGGCCTCCCCAGGATCAATGGGTGTCCCCCCAGTTGCGATTTTGGTTGTAATACCAAAAAGTCAGCAGGGTACTCCCATGAATCTACTGAGATGACAAGGTCATCAAGAATCGCTTCAGGTCTAATGGTGGATCTATCCACCAATTCTAAAATAGTAGGGGTCGGTCTAATATTAGTGAGCCCAAGATTCTTTACAGTCTCCATTGTTATGACATTGATCGTTGCACCTAAATCTACTAGCACATTGGGTATCTGTGTCTGTCCTACCTGTACAGTGATAGTAGGATTTCCAGGGTCGTCATACTTTGTCACAGGGGTCTGTTGGGATAAATGGGCAGACCCTGGTTTCACCTTTAACTTCGCACCAACAAAAGACCCATAGTGTTGGCCCTTTCGGCAGCAGCTTGCGAACAGGCTACAGTCTCACCCAAAATAGCTATGGGGTGCCGCAGAATCAGATTTCTGCAAGCAGAAGAGAGAATCTTACTGTACCTTTAGTCTTTAACTATTAACACTCACTTAACAGAATGCTTGTAAAATCAATTATGCATCTTCGCGATTAGATAAATAAACAGTTACTTGCACAACCCTTATCTGGGAATTCACAACAAAGCTAGTTATTAATAGTAGTCTTACTTTAGCAGTTATTTACTTAACATTGCATAAAATATAATAACAAATCACACAAATGAACCACAACACTAGATGTCACGTGGTTCACCCCCAGTGTAGGGGTTACGTCCACAGAACTGCGCTTTATTTAACTCTTTACAACTAAAATGACAGTTCTGATCTGCGCACTCAGCTGCAGATCCCTTTAGTCCTCAAAGCTGTGCACACAGTAGCAAGCCTCTGCGCACACAGCTGCAGATCTTTCTTTTCACCTGTTACCACCTAAGTTGTACTTAGTGGTTTTTATCAAGTGAGCCTGGTGAACTGGACAAGGATAACTTGTTCGGACTTCAAGAGACCTTTGGAAGTACTTCTGGGAAGTGCTTGTTGTATCATATCACATGTTCATACCCCATGGGGGAATTGTAATAAATGTTCTAGCATGATAGTGTCTGTAAAAGACTCGGTCTCTTAGACTTCAT
Organism: Pseudotsuga menziesii; assembly: GCA_001517045.1. NCBI lineage: Eukaryota > Viridiplantae > Streptophyta > Pinopsida > Pinales > Pinaceae > Pseudotsuga > Pseudotsuga menziesii. The sequence goes on along the minus strand of LPNX010879391.1, from coordinate 443,610 downwards.
TTGTCAATCCGATCATCCCAAGGTGTTTTTTATCTTGGTTATTATTGGTTGTTGAATAAACGACTGATAATTTCTGAGTTTTTCACTCCATACCTCCAAAGTTGGGGTGGTCGGCTTGGAATTTGTTCCTACTGAGGTTATTAGAGTCTATGTGTCAATGTGTAAGCATGCTAGACATATTTTTTGAGTCATATGAACATGTCTAAGTCCCCCTAGGTGTTTTTCAATTTTTCAATTTTTCAGTTTTTTCAGGGTTTTTTATTAAATTTTATTTTTTCCAAAACTTAGGCTATTTTTTAATAGTTTAATTGGAAAAATTGAGCCTGTAATAAAAGTGGGCCAAATAATCAGTTTCAGTCATGTAGGTGCTCATTTTGAAGCTAAGAGCACCATGTAAACCCATGGACCCACTGTTTCCTAGTTTTGAGTGATTTTCCATCACTCAGGTCAGAAAGCCCCAAAAATCAATTATTGATTATTTTAATTAATAAATTGATGAATAATGGAGCAAATTCAAAATCATAAATCAATGGATTCTCAGCCGATTTGATTGAAATCAGTCAGATTTGAAGCAAATTGACTGGATCTGACAAATCCTTGACTGAAGGAGGTGATCAAATCAGATCCAGAGTTGACCTTGAGCATCCTTTATGAGGAATTTCGCCCTCCCTCTCTCCTCAACACGTTTTTGTCTCAACTGGATGATTTTTGGTGGATTCTTCAGTCAACAGGTTGAGGTGTCAGTCAGATCAGCCCCCCGATTGACAGTTGCACTCAATGAGAATCAGATCTAGCTCAGCTAGACACAGATCAGGCATTGATGGACTCTCCATCAGTTGATTTCACTTGATTCCATGAGTAATTGCGCCCCCCTCGGCTAGATGGCCTGTAAATTGTATATATCCAGGCACAGCCTCCTCTTCCAAGCTAGTTAGAGCTGCGATTGAGGTGCTGCTGCTATTGTATTGTTGTAATTCTCATTTCAAATAAAGAAAATCTTTGGAGGCAATACGGTGTGGTGCCATTACATGTGTGGATGATTATTTCCATTGTTCTACTGAGGTAACCTGTATCTGTGGTCATTTCTTGCTATTTTCTTGTAGATCTGTGGTTAAGATTGGTAATTAGCTTATTACAATCTTGATAGGAAAGATGTTGTTCAATAAGTTTATTGACTGTCACTCTCCTTTGATGCATGTTTAGAATTCTAGATCTAGCATGTCCTATAAGCTTATATGCATGTTATCTTGAATCTCTTTGTATGTACTAATCGGATCTCACAAGTGTCTTGGCAAGTTCTTTGATTTCAGCTGATTTGCAGGTTCACACTTTGGAGAGGATGCTGATCTAGTTTGCTTCTTCATTCTCTTCAAAATAGTTCAAAGGCATAGTCCCTCGGCATTCCACCTGAAGGCTCTACTGTGGATCTTCAAAGAAACCAACACTCTTTCTCTCTCTTCCTCCTTTAAAAATTATTAAACTTTCCTCAAAGCTGGTTACTTTAAGGTTTCTTTTTAAATACTGATCTATCTCATAAAGAAAATAATACATAGATCTAATTATCAAGATCCCTTCAATTTTCTATATCTTTGTTTCATTGTGCACATAAAGTTCAAATTCAAGAGATCTAGCTAAAATTGCCTTAGTTTCGCAAGTATTTTAGTGAAGAATCAATAGCTTGCTGTTAAGGTAGTTTCATTTGATGTTCAATAATTTCAATATTCTGCAATATCAGTGCTGTTAATTGGCTGCACAAACAGCAATCCAAGATCCCAAGGAAAGCTTGCTTTCCTTGGTTCCATTTTCGTCGATTTAACTAGTTCAATTCTATTAATTTTTTGAGATAAAGTAGGCTGAACCAAAGGCACTCTTAAAGTGCTTTGGGGAATTTTTTATTCTAATTCATTCGATGTCATTTAGCAGGTCTGACAGAGAAGAAAAGAAGCTGCTGTCCAAAGTGGCTGTTGGAGCGCTCAAATCCCCCCAGGGGGCTCTCTTTTGTCACATAATTTGTAATTGTTTTGCATAAACTGTAATATCTTGGTTTCATCCTGTATAAGGACCAAAAAAGCTCTGTTTTATCAGTTCTTTGATATTGTAATCTCTATAGTAAAATCATCCTTTGAATAGGATCTTTCGAGCCCATTCCCCATCCCCCTTGGGGGGATTCCCGTCGGTGCCTTTTTTGTCTTTTCTGCTTATTTCCTTTTACTAGAATTTATCTGATTGATAGGGCAGTATATTTGATCTTGTTTTTAATTCCATATTCCATATCTCATTTGAAAAAGTAATCATAATACTTACCCCACGATTTCCCGAGTGACCCGCAAGGGGAAAGAGATTCGTGGTAGGATTAATCAGAAAGCCGGTTTTGTGTAGTTGTGTTATTTTCTCATCTTTTGTTTATCAGCATATTAAAATTAACCCCTCCTTGATTCCTTGATTGAGATCCACTTGGATCGAAAGAGGTTCTTGGAGGCTTTTCTTTTTAAGCAAGAACACTCCTTTAAAACTTAATAAAATTTACAAGACGCCAGTGTGTATGCTCTGCACTTGGCTGCGGTTCATCCGATCAGTCAAGCTGTATCAAAAGAATTTGGGTGACTAGCATAATTAGGACTCACCTTCCCCAATTAACAAACCATCAGGTGAAAATCCAACACCTCGATCAAACCTTTACGGTGGCAAAATACCCAAAGGAAGCGGGAACCTAATGAAAAGTGACCTCGGGGCGCCGATCTCTGTCACACCCTAACGGGTGCGTTACGAACACAGCCCCAAAGACTCCATTTCAGCCCACATATTCCTTGCGGGTAGCCATATAGGCTTTGTTTTGGACATACTCCAAGTACTCTCGGGTATATCTGGAGTCCCCCTTAAGCCTAACTTAAACAACTCATACTCCAATTTTAAATTAAAACGTACCAAGATGAAATCGCAAAACCTTTATTCCAGACACATGCAAGCACACTGATCTTTTTTGACTCCATTATTAAGGCACTGGTCTTTTCTGCTTCATATTTATATTGTGTATCAATTTTGTGCTTTCGTGTGTATCTTCATATCTTGTCATCTTGATTGTTTATAGTTAAAATATTCAAACTCCTAAATAACTGATTCAGTACAACATCATTACACTAAGAAATCATCCTTAGTAACTTAATAGGGTCTACCCCCCTTGGCTTCATTAGGAGTTGATCCTAAACGGAGGAGTCAAGAACAAGGTGACAGCCTTGACTCGAGACTTGCCCCCAAGGACACACCGAGTGGCTTGAAGATTTCTGCCACGTGATCCAGGTGTGTGAAAAGGTGGCAACACATTTTGGCGCCGTTGCCGGGGATAAATCTTTTTATTCCCGAGTATGACTTAGCTTAACTTTTTTCTAAACAACTAAAAAGATAAAAAAAACTTTTGATTGATCTAGTCTTTAAAAAACATAAAAATTAAAACTCGATCCATCTGGCGACTCCACTGTCTAACATCCCTTCAAGAATTTCTACTCGAAGAAACAGTCAACAATTATTCAATCCTCTCCCTGATCCCAAAAGGTTTATTAGGGAAAGATTGAATAGGCAGACTTCTCGTAGAAACCTTGAGGATTTAGGAGACCAATCCATCTCAGATATCCATCACATTTTTGTAGAGAGTCATGTTCACTAATCTCAAGAAATGATGGAATTTTACAAAACCCTTGACTTTTCTCAGATAGTAGGTGCTCCTCACAACATTCCAAAAGATGCTATCAAGAAGCTACCCCGATTTGAGGGAAATAATGCTACCACTGCCAGGACTCATCTCCAAAAGTTTGAAAGGCACCTAGTCAGTTACTGTGATGATGTTTCCTCTAGCCATGAAGATATCAAAATGAAGCTCTTTGCTTTATCCTTAGAGGATGATGTTGTGGAATGGTATGAACACCTTGGTGATGATTCATATAAAACCCTTAATGAATTCCTAGCAGGTTTTAAGAAGAGATGGGGGGAAAAGAAAGAACCAAGACATTTGCTTGCTGCCCTTCATAATATAAAGAAGATGGAGAGTGAAACCATGGATGAATTTAATACTAAGTTCAGGCGTGTGGTTGCGGACCTCCCTAGAGACATCAAGCCAAGCGATGCCTCCATATTGATATATTACATCGAAGCTTTCACTGGTTATTTGAGATACCAATTAAGGGATAAAGATCTGGTCGATCTAAAAACTGCTCAAGATATGGCCGAGAAAATAGAAAGGAATATGCAATCTTCGGGCAAGTCCAACATTCCGGGTTACACTAGGGGAAACACTTCATACAACGAAGAAAAGGGAAAATCCTTTGAATCAGAGGAAAAGACAACCTCTAAAGACCCCATGGAAAAAATAGCTAGCATGCTTGAAAAAGTGAAGACTGATCAGGACCAATTCATGACAAAAATGCAAAATAGAATGGTCACATGGGAGATAAATAATGGACCTAGGAATTTTCAGCCAAAACAGAATCAAGTGTATCAAAAAGGTTTCCTCAGCAAGAGCCTAGGATTCCAAACCAGTTAGACTCAACTAACCTGGTAGAAGAAGTAATTCCATGGTGCAGACCTTGTGAGCAATTCCACCAAGAAAGTGCTTGCTACATAGCGAACCAGATTATAGAACATGGGATGGTAGAAGTTAGTAATCAGGAAACAAATTCAAGCGAGCCTGATCATATATACATGGTAGGCCAGGCCTACCCTTTGTCACCATCCAAACAGTACAAGCCTGAGGATGAAACCATTGCAGAATCTTATAGTGAAACTTATGATGAAAACTGTAATATACATGATGGGACTCCTATGTGTTCTCCTTATAATGATGACAGTCTGGAAGGTCTACTACCTTGTGACATTTTCTCTGAAGAAGATGAGTATGAAAATGAGGAAAAGTATAGCTTGGTGCATGATCCAAGTGATGAAGACTCCCTTATCCCCGACAAATATGTTGATGAGGAGTCCTGGACATTCATGGAAAATCCAGTCTATGACATGAATAAAGAGGAAAATAATGAACCATAAACTTTTGATGGTTTTGTTGATTTTTCTGTCTATGACATATCTAAAGAAGAGAGCATGGACCATGTGGCCTTGGGAAACTTTGATATGAAAAAAGAGCATGCAGTTTATGCACATTATCAGTCTGATACATATATCAATATCAGTAATGAAGACAAAGAGAACTCAATATCGGAACCTGATATCAGCAATGGGGAATCCATCACATTTAACATATATGATGGTGATGACTATTGGGATTTTTGTGGATATCGTTTTAAGAATCCTATCTATGCTATACCCAGCGAGGGGAGTGTCTATTTAGAGATTTGTGGAAGTCAAAACTACTATAATTCCATAGAGGGAAGCATGAATCTGGAGACCTTGGAAAATCCTAGTATGGAAAAGCAGCATTCAAAACTCTTATATGATCATTCAGAGTCATATCATGCAGAGCCGCACAAGGGTATCAGTAATGAAGATATGGAGAAGCAGTTTTGTGAAAAGATGGATGTGATGCAGTTATTAGAATATCAATCTCAACTATCATCTTCACATATAGATTTTTATCATGACTTGGAGCTGCTTGGGGCTTATACAGTGAATTATCATCCGGTAAGCCTTGATGATCAGTATGATGATGTAGTCAATCTGCTTCATCATTCTGATTGGTATATCAGTCCTATCCAGTCATGGATAGAAACAGCCTGCATGAGCACATACAAGTTGGGGAAGAATTTTTATGACATTATTCATGCCTATGATCTCCCATCCATCCCACCCATCCTGAATCATCACGTAGTTTTGCATTTTCTGAATAAGGTATCCTTACTTTGGCTGGTAACCAAAGACAAGGGAAATTTTTTTTATGTCAATAAAATGCTTAGGTGGTTACATTGGATTTTTTATTACACTTAACCCTTTTTATGGCATGCTTAGAGTAGGAAAATAAGCTCCTTGAAAGAGAGCATTTACTTTCTGCATTTCTTTTTTATACTTAGCTATAATAAAACTTTGCTTATTTCAGTTAGTTACATTTATGTTGTTTAAATAAATCAACTTAATGGTTCATTTGTTTTTTTATAAAACTTGTGCTACTAAGGTTTTTCTTGTCAGGTTGAGATGTTTTTACAGGGTATATAAACCAGAGATTCTGATATTCTCGTATCCTCTCCTTGCCTTAAAGACCAGATCGAGCACACGTCCCACAGTCGCAGCCAGAATGTTACCACCTAAGTTGTACTTAGTGGTTTTTATCAAGTGAGCCTGGTGAACTGGACAAGGATAACTTGTTCGGACTTCAAGAGACCTTTGGAATTACTTCTGGGAAGTGCTTGTTGTATCATATCGAAGTTCANACATGTTCATACCCCATGGGGGAATTGTAATAAATGTTCTAGCATGATAGTGTCTGTAAAAGACTCGGTCTCTTAGACTTCATTTGTCAATCCGATCACCCCAANAAGACTCGGTCTCTTAGACTTCATTTGTCAATCCGATCAACCCAAGGTGTTTTTTCCCTTGGTTATTATTGGTTGTTGAATAAACGACTGATAATTTCTGAGTTTTTCACTGCATACCTCCAAAATTGGGGTGGTCGGCTTGGAATTTGTGCCTATTTAGGTTATTAGAGTCTATGTGTCAATGTGTAAGCATGCTAGACATCTTTTTTGAGTCATATGAACATGTCTAAGTCCCCCTAGGTGTTTTTCAATTTTTCAATTTTTCAGTTTTTTCAGGGTTTTTTATTAAATTTTATTTTTTCCAAAACTTAGGCTAATTTTTAATAGTTTAATTGGAAAAATTGAGTCTGTAATAAAAGTGGGCCAAATAATCAGTTTCAGTCATGTAGGTGCTCATTTTGAAGCTAAGAGCACCATGTAAACCCATGGACCCACTGTTTCCTAGTTTTGAGTGATTTTCCATCACTCAGGTCAGAAAGCCCCAAAAATCAATTATTGATTATTTTAATTAATAAATTGATGAATAATGGAGCAAATCCAAAATCATAAATCAATGGATTCTCAGCCGATTTGATTGAAATCAGTCAGATCTGAAGCAAATTGACTGGATCTGACAAATCCTTGACTGAAGGAGGTGATCAAATCAGATCCAGAGTTGATCTTGAGCATCCTTTATGAGGAATTTCGCCCTCCCTCTCTCCTCAACACGTTTTTGGCTCAACTGGATGATTTTTGGTGGATTCTTCAGTCAACAGGTTGAGGTGTCAGTCAGATCAGCCCCCCGATTGACAGTTGCACTCAATGAGACTCAGATCTAGCTCAGCTAGACATATATTAGG
>LPNX010879391.1:367527-426521 GCA_001517045.1 Pseudotsuga menziesii | reverse complement strand
CATTCAAAACTCTTATATGATCATTCAGAGTCATATCATGCAGAGCCGCACAAGGGTATCAGTAATGAAGATATGGAGAAGCAGTTTTGTGAAAAGATGCATGTGATGCAATTATTAGAATATCAATCTCAACTATCATCTTCACATATAGAGTTTTATCATGACTTGGAGCTGCTTGGGGATTATACAGTGAATTATCATCCGGTAAGCCTTGATGATCAGTATGATGATGTAGTCAATCTGCCTCATCATTCTGATTGGTATATCTGTCCTATCCAGTCATGGATAGAAGCAGCCTACATGAGCACATACAAGTTGGGGAAGAATTTTTATGACATTATTCATGCCTATGATCTCCCATCCATCCCACCCATCCTGTATCATCACGCAGGTTTGCATTTTCTTGGACCTCAGGTGGAGTTTCTGGAGGGATGCGGAGTTGAAGCTCCACGATCTGATTCTGGTGTTTTGTTTTTAACTTTTCAATTTCACTGCGAGACTATTGGGCATAGTCTCTCAGCTTGGTAATTCTCTTCTCTAGTTCTTCTTCATCTTGGATGTCGAAGTCAGGAAGACTCCAACATGCCTCATCCAGCGCTTGCGCCAGTGTAGTTCTTTTATGTTCAGCCTCTTTCTTCTTTTGTGCAACTTCTTCCAGCCTTGCTGCGAGATTCTGGCTTTGCTTCAAGGTGTCTTCCAACTAAATTTGAGAATAGTGATCTCGGGCGTGGATTTCCTTCGTGATGGCTAGTTGACATAGGTGCAATTCTGTCATAGACATCTTAGTGTAGTCGATCCCAACTGTCATACTCATCTGCAGCTGGGAATCTACATCAACCAGTATTAGAGCTGCGCTCGACACTTGGCCCCTGTTATCTCTGGTTGGCCATTGCCTCATATCCTGTTGCGCGGGTGCTGGGGTACTACTTGGCACTGTACTAGTCACTGATTTTGTTACTAACTCTTTCAGCTCTGATACCCTATTTGCTACGCCCGTGAGCGCAGCAAGATGCACATCCATGAACTGTGACCACTTGTGAGTTAGTGTTTCAGTAGATTTGTCGAGGGCTTGCTCAAGCTCTTCCAACGTCACAATGACTCCTTCATCTAGATTTTTGTCCTTCGACGCGTTTGTCTTCTTGCGGGACTGAGGCTTGGTTACCTCCTCTACCTCTGGCGATTTGCGCTTAGTTGATCGATTAAGATCTGATAGAGTGTTGACTGACTCCTCATCCTCTTCTTCATGGTCGCCATCTCCACCTTGGTCGTTTCCATCTTACTGCGAGTCACTTAGGTCTTCGTTGTCTTCTAGCGGGTTTAGCTGCTGCGTCTGACTGGTACCTGCACCTGTATGGGTAACAGGGGGAACTGGAATGGTGGGTTTTTTTCCTGCATCTTTCAACCAGTCAGCCCGCCACTGTTGAACTATGCCCAGGATGTCTATTTTGGTTACTACATAGGGTAACTTAAACCACTGATGTATTGGATCTGCACGGGCTTGAATGAAAACATGATGCATGTCGGCACTGAAGTTCACGGCACCTTCATATTGAGAGAACAGCTCATGGGTAAGTCGTGGTATTCGCAAGATCTTGTAGTGTATACTCATTCCATAAAAGGCGAACACAGTGTCCGTCATCTACTGAGATGTTCTGTTGGACGACAGCCAAAGGGATGCATATCTTAGTGCACCCAGCATGCCTGGGGGTGCCTCCACGAACTGAGCCTTAGTAGGTTCTTTCCACCCAATTAATGCAATAAGTATTAATAGCCAGGAATAATGAAAAGGTCTACCTTTTTCCTGCGCATCATGGGCATCTTCCAGGAATTCCCTCGCAAGATATGCGGACCAGTTGTAAGTGTAACCCTCAGCGTAGTTTATGGCGATTCTGATAACCGGGGCAGGTACTTCACTGGGCCTGCACTTTCGCAGGAGTTTGCACGCTAAGAGCTCAGCTGCGAAGCGGATGTTCTTGTCCTCAATTGTGGAAGTGTGATACCCTTGTTTCCCCTTGGTCAGGCCAAAACGGTCCTTCATGCTCTGTGCAAGCTTCGTATCCTCGTGTTTTGATGGAAATTCAGTGCTCGGATGAGGCCCTGCTATCGGTAAACCTGTGATCTTATGAATAAGCTCGGCATTGATAGGAATTTGCTTGTCTCCTATTCACAGGTGGTCGTCATGTACTAATGCTAACAGTTGTTTAACCATGATGGTCACCTGTGTGCTACACCCAAAATGAGGAATATCAAGCATTTTTAACAGGCCAGCTGTGTCCAAGCCGGCAGCCCACTGTCGCACTTTCAATAGTGTCACGTTATTGTCTGGGTATTTGACGCGATGCAAGTATTGAGCAGGTGCAAACTGTGGAAACTTGCTATGATCATTTGTGTCATGGCCAGCATACTTGAACCGGTCTATTTTTCCTGTCATGGTACCAACCAGCTATACGCCCGGTGGCAGCGAGGGTGTGCTTAATGTAAACTGCTTTGTCCACCAGGGTGGCTAGATGCCTGGTCGGACGGGCTAATGATACGGTGGCCTTTGTGGTTCAATGTGCTCTTCTTCTCTAAGCGGGACCTGTGCTGAACTAGGCGGGTCCATCTGATAAGTCCCTAATGTTTTCCCTGATTGCCTGTGTCGGTCTTCGTTCCGCTTGGAACGAACTTCAGGTTTAAACTTTTTCCTGGCGGACCGTGTCTGCATCGGCCGCGGCGGGGCTGGGTGAGCTTCTTCACGGGGCACAGGGGTATGTGGGGGATCAGAATGACTCTGGAGACCTCCCTGTTCGAACTCTCTTACTAGATACTGAAGCTCTCACTCGGCTATCATGGGTTCACTCGTAAGTGTCAAGGAAATGCAGAATGAGTTTTTTTCCAACTTAGGGATCTTCTTATACACTTTATCAATCAAATTTTTTAGGACGATGCATTTAAGGCACCAAATCCGATAAAAATCTTGTCCGACCGGTACTAGATTTTCCCTGATCTCATTAGTATAAATAATTAAGGTAATTAAAGTGCCCATGCCGCCAATTCGGCTGTTTTCCAATGGCTGGATTTTAAGCTTTGCCATGTTTTTGTGCTCCGGTAAAATCACTGTCTTAGCTTCGTCACAATAGGAAGCCTTGGTACAACATTGCTCCGTTGTCTGTCCTGGTAAGATCTTTGACGGAGCTGTTAGGTTTGGTGCACTAATTTCTTGGTTCTTCTCCTTAGTTTGGTACTCAGTTCTTTCTTGATGATCAACTGCCTTGTCATGGATCAGTCTGACATCTGCATCTAATGTAGGGAAAACTTCATTAACAGAAAATGTAAGTATAAAACTATCAACAAGATCATCCCAACTTACAGTACCGTGTCGAAGCTCGACCTCCATATACCAGTTTTTTTCTATAGGTTCCAACGTGTGCACAAACTTATGCACCCATTCCTCGCGAGGTACATGTTCCCATGCTGCATAACATTGCTTCAAATGTTCCTGAGGACTATTCTGCCCATTGAACTTACTTCGCACCCCTTGAGATTGGTCTAGGAATCGGAGGCATAGAAATTTCTGGCAAGCTTCCCAACTCTGAATGTACTTCCTATGGCCTTTCCACCATCTCGCTGCTGTAGCTCTTAATGCTGCTTCCAGAGTCTACATTCTCTGTGATTCTGGAACTTGTTCTTAAAACTGCACAATGAATTTTCCTGGATCTGTCAACCCATCATATGTAGGCAAGTCTCTGACTTGTGCACTAAGGCATCTAAGAGATTTGGTAATTCGTGCACACCGATGGCCACGTAGCTCATATAGTCAATTCTGCCAACTCTCTAGACCATCATCAGAGTCAGACATGCAGGAGCTATCACATTGCCAATCCATTACACCTTCAGCATTAGGCTCGACATAATCTTCTTCTTTAGCTGTGATATTATAGATGTGGTCCAGAATATCCTGATCTTCCTCTCTGACTGGCTCCGTATATCTTTCTCCTTGAGAAGCATCCAATGGTAGTATAGCTCTCAATCCCTTCCCTTCAAAATTCATTTGTCTCTTTTTAAGATTGATAACTGCATCACTATATATTTCCCACTCAATTCCTAGCAAAGCTGGATAGGGGTTACTGTCATCAATGATCTCAATAACTTCAAAATCTGCTACAATACTGACTCCATCTATATCCACTGGTACCTGAGGAAATATTCCTAAAGGTACAATCCTCTGCTGATTGGATAGTCTCAACTGTATAGGAGACCAATCAAGGGTAGGTTTTCCCATTTGTTCCCATGTTTTCTTAGTTAAAATATTGACTTCAGAACCCAGATCTAAAATAATATCCTTCATGTCATACTCTCCTACCTAAGCATGTATTCTCATCTCTCTTCCAGTTCTTCTAACTCTACTAACAACTCTTTCGCTATCAGGACTTTGATGAGGTTCACAATACTGAATAACTTTTTGTAATTAATTTAAGGCATTCTAATTTCTTAACAGTTTGATGCAAATCTGTAAAAATGATGACAGAGTACTTACTTGGCCTTGTGAGTCTTCCTGGGATTGCAGCTGCTGATGCTGCTTGTTTGGTGCTGGTAAATTTGAATCAACAAAGTATTGTCTGGCCTCTAAAAAAGTTTCTTTTTCTCATCAACATCAAATGCTGGAGTCTTCTCTATGGCCTTGCGGACCCAAGCTTCGTCAGGCTGCTTCGCCTGATACTGTGCCTCTGTCGTAGCTCTGCTTCTTGTAACAACATTAACAGCTGGGATCGGTCGTGGTTCGACAGCAATCAACTGGACACTTGAACTAGCTTTGCTATTTCTTTCTTGGATTTTAGCTAGTAACTGTGGGCACTGCTCGATGAAATGATCAACTGCTCTGCAGTATCGGCATGTCATGGTTGGGTTTTGACAGTCTCGAGCTAGATGTCCTGCCTGATTGCAGTTATAGAAAATAACTTGACCTCGACCTCCACTAGGAATACCACGACCACGGCCTCTAAAAATGCCTCGACCACCTCGGTAACCATATCCATCATTGCCTTGTGCATCCGGGTAGATCCTATAAGTGTCATAGGTCCACTCCCTCATAAGGTCAAAACTGCGACATTCATCTTCATTGTGGCCAACGGACTTACAAAATTTACAATAAGGGTTCTTCGGGACTTGAACATACCCCTGTAATAGATAGCAGTATTCTGGTTGATGTTGGCCAGTAGTTCGACAGATCTCACAGTACAGAACACTAGGATTCAGCGAGTTTGGTGCGCCAGTATTCAAATAGTTTCTCAGTGCCGGGCATTGGTCCTTGTCGTGGCCTTCTGTTCGACAACATATACACCATACCTCTTCGTGGGTGGCTTTCCCTTTTTTCATGTCGTGAAGTTCTAAAGCCATCTCCGCGAGTTGCGCTTGAATTTGAGATGTACCAGAATTATCTTCGACAGGTGAAGTTTCAAGTTTTATGGCAATCTCTAAGGCCTCTTACTGATCAGCAACCTTCTGTTGCATGAGTGGAGCTCTGATGTGAGGTAATAATGCGACAATAAACCACTCCTTATGTTGTGCTGGTCCAATCGTGAAGCTAACTTGGTCGAGCAGAACTTTGAATCTCTGATCAAAGTCCCACACAGATTCGCCTCGCCGCTGCTGAATCTCTTTTAACTCAGTGATGCACTGCGACTCTGATTTAGGTTTCTTAAATTATCGGATCAGTGTTGCTTTGATGTCATCCAAGATAGGATTCTACATGCTATCAAACTTCATAAACCAAGTCAAGGTTTGGTCTCTGAAAGAAGTGATCAGCTGTGCTCATCGAACATCTATGTCCGTAATGTTCTTCCCGGTCCACACAGCTTCGCACAGAAACCAAAACTGTTCTGGATCTTCTGACCCAGTTCCTTTAAAAACCGGTAGTTTGATGTCATCATGAACATGGGCCATCTGGGATCTAGGGGGAGAAGAAGGGTTTGAACTAGCTAGGGATGACTGACCTGCGACAGGGATACTCAGGCTAGGGATACTTTCAGACTACGACAGGTTCTCAGGGATAATAGGTCTCTGCTGCGGGGTTATCGGAGGGTTTCTAACAGAGGGGACCTCGGTGGACTTAGAGGCTTCAGAGCTTAAAGGGGTATACTCAGTGGAGGATCTGAGATCTCTCTTATATCTTTTGTCGTTTCGTAGCAAACCACTTTGCTCGTCGCAGTCCCAGTCACTTCCAATCATAGGTTAGCAATACTAGATCTAACAATCTGATTCGATAAGCAAGATTCCTTTTTCAGCCAATAGTATTTTAATATTCAAACTAAATAGGTTCAAGTACTTACCCCTTGGTCCTTTGAAAAATTTTCGTTCAGCTTCGCTAAAGGAGGTACTTGTGTCGATGGCGAACTCCGTCACAAATTCTTCGAGAGTTCGCGTAGTCCAAAAATCCACGGCTCGCGAGATCGTGTTGTTCACTCTTTTCAAGATAGCGATTCTCGTGGGGGTCCAGGGAGGAAACTGATTTTCTTGGAATTTCGTCCTCCTTTCTGTTAACCTGGATAACCACTGGTGCAACTCTATGTGGATAGAACCAAAGAAAATTTCATGAACATCAGAAAAGATGTACCTTTGAAAAAATTGTTCCGCGCTACGACGGGGATCTTTGTTTTCTTGTTCTGCAAACTTGAAAGAGGTCGCTTCGATCCAGTCACCAATTTCTTTTACAGAGGGCCACCAAAACATATCCCTTGAGGTACGGCGTAGATCTCTCTTCAACAGATACTAAGTTCAACCGCAAACAGAACCAATTTGTTGGGCTAAATGGGCAGACCCAGGTTTCACCTTTAACTTCACACCAACAAAAGACCCACAGTGTTGGCCCTTTCGGCAGCATCCTGCGAATAGGCTACAGTATCACCCGAAACAGCTATGGGGTGCCGCAGAATCAGGTTTCTGCAAGCAGAAGAGAGAATCTTACTGTACCTTTAGTCTTTAACTATTAACAATCACTTAAAAAAATGCTTGTAATATGAATTATGCAGCTTCGCGATTAGATAAATAAACAGTTACTTGCACAACCCTTATCTAGGAATTCACAGCGAAGTTAGTTATTAACAGCAGTATTACTTTAGCAGTTATTTACTTAACAGCGCATAAAATATAATAACAAATCACACAAATGAACCACAACACCAGATGTCACGTGGTTCACCCCCAGTGTAGGGGTTACGTCCACAGAACTGCGCTTTATTTAACTGTTTACAACTAAAATGACAGTTCTGATCTGCGCACTCAGCTGCAGATCCCTTCAGTCCTCAAAGCTGCGCACACAGCTGCAGATCTTCCTTTTCACCCACAAAACCCCTCTGCGCACACATCTGCAGAGGTCATCCCGCACACAGCTGGGACTTAACCTTCTTACAAAAACCCTTATACAATCTCTTATCTTTGCATTACAATAGCTTCATAAGATAATCATTCAATACCTAACCTTACTTCTTTACATAAGTGCCTATTTATATAGCGCACTATTACAAAACCATGGATTTACACCATGGGTGCCCAAAACCCTAACCCTAGATTTAACCCAAGGGTTAATTACAAAAAGGGGGTTCGACCCACCCGCGACACCCCTAAGACTATTTTAAGCTATAACTTCGCTTACACTTCCTCAAAAACCACGGAGTTACCAAAACTAAGGACCTTTAGGGTCGGAGCCCCAACAGGGTCTTTCCAGTTATCAAGGAAGACAAATTCCCTATAACGTGAACAGTGGGAGGATCTCTGGGTTTCCTTCCTGGTTTCTTAGTGCACAGGTCCCAAACGGTTCTAGCATAAATAGGCACATCTTGTAGAGCTTGAAGAAGGGGGATTTTGACATAAAGGTTCCTTAACTCTCCTAGGAGGTTAAACTGAGGTTGTCCCCCTATTCTTGGTAGCATTAATCTCTCAGGATATGGTAATTGCCTTATCAGCTAGGTAGGTTGCATATTTTCAGATCCATCGTTCAATGTTTCAGCCGTTCCATGCTTAGCATCTTCAATGATAGGAACTATGTCGGATGGATGCTGTGAACTCCTTTCTTCTTTTTGCACAGAAGGTGGAGCATATTCTATAATTACAGGTTCTACTATTTTCCTAGATCGTAAGTGAATATCATTACAAGGTACAGGGGAAAGAGAGTAGGCCAGCGTGTTAACAGTCTCCAATTGATGGAATATTTTATTATTCGGGTTAGGATTAGGTTGGGCAGGCAGCTGGGGTCGTATTGGTATATTAGGGATAGAATTATTTTGCAGCTGCAGCTGCGACTGCTGAGGTGGGTATTGAGGATATTGAGGGAATTGAAGGTATTGAGGAGAATATGGTGACTGTTGAGGTGGAGGTGGTTGAGGAAACTAGTTCCCGGGATGGAAATTCCTCCATCCAGGAGTCCACGACGTAGGTTGGTGTGGTGGCTGTGTCCAAGGACTCCATGAGTTAAAATTTTGCATTGCAGGTTGGGAGGGATTCCACTGAGCATAATTTGAAGGGAATTGTGTATTCACATTTTGCATGTTATTATTCCAATTGCCCATATTATTCAAAAATGGAAACGAGTCTAGAGGCATACCTTGATTTCGAGGCTGCCAAGGTTTCTTCTGTGCAATGAAATAGGCCAATTCCACTTCTGTATTTGATGCCTAAAGAAAAGCCTTCACTTGGGGAAGTGAGGGACAATCTTTCATGTCGTGGTTCAGCTCGTACAGCTAACATACTTCTACTTTATCAAGCGGGCATTCTCTCAGCGAATGATTCTTTCTACATTGGGGGCAGAACACACCTAGTGTGAGATCCTCCACAGCCTGTTTTTGTTTTGCCTTCAGGACATCGATCTCTGAGGAGATGGAGCTCATCATCTCTGTCTTAAAATTTTCAAGGAGATTTCCTATTTTTGCATGGGTAGCTCCTCCATTGGATGACTTCTGAGTTCTGTCAAAGACATCACATTCTAGCTTATCCCGTTTGTCTCGATTATTGTTCCTGGAAGAGCCCCTAGAGTATCTCTTACATAATTCCACAATCTTTCCAAAAGGTTCTTTGGAGATATCTCCCTTTCCTAGCAGATTTAACATGTCTAGGAAATCATCCCTGATCCCATGAAGCAAAATTATCTTGAGCACGTCCAGCCCCATGTTCATCTGCCCAGCTCATTGCACATTGTACAGCAGCCTTTCCACAAAATCCTCCAGACTCTCATCCTCCTTCTGCACCATTTTGAACAATTCCTCTCTTTTGTCCTTGGTGTTGCAATATTCCTGATATTTCTCCAGGAACACCTGTTTCATTTTATCGCAATTAGCAACAGTTCCTCCCCCAAGGCTCATGAACCAGCGTAGTGCATTGTCCTTCGGGGTGGCAGGGAAAAGTTTTAGCTTTTGTGCATTGGTGACGTAATCATAGCTGCGGCAAGGAATATCGAATTCAAAAATAAATTCGTCTCGATCTTTTGCCACCTTTCCGTGGAAGTGAGGAAACACCGATGGTGAGATATTTTTCATAGGGGCTGCCCCTGCTGGGTGCTGAATTAAGAATTGTAGTGTAGCCATCATTCCTTCAGGCAGGGAGTGATTTTCATGATGATAGTTTTCCCCCATTGCCTCTTCCTCATAGGAATCATGTCTGTTACTCATCTCCTCTTCTGTTTTCTCCTCTTATGTTCTCTCCTATTCATTCATTCCTGCGTTCTTTTCTTCGTCCTTCTTCTATTCCTCGTTCTTTTCCTTGTTTTTCCACTGATCAGCAAACTTCTAGTGGAACTGCGTCAACTCTTCTTCAATTACAACCTTCCCGAAAATGTGGTAGGTTGGACCTCTACCAGCAGGTCCAGTTGTAACAGCTGTGTCCTTCTCTGTAGGTATATTCGAGGAAATCGTGGCTGCTCGTGTATTCTCCACCGTGGACCCTGACGCTGGTGCCCCAGGATCGGTAGGGTTTCTTCTGATAGGAGTTTCTTGCTGGTGATCCTTGGTAGATGAATCAGTTCTGTCAACAAGATCGTTGATAAATGTCCTTCTTCCCAATGGTGTTCCTCAACTGCGACCCAAGCCACCTGCACTGTTAGTATCTTGTGGGGTTTTGGGAGTTGGGAGGTGATCGCATTTTATCCTCCTCGTATTCATGCAACCCAAATCATTTCAGAAAAATGAATGGAAAAGACTGGCTAGAAATAATTACCAGATGCAACTAATGATAGTGTTTAATTTTATCCTTCCCCGGCAACTGCACCAAAATGTCGAGCACCCAATATGCAGATAGATTATTACCAACATACAGAGCATACGAGATTTATTGTCAACCCGAGAAAGTATTTTGTTTCGAAGGATAAATACACAGAATATGCTTAAACACACAACCACTGTAATTGAACACTCTTATCCTCTAACAACTATGCCCATCCCAAGAATCTATGTAATCCCATTCATCATCTAGATACTACAATTTCAATTACCTTCTACCATGTAACAAGGAAAAAATGATATAAGATTCAAACGACAATTGCAATTAAAAAGAAAATCCTATTCACATCCCAGAACAAGTAAATTTCCTATTCAATCTGATTACTTTTGAAAGCCATAAACATAAATCAAATATTAATCTAGGAATTCAATTGCAAAGGATTGAGTTCAGCTACTCTAACGAATTGAATTGCAGGAATGAAAATCAACAGTCATAACAGGAAAGATAAATTCCAAGGATTCGTCGG
Source organism: Pseudotsuga menziesii (assembly GCA_001517045.1). Lineage (NCBI taxonomy): Eukaryota > Viridiplantae > Streptophyta > Pinopsida > Pinales > Pinaceae > Pseudotsuga > Pseudotsuga menziesii. The sequence continues at coordinate 415,810 of LPNX010879391.1, read as the reverse complement.
ATAACAACTTAAACTACAGGTTGAACAAAGTTGTGTACAACTACCACATGAATCGCATAAAGAAAGTTATCTACCCAGTCGACTATCACTCTGTGCCACTTACCAATGTTAAGAAAATGCAATCACAAATATACTGTAAATCGACCCTACTATAGCTGCGTACAAAGGAAATAGAATGAACAAAACATCACACAATACTAAATTAAAAGGTCCTAAATTAACTCAGCAATCTCTGTGGAAGGCAGGCCCAGCCTTCACACAGAGATGCTGGTTGAACAATGTGCAACTCACTTAAATCAGAGGTAACTCCTTATATTAAAGAAAGAAAGATTACACAGGTTGCTTCCACTGCTAATACAATGAATGAATTATCTGTTTTCCAACCCCCTGGGTCGAGACAACTTCCCATATTTATACATACAGATTATAATATCCGATCCTATTACAAAGGGAAGCCATGAATATCTCTCATCTTCAGGCGCCCTAAATAACACTAGTTGTTACAAACGTGGCATGGTAAAGACATGGAAATTGCGGAAGAGATATTAATTGACCCAAGAGTAGCAATCTCATCTGACCGCAATCATACTCGCGTAGCCATGTACTAAAGATCTCCAATTGTAGCGCATTCTGTTACAGTTTCCCTTGTCACAGCTCTGTCTGAGATGTTGCATTAGAGCCACGTGCCTTAATTGATGATTGGAGGATCATCTTGAGCGGCGATTATCCCTCCTTTCAGGACTTGTTCAGCTCCATCTTCCTACAGTCCACTTATCTCAGAATACCTTCATAAATCATAACATGTTAGCACAATTGAGAGATACACAACCTTAATTATCACAATCATAAGCATCAATAAGATAAAGCAATGATCAGTCTTACCTTAGCAAGTTGGGAAATAAAGTGGGGACAACAGGTCTAATTAACATGCTGAAATGGTATAAGATAGGGGAAGAAAAGGTAATTAAAGATGGTTAAAAAGGGCCAATTCTAGGATCAACACAAAGTGCTCCAAGGGACAAAGGGATGTAGACTCAAGTATAAGCTTGGGAAACAATGGACTATAGTTTTGTTTCTCTTCAATTCCTCCCCTTTCAATGTATCCAAGGGGTTCCTTATATAGTGCTTCAATGGGGTAATGGAAGGTTGAATCTGAGCGATCTCAAGGCATATGGAAGTCTAAGAGATAAGTGGCTCAACTCCACATCAAGGAAAACTCCAAAACTATTTGGCCTTTTGCACACATCCTGATGTACATGGGTTTAAGGGTCATATTCACATATATATGCGAGAATGGGTTTAAAAGTTGCGTATAGAAAATAATGTATGTTTTCAGGGATGATCTTGGAAACATCAAAGGTACAAAAATGGTCCATCGGGTCCAAAGAGTCTACAGAGGGAAAGGGAAGGCCATAAATCTATGATCGACCATGTGTGGTAAAATTAGTTGTAACAGATGCCCCCTAATGGGTGAGGTCAGAGGGATGATACGATGGCCGAAATACATTATAAGTCCATCCTAGAAGTGGAGTGATGAAGAACCAAACGGAAGAACTAGCCATCCAACAGTATAATACAATAATCAAACTCTGCACATGACTGCAAGTACATACAGTAGTCTCATATACATAAGAGTACAATGGCCATGAATAGGCATGATACAAAATATGACATGTGTGGTAAAATCAGCTGTAGCGCCTAACTTGAAAATAAATCAGTAGGGTCGATTTCTCTAGGAGAGTCTAATAACCCTAGTGCCCCATAAAAGCAAGGAGTTTAACCCTTGATCAATAGGAGGGTTACCCACAATGACTTGACATGGCTTGTTTACATTATTGAATCCCCCGATAGAAACATCGAGGCATGACATGACTCAAATACATTACAGACACTTCCCGGAATAAACATCGGGGTACAATACATAAGATATACAGATGAATACATTCTGAAGTTACAAATACATCAACATAACACTCACTTAGCAGTGTTCCTAACCTTAGTGGTATGGATGATCTATGATGAGTCCTCACAGATAATAGGGTAAGAACTAGGTGCAGTTGATATCTATATTTAATTGTAGATGATTCAACTGATCAATTTCATGGATCATGTTGACGGAGGATTGCGTCATCCTTCGAATTATGTCCTAAAGTGATCGAGATTGATTATCCCATAAATAGATCATGTGTAATGTAGGTAGTGTGGCAGAAAATGATCAAGTAGATTGAATTATAGCAGCGAAGGGTCAAGTAGATCGAAGTGATGCTACAAAAGGATCAAAAGGATCAAAGTGCTGCTACAAGGGATCGAGAAGATTGGAAGGCTACTACAGAAGACCAAAATGCTGCTGCAAAGGATCGAGAAGATAAAAGTTTCGCTGAAGGGATCGAGAATATCGAAGTACTGCTGCAAAGGATGAAGAACATCAAAGTGCTACTACAAAGGATCGATAATATTGAACTACTGCTACAAAGGATCGAGAAGATCAAAGTGCTACTGCAAAGGATCAAAAGATCAAAGTGTTGCTGTAAAAAATCAAAAGTTCGAAGTACCACTACAAAGGATCAGAAGCTCAAATTTCTTCAATGAAGGATCAAAAGATTGAAGTGTTGATGGAAAAATATCAATTGATCTTGTGATTTAGAAGATCAAGACATTGAAGAGTAATTGTTCCAATTACTAATGAATGTTGGAAACTTCCTATGAGGTATAGATGTATAACCTTGATGATCTTTCAGATATTGTCTCTCTGTTCTCCTATAGTCTACGATGATGTTCTGATTAGAATAAACTTCTCATTAAGGAGGAGAGTTGAATATTGTAACTTCAAAGGCTATTCTAAATTTATTTTAGTGATGTAACCCAAGGGAGATGTTATTATTCCTCCGGTGGGGTGCTACTATTGTAAGTGGTCATCATAGAGTCATGAGGAAAAACATCCATTGTAAGTCAGGTTAATAGTACCCTAATGAATATACTATAATATTGTATTGAGTATTCCTAAGTGAATTTAACCCACTTAGTTAAGTGGGGCCAACTTCTTAGGTTAAAATTCAAGTGACAAAAATAGTATAAATAGAGGAGATGTGTTCCTCATTTGAACACACTCACTTGTGTATAGTGCATAGGAGCGTGAGAGAGAGAGAGAGAGAGAGAGAGAGAGATCTTCTAGAGTGATGCACACCTATATGGGGTATTGTCTTGTACTTTTTATACATCTTATATAGAGGAAGTTTTGTTGGGTTTTCATCACCATGAGGGTTTCCTAGGATAAATATTTGTCTTCTTTTGTGTGGTTTTTCCTTTGTATATTTCATTGATATTTTGCTTATGGTTATGTTTTAATCATGCTAAATGTTATAATATTGGATATAACCATTAAAAACCTAACATTTCTTGCCATTTAAGTATTTTTTCAAGTGCATGAAAGTTCCAAGTTCAGTATTTATACTCTTTATGTGAATATATTCATGCACATGTGGGCTTCTTCATGGTACAATGTTTATGTCCAACATGTCTGGGATCAAGAGTCAAGACCCAAAAATTTATCACAACAGTGTCTCAAAATCCCTTAACAACCATGAAGGGTTTCATTATCAATACCAAGAGTGTAACAAGCCACAAGGGATTCATTAGAGATCCCACCATCAAGGTGTCATGTCACCATCCATAATCAACCAAGTGTATCAAACTAAAGTTTCCAATTGTTATAATTCCACCCTATGTGGGTGCCAATTCTTCTCATTTACTCAGAACCATCTTCAATACCTCATGACCACATCATCTCCTTCATCATGCTATAACCATTTCAAGTGCAAGTAGTGGTCTCAAATACCATACATGTTGGAATATATTAAACCCACTCACAACTTAGGATAATATAATTAATCATTATTTGATTAATTATTCACCCACTAGCTTAATTAGTTGGAATCCATTTGCACCTCAAAGTCAATACATGCCATATATATCCTAGGAATGATTTATTTCTAATTATGGTTTGATATTGACCACCTTTTTACCATCCATAATTATTATACAGGACTTTACAACAAATTTTTCTTTATTCTGCTTTTTCTGCTTTTCTTGCTTTTCTATGGATAAGATAAAAGCTAGTCAACTAGGAAACTGGGAGCTTTTTTTTCCAACCCATCCTCCATTATTTTTTCTCCATTTTCTAGGATTAGCATATTTTTTCCATCTCCTTGACAACTCACTCATGATTTTTCCAACTCGTGAGGTCCTTGATAGATTTGGGAAGTGCTTTAGCCACCTATGGGGGTTTGCTATATTTTGGTAAGTCAGCATTTTTGAGCTTTATGAGTTGTTTCCATACAATTCGATTTTACTATGAGGGATGTACTATTTATGTACACTATTATTCATAATTATTCAATGGAAGGGTACACACCAATATTCATCTCTTCATTCATGTGATTCAGTCTCTTTTCTTCTCTCTATTTTTCCTGTGTATGCTTGTGAGAATTCTTAGTAGAAAGATCTATTTCCTGTGCTTCTTTTTAGGATCATTTCACATATAATTGATCTATTATTTATACATGGTATCAGAGCTACAATTTTGGTCAAGTTCTACAGAGTTGAGGAGCGCTTCCAGTCTCCTATCCCTCTCTGAAGAAGAGCTTGTGTAGCTTAAAATATTTTCTCCTAGTTTGTTTTGCAGGTTGCAAAGAGTATCTCTTAGAGCATATCAAAAACTTCAATATGGATTCAAAGTTTCCTCTACTATCTCCTTTCAAATATGCTTATTGGAATCCAAATATGAGTGCATACTTGAAGAGGCAATGTCTCTTTGATGTCTCCATTTGGTGCATTGAGTGAACCTAAGTCTTATGAAGAGAAGATTGATTGGATAAATAATTGTGATAGAGATTATGGAATTATGTGTTTGGGAATGTCTCCAAATATATATCATCTAATAGATTCTACTGAATTTCCATTTGAGCTTTGGAAAATTTTGGACAAAGCTTTTGGTTTGCAGGAAATTGAAGATGAAGCATTGAGGGAACCTAGCATCTCCTCTTGTTCTCTTTCTCAAGATTTATTGGCCTCTACATTCTGTGATGAAGTTGTTCATGATGAAGAAATTTCTCATACCTTTCATGTTTCTGCTTCCCTCTTTCATTCAAATGCTTCCTCTTTCAATGAAGAAGCAAATATTGAAGAGCCATCTTTTTCTGTGTCTCTTGAAGGTGATTTTACTTCTTGTGATACTATTGATGAAAAAGAAGTAACATATGGAGCTTCTGCTGATATTTATTATGATCCTATAACCCATTCATTGTTCTCTAAATCTCCTATCTTAGATTCTGAGATCTATGTGCCAGATTCTTCACACCTTGTGCATACCTCTCTCATTGATGGTGCGCAACCCAATGAATTCCAGGATGTTTGCTTAGCCACATCAAGCCTTATTTGTGTCATACCACTTACCTTACTTGATATCATTTGCTTTATCATATCCTCCTTTGTTCTTGGCATCAATACTTAGATCCTTCTTGAAGATTTTGAACATCTCCTTATTTCCTCTTTTCATACAAAGGATTCATTACTAGTGTATTCCCATGAGTCTATTGATATGCTTATCTGTGATCCTTTGGATACTGATTTAGAAGAATATTTTCAGTTTGATACACATATAATAGCACCATCAATACCATCTACCATACCTATTAATAATCCAAAGACAATACAAATCCCAAGCTCACTAGTTGATTCCTCATTGGTCTCTTATGCAGTGATATTTATATTACATGGTTTGAAGTCTTTCCTAACTTTCAGTGGCTGGTTATCCATGTCCTTAGTCATAAAGGGAGTGATATTAAACATGTTTGGATCTATTATAAACATGTATAGTTCATATATTATGCCAATCCATCATTCACGTTTTTACACCTATCAGTTTTTCCCAGTTGCTCATAATTTTCCTAGTCTAGCCCTATATCCTCATGGAGCCACCGAATCCTTTGTCCTTGCTGTTCCATATGCTAATATTTATGATATATCAGAGTTTTAAAAGCCTCATATCAGAGCTATACAGGTGATACATCATATTGGAAGATTGGCATGTGATCCACATCACAATTTTGCAGCTATTCAGGGAATTGGGTGTGAAATAAATTGTCTTAATTTTTGTACTCTTTGGAAAGGAGTATGCAAAGATCTCTTTTCCATTTTAGATTATGTTTTCAGATAAAATTTTGGCATTATAAAGAATCATTTAGATAATTCTCCTACTTTATCAGTTGATGAGATACAAGGAGTCTCTCCACTTCCTTCTTGCAGGTTCTACACTCCAGCGCATGATCATGGAGTTCATGATTTCTTCAACAAGTCCTTCCTCCAGAAGCAATTCAGTCAGCTCATTAAAGTGAACATGAATATATGTTGAAGACACATTTCAAATTTTGTGCCTTGTCCTATCTTGAGGGAGGATTTTTCCCACGTGGTTTTGCTCCTTTCCTCACTTTTTTGGACATAATAATTGTTAAAGGGTGACCATAGCCTTGTTGTTGGGCCCTATATGCATTCATATGCATCCATATTTTTTGTCATACCATAATAAATTCAGAATTATAGGGGGTTTTTGGAATATATTAAACCCACTCACAACTTAGGATAAAATAATTAATCATTATTTGATTAATTATTCACCCACTAGCTTAAGTAGCTGGCATCCACTTGCACCTCAAAGTCAATACATGCCATCTATATCCTAGGAATGATTTATTTCTAATTATAGGTTGATATTGACCACCTTTTGACCATCCAGAATTAGTATACAGGACTTTACAGTAGATTCTGCTTTATTCTACTTTTTCTACTTTTCCTGCTTTTCTATGGATAAGATAAAAGCTAGTCAACTAGGAAACTGGGAGCTTTTGTTTCCAAACCATACTCCATTATTTTTTCTCCATTTTCTAGGATTAGTATATTTTTTCTATATCCTTGAAAACTCACTAATCCTTTTTCCAACTCGTGAGGTCCTTGATAGATTTGGGAAGTGCTTTAGCCACCTATGGGGGTTTGCTATATTTTGGCAAGTCAGCATTTTTGAGCTTTATGAGTTGTTTCCATACAATTAGATTTTCCTATGAGGGATGTACTATTTATGTACACTATTATTCATAATTATTCAATGGAAGGATACACACCAATATTCATCTCTTCATTCATGTGATTCAGTCTCTTTTCTTCTCTCTATTTTTCCTGTGTATGCTTGTGAGAATTCTTAGTAGCAAGATCTATTTACTTTGCTTCTTTTTAGCATCATTTCACATAGAATTGATATGCTATTTCTAAAATACAAAGGGCATCAAGTTACTCATTAGGGGTTCCAAGTCTTCATCAAGAATTATTAAACAATCAAGATGCTTCATAGGATTCTTTAGCCACCTCAACCTCACTAGGAGACCTCCAAGGATCAAGATCCATCATGAAATCACTTGTGAGGTTGCAAGGCCTTCTCCTGGGGTATTATGACATTATTAGTGCATGAATGGAAATATAATGGTTCATTAATTCTTATCCATCTTGTTCAGGGCTTCTACATCATCCACATAGTCTTCAACACCATCTACAGTGTATTAACCACCATTAGCAGGTTCTTCAGCATCTTCAACAAGGTGGTGGCTCCAAGATCTATATATATGGGTACAGAGACCTTGTAAACTAGGTATAAGGTGATTCAAGGCACAAATCCACTATGTAATGGGTCCAAGGGTCAAAACCACTTTGTAAGGGTTCCAAGGCACTACAAGCGGGACTTGGTGGCATCAATGACAATTTTATAAACAATCTCCCCCTTTTTCATTCATGACAACAACTCATGCTCCCCCTATAAACATGCTCCCCTTTTGTATCCATCTCTCCCTTTGTCTTCTTCTCCTTCCCTTTGGCATCAATGCAAAAGAGTGTCCACATACTTGTATCTAAAATCACTTGGTCATTGCTCCTTCTATCAATATGCACAATCCTAGGGCCTCTTTGTATGCCTGGAGTAATCATTATTTCTCCTTTGATTTCATCCTCCAGCCTCGTGAACTCAAGTTGTGATAAGGTATTTGAGATAAATTACATTTGGTTTTCCATATGGCAGCCATCCTCCCTACTTTAATTAGCCCCTCCTATGTGTAGCTTCTTGGTCTTCTTAATCCATACTAGCTTCTTGGAATATGTCCTTTCAGTATTTGTTCCTTCTTCTGTATTGGCTTTCCTTAATGAGATATATAGGAAACTTCTTATGGGTTTTTTATGTGTACTCCAATAAAATCGAACTTTGTTCCCAAGGCCACTGCAACTATAACACCTCATCGTAAGACAATATGCAGCAATGTGACCAACATGGTTTCATGTTGAGTATCTGGTTGAGCTGTCAAAACTTCCAACAATTCTTTGATCACCTTCATGTCTCCATGATTGATAGTGTCCCTGACTGTTCTGGTTGATTTCTAAGATGAGGAATTTTGTGGGGTTTTCTCCCTTGTGGTTTCCCCAAGGAAAATATTTATGTTCTTTGTGTTGTTGTGCTTCTTTTTCTTTCAATGATCCTACTACTGTAAATTTTTTTAGAATATCATATAAGTAATTAAGAAAACTTAACACAAGATAAGTTGGTAATGATGGGAACCATCAAACCTTCCAAAGATAAATATTTGGTTCATGGAGATTCAAAAATGGATTCAAATGAATAAGAAATCTAATCCAAATAAGCCTCATGATCAAAAGAAAGACAAGTCCAAGTCTCATGAGAAGTATTCAAGCTTGAAGGAGAATTCGTGGAAGAATAAAGGTAAAGGTGAAATGAGAAAGTGTGTATTCTATGGTAAGGGATTTCACCGAAAGAGCTCCTGCATGAAGAAACAAGTTGATATGTTGACTCAACTCCTTGAAAATAACAAGATGTCTCTTCCTAAAAGAACATGGAAGAAGGAGGTTGCATCAAATTTTGAAGACAAAGAGAGATTTCATGCACTAGTAGCAGGAACTGGAAGATCCTCTTCCTTTATCATTTATTCTGGAGCTTCAAGACACATGGTTTATACAAGGGTGGTATTCTCCTCTCTTAATAATTCCAATGGTCCTAAAATTATATGGGGGGGCGGTGATAAAACTGAAATTAAAGGGAAGGGTAGAATAGATATTGAACATGGTTCCTTTAATATTTTTTTGTATGTAAATCTCTTGCTAGTCTATCACATGACCGACACTGGGTCTCCTAAGAAGGTTGCTTCACTTCAAATGATTTTAAAATCACATAAATTTTTAATGGTACATTCATAGTGAAATTTTTTGTTGAGTATATCCCCAAAGAGTACAAGTTCTCACACTTCATTCCCTTATCAAACCCCTCTTCTCTCCTCACTCATGCTAATGAAGCTAGAAAGCTATGGGATGAAATGTTTGGCCATCTAAAATACAAGTACCTATATGACTTGTGTGACAAAGACATGGTCATAAGGTTTCCGAAAATCAAGTTTTTAAAAGGAGTATGTCAAGGACACATCCTTGGAAAACACCCAAAGCACAAGTATGAGAGTGTCGGTAATGAACGATGTTCAAACTAGGGAAAGAAAAGAAGAAATCACTTAGAATTCTACTTAATTGTGTGAAAAGATAAGGCTGAAGAAGAGAAAGGAGTTGTGACAGAGTAAACAACAAAAGTAAGGAAGAGAAGATTAAGGAAAATAAGGAAAATGAGGCATGATAAAGAAGAAGGATTTAAGGAAAGAAGCAGTTCAATAGGAAACCATGAAAGTTGTGATAGGAATATGTGTGACAGAAGGAAGATGTGTGATAGATTGAAGGAACGCAACAAGGAAAGGTGTGACATAATAAAAGTACAATAAGGAATACATTGGTATAACAGATGGCACCTGATAATAGGGAATAACAACTAGAAAGTAATAGTTGAGGAAGATCATGTGGACGAGGCTGACCAAAGTTGGCAGAAGCCGCAAGTACGAAAGAATATTTGTAATTTGGACCATTAGTGCTTACTGACGTGTGTTTTGAAAATGGGAAAGATAGCATGTTGGATAACTATTTGAAGTCCACTAAAAGAGACATGTAAGAAGTTATAAAATGGAGGAACCCAAGATGTATGCAGGTTAGCTTCTCCACTGTTAGGTTCTTCTCTATTAATTCTCCTCTCTATCAGTCCCAAAAAGGTATCCTATGGTCTATTCTTGTAGTTTCTGTATGTGGAGTTGTCTATTAATGTTATAGGAAAGGGTTGAATAATCTCTAGCTGAGTGCACAGAAGTGTAGAAGTTGAGTCGATTCAGGTTGTGTGTGGATCGTTAGTGGTGTCAAGTAGGGAGGGAAGACAAGATAATATCAAAGAGCGTGAGAGGAATACATAGTTTTTCTATATAAATATGAAGATTTATAAAATAGTTTGTATCTTAGTTCGTAGACAAAACGTGCATACATTTCTCATGCCAAATGAAGAGCGCCTTTGTGGTTTCTCCCTGATGGGTTTCCACATTAACTACTGCGTCGAATGTATGAATGATGAATGTTTTTAAGATGCATGTATATATGTTATTGTGAGTGAATTTATATGTATTTTATTATAAATACTATATTGATATATGTTGCATTGTTATTGTGAATGTGTGAATGTACTTATGTTGCATTGGGTTGTTGATATAATACTTGCACAAGGAGGAATCGTGTTGTAGCTTGGGTGTTGAGAATAAGTGTTGAAACCAAACCCATCATCCTTATTCAAGCTCCTTGGCATGTCTCCAAGGGACATGAAATCCTGCACCCAACTAAAAAAACCCGGTTCTGGTAGTTACCCATAATGAAGATATCTCGGGTGAGACTACATCTTCACCGTACATTTTGTCGACTAAGCCTTGATCTGTCGAGCCAATATCTTGGGATTTGTTGTGCTAAGAAAAAGGGACTGAAATTGGGTCAAAGAGAAGATGAAATCCATCAAATAGTTTTATTTTTAGGACCGAATCATTTTGATGAGGGATATGTTGTGGCAGCCGAAAAAACCTGAAATCCAAGATTGCGCTGATTTCAAAATGTTAGAATTTGCACAACAATAAAGCAAAGGATATTGGTTGAACCCAACAGAGTGTTTGGGTCTATACCTCTTCATGGATATTCACTAGTTTTTCTTTTCTGAGTTTCCCATTGTGTTGCATGAGTGGCTGTTGAAGTTGGAAAGCCAACAAAGAAAATTCTAAGAAGGAGAACCGACAGAGTGGAATCCTCAATTGATTCAATGACTAAAAAGTGTGAGAAACCCTTTGTCAGGGGATGTAAATTTTTAGGTAGACAATATTTTGGAGGGATATGTTACTCATTTTTTTGTTGACATAATAACCTCATATAGTGAGGTGGAGTGAAAAATTTTCCAAGGACACTGCAAAAGATATCTGTCATCTTTAAATACATGGATAAAAAAGCTTGTATGTGAAAAAGGAATCCTACAAATGTGACAAGTTGGAATCTGTGCACAAAAAGGTAAGTATGTCACAACAAAACTGTGTGAAAAATGGCGTAAACCAAATTGAGATGTTCCCTGGAGATAGTGGAATTGAACTAGAGGATGGTTGTTTAAGGAGTGGAATAATATTTCGATAGGGAAAGTGAAGAAAGACTGTGATATGAAGAGGGATTTACAACACGACCAGAGAATAATACTAATAGCTTGCGTCATACTTAGATGAATTTTATTGCGAAGAAGAATAAGAATATGAGCTGATATCCAAAGGAGAAGAAGAATCAGAAGAATAAACTAAAGCTCCAGGTCCAGAACATGGGTACGACATGCTTACAACACTGCGTACATTGCCAGAGGTAATATTTTGAGATGTATCTCCAAGTGGATTTGTAAATACAAGTAGTACTAACGTTGTGAGTAGCGGACAAGGAGTTTAGCTAGTCAATTTTTTTGTCTGAACGTACCAGGAACTATTATAATGGTTGAGACCGACATTAAGTTGCCAATATTCAATGGAAATGGGTTGGAAGAACCTAAGAAACATTGGTTTCTTTGTGATACCATATGGACTGTGTGAAAGGTTCAATATGAGAACATAAAGAAAGCACAAATCATCACAACTTTATAGGTTCATGTGCTAGATTGCAACATGAAATTTTCTATACTACCAGCAGGAGTTGCGAAGAAAAACTCGACTAAATTCGGGTGGAATGACAGATGTATTTAGAAATCCAAACTCTGAGTCGCAGTGCACTAAAAATATTAAATAAATGAAGAATCTACCTACATATTTTGTTTGGTACTTTGACCAGAGATTCAAGGCATTAATGGCCAAAGTGATCTTCCATATGTTGGATGTACAACAAAAGGGATGGTTCATTACCACCTTTCTTTGGAACAACCAGATCCCATTGATTCAATGGAATATTATGTCGTAGATAGAATATATGGAAATACCAATCAAACTAGAATCCCTACCGATTGGAAAAACCAGTGCAAGAATGATGCATACTGAGTCACATTTGCCCAATATTACATTGCAACTATAGGAAATCAAGAGAGGAAAAGTAGTGCAAGAAGAATTCAGGTGTACAATATGTAGAATATATGGACACCTTAAATATAATATCCCATCGCTCATGAACTATGTCACAACAGGAGTGTTGAACCCGATAAACACCCAAGGGATGACTTGGGGAAAAATATGTCAAACTAGAGGCCATAAGTCAAAAGAATGTTTGTATTTACAAAATATTGTAAGTACACCAGCTAGTCTATAGTGTAAAGTTTGTAAATCAGTAGGAACTGATGACAAAGATTACATAACATTTCAGCTGCTACAAGAAAAGACAATTGACACCTACTCAATAAAGAATGATTAGCGGATGCAAGTTGAACGAGCACAACTTCAGTATAATCCTGTTCAATATACACTAACACAATTTAAACAACCACAATATCCTTAGCCACACTATCAACAAAATTAGTTTCTTCCACAACAACAATACCCTAAGCTAAGCACAGGTGGAAATTTTTGAGTTCGAGGACAATAACAAGGAGGAGGAGGATTTGGTCGAGGAATGGGACAACTCATATGTTCTAATTGTGGTAAACCAGGTAATGTTTCCCGATATTTCCAATTTTTTGCAAAGTCATGTACGTACTATAAATAATTTGACCACACTATCAAACATTGTCCGTAATTGATTACAAAATGGAAGGATTGAACTATGGGAGATCCCAATCCTACATAGAATATGAACCCAAACCCCAAGAAAACATTCAGATGATTTCTATTTAGCTGAGAGATCTAAATATTGTTGTTGTTACAAGAGGAGATGTTGCAATGGGAGAAGACCAAAATACACAGTAGGGACAACCACAGGTGCGACTTAGAGCACAAAAGAAACCCCCATTCAATGTCCAGAAGGATAAAGTTGGCCTCTATCACCTTCTTGTATCGACCCACGGTTCAACAATACCACAATACCAACAATAAACCACAAGACATCACCCCGACAGAGCATGCTCAGTCGACAACACCTGCGAGGCAGGTGTAGTCTCATGAGATACATCTAATGGGTAACTTCCAGAACCACATTTCCGCAGTTGGAAAGGGGATTATAGTCCCTTGGTGCATAGCTAAGGTGCTCGATAAAGGAAATCATGGAAATGGATTCTATTCCTACGTGACTAGACACAACTGTATGTTAGCGCATGCGACACAACACTGCCCTTAACCTCCACAATTGGCGCAACTGGTGCAACACAACTCATTTTTTACACTAATAGATAGTTTGAAACTCATTCTTTAATTTAGGAATTTAACCATGAACTTATACATGACATTCCCGTAAAGCTTTAAATATTCAACCATTCATTCATTAACAAGATAGTGCATACATTCAACTGTAACTAATCAACATATAGTAAGAAAATAATTCAACATTCACATAAACACTCATCATCAATCAAACATTCAACATAGGAATTAACGTGGAAACCCATACGGGAAAAATCACCAAGGTTCTCTTCATCTGGTATGAGAATTTGTGTATAGCACCTTGTCGTCTGTGATCTGAAGACTATTCTTATGATGTGTATTTATGACTCAATATCCTTCTCTCATGCTCTCTAGTTTATTCTTCTATCTATTCCTATTGATCTGCACACATCATGGCTCGATTCTTCTACTTACTATATATGCACTCAACTGCATATTCTTTCTACTACAGGAGGTCTGCACACAAAGTTGTAAGATCTGCAGCTCAACAACCTTATTCTTCTTCCTTAACAAAATAGAAAAACCAAACTATGGAGAACCAACGTCCAATATCTACTAGCTAATAATAACTAAAAAAAATCATCGACCAAAATGTTTAGAACCACAAAACACCATAACCAACCCTTATACCAAATGGTTTCTTCCTATTTATATCTTCTATGGGACCACACATGGTCGACTACATACTGCTAATCAATTACAGGTCATGACCAACCATTAAAAATGGTTACAAGATGTCACAGACTGACATTAGGCACTCTCAGCCTGACTTATAAATATTCCTTCATACGTGCATTTTCCACAGGCTTACACCGTCTTCAGCATCCATGATCTTCACCTATTTCTTTCTAATTGTTATCCACTTGCACGCTTGCAAGCTTTCCTTTCCTCTTTCTTGCGTATGCTCTATTCTTTTGCTTTGGTTCCTTTGCTTCCTTTGCAACCTCCTTTCCTTTTCATCGCATGTAGTTTTCCTTCTTCTCTTTTGCGCCAACTTATTCCTTGTCTACTTTTCCTGGCCCAACAGTCCCCCAACACTCACATGTGGCTCGTCTAGAGCCACTAAGAGAAAATGGAATTCTTCTCAAAATTTCTTGTCCCAAAATTTAGCTTCTCTCAACCTATTATGTTTCCAGTGCATTCTCAGGCTGTGCAAGAGGAGTAAACTTGTCCTGAAATTCCTTTACCATCTGTTGCACCTTAGCAACTTCCTCTATTACTTCTTCTACTTGTGCAGCAAATTGCTCCACCTGGTCGAAACTGATATGTTCTAATGGGAATGCCTCTATTGATTTTGCAATGGTTTCAAGTTTCTCCTGCAGTGGCTGAATAAGGCCTATGAGCCTCACCACTTTTGACTGGTGATCTTCAACTTCTGCTTCCCTAGTCCACTCTTAATTACGAAGAGTCTAGAATTCCTACTGCAGTTTCTTGATCTCATCCATTTTGATGACTTTCTATTGAAACAATAGCTTCCTCATCTCTGCATTTTCTACAATGATTTTCTCCTCGGCTTTGTGCATGTTCTCCCTTATACTTTCTGTAGTCGCATATTCCAAAATCACTTTGCATATAGTGGAAACAGATTCTACTGCCTTAGCATAGATTGTTTCACCCTCACTAATTTTTCCAGTAGCCTTAGACACTGATCCTCTTCGCTCCTTGAGCACCTCAGGAGGTGTGTTGGGTACCTGTCTCACTTGAAGATCCTCAACCTGCTTCTTAAGTTCATTTGTGATCTGTGTGATCCAAGAAACCTTAGTTGTTGAATCGTCATCTTCTTATCCCACCTCAGGGGGGAACTCTGCAATTGCGCTCTTGATAGTCTCGACTAATGCGACATGACTTCGCTCGCACGCCAAAATTTATTCTTCCTTCTCTGCAAGGAAAGCATTGCGTCCTTCAAGTTATCACTCTTTTTCCTTGAGGAGGGCCTTGTGCATCTTCGTATTCCTTTGATATTTTGTTGCTTGATAAGAAACAACTTTTTCCCTCAGCTGTATTTTTAATGCGGCTTCCTGCTGAACTTCATAGACTTCACTCAAGGCCATCTTGGAGAATTTAATCTGTAGACTACTATTATCATCAACTACACTTGTCTCTGTTTTGTCTCTAGTGCACACCTTATAATATTTACTTTGATTGATGGCACTAACTTTGGTGTTGCTAATGGAATGCTGGGATCAACACCGTATGCCTCAAGCTCCGTAGTTGCTTTGACCTTATTAATGGCTTCTATCAACTTATTCAAGTGGTTCCCAACTTGGTCAACAATTTTTACCTGTAGTGTCTTCAGAGTGGCAAGGCTATCTTGTGAAACCTTAGTGACATCATTTGCAAGCTCCTGCACATCATCTTTAGTCAATGTTTTCATGCTAGACATTTTGTCTTCTTTTATTTTCTTGTGTTGCGAGAATCCCTCTTGTTGTTGGGTTTGTGCTTGGGTCTACACATTGTCTAGACCGGTCGTGTGCTTAGAATTACTATAATTAGAGCCACCATTTCCACGAGGATTATCTTGTTCTTCCTCTTCCTGGGACTAATGATATTGACTGTTCCCTCCATCATTTCCTTGGCCATTTCCTTGATCGACACTAGTATCATCGCCCGCACCACCATTTGCACCTTGTTTGGTGGGTCGGTCTTCTTTGTTTTTCCCTTTGGGTAGTAGCTCTTCCAGTTGGCCGTGCCATTCCTAGAGCCAGTCTTACTAATGGTGTCCACATCCTCATCTATGATCATGAATCCAGTGTGGTGTACTTGTTTTAATGGATCATTTTTGGGTTCCAAAATCATATTATGTGCTCCAACCTAGAAATTTATAAAGGCCACATACTTGTGCATTGTCATGCTCCGGATTCAGTGGTTTCTCCTAACAACGTCGCACAGCTCCTTGACGTGTAGAAAAAAATAGATGTTGTTGTCCATCCGGTGGTCCTTGTTCTTCTTCCTTTCCCATAAGTTTTGATAATTTGTGCCTAGGCAAAGTAGTGGGACATATACTTTCTCATAGTCTAGCAGGTTGGACCACAGAATGAATGATATTAGAATGAGTAGATAAGAGTAGTGAAGCTTGTGATTACCTGACTCTTGTGCTTGTTTTGCATCGTCTATCCATTCATTGAGTAGAAACTATGACCAATTGAAAATCACTCCTTATTCGCAGAGTTCTGCAAGTTCTACTGCTCAAGAAGTACATTGAGTCGACTTCATCTTGCACAACAATTTGCAAGAGAGGACCTTTGCGATCAACCACACTATGTTGTCCTCAATGGGCTCAATCCAAAATCCCCTCGCCGCATGTTGAAGGATATACTTTTTCTTTATCTTGATAGTGTCTTTTTTTTTCAAATAAGACATTGGGTCTTTCCCTTTCTTCGGTAGGCCAGTGATGGAATAAATAAGCTCGACGTTAACTAGGTTTGGTTGATCAAGCCATAAGCACCCTCTATGGAAACATAATAGAAGTTGTTTCATGTATGTAATCACCTATAGACTATGGACGAAATGTGACATGAACAACAAGTCCATTAGTCCTGTGTTGGCTATGCCCCTAGTCCACTGCATCAGTACTAAGACCTGTGCTTGAGCAGGTTTGGCTTGATTGGTAGTCATGCAATTGATTATCCCCAAGCCAAACTGCAAGTGAGTGTCGACATCTTCAAATGTCAAGTTGGATATCTTTGGTATCAGATTCTTTAGTAGGGATACATCGTTAGGGATACAGGGTGAAACTAACACTGTTGACACTTTCTTCGGAGCCGTCACCTCCTCTGCTTCATATCTCCTCAGTCGAACATAGTGTGGGAAGTCTTGCTCTTCTCTCCCAGCATCCACATATCCATGCAGTGGTGATTCCTCTTCCATGAGGTCTTCTCCCTTTGGGTCATATTTTAATGGTGCTTCCTCTAATGGTCCATATGCCTCTCCTGATTCTCTCTCACAAATTTGTCTCAGCTCCTTGACTAGTTGTGTAGCTACAGCTTTCGGTCTTTAAGCAGGGCTTGGCAAAGGGTGCCTCTGAGGGGTTGGAATATGGGTAGGTGTTGGCACCTATTTAGGCTTCTTCCTTTTTCTTTCCATCAGTTCAAGCTCTATTTTTGATACTGGTTGTTGTATCTCTTCCTCAATTGGGAAGCCTGAGATAATCATTGCATCAAACAGCTCACTATCAATCAGAATATCAATAACTATTGATGTCTGGTCACTCTATGATAGACTTCATCTATGCAAAAACTTAGCTCTAGTTATCTTGCTCTCTCACTGTGCGTAAAAGGATGCTTGAAGTGGAAGCCTTATAATTATACCCACTAGCATGTCCTGTAGTGGTCATGCAATGGCAGGTTGATGTCTAATAGATCACATGGACTTCTCGGTCGATGTGTTACTTAATTAATTCGGCATCTCGAGTACTTCACTAAACCTATCAACACAGTTATGGCAGTTATTCCAAGGGTGGCTTTGATAGGACCCAAAACCACGCTGTCATTCTCCTTGTATCTTGTCGAATTTATGAGTCTTAGCTATCATAACAGCTTCTTCCATTGCTGAACATTCTCACTTTAATGTCAACTAGACTGTCAATTCTGCTTTTTACAGTACTTGTCTCCTTTTACTGTGACTTATTCTTTTTCTCGTGCACTTGGGACTTTTTCCTATGCTTTGCGCTAGTTCTGTCACAAACATGCGACAGAACAGGTTACGTCTCTTGGTCTCTCATCTTTTTTTTTGCAACTCTAAACAGGGATGTTATGACCATCATAGTATGGTTTAAAGCGAATTCCTTTCACCATACCCATGACATACATTCCACATAGTTTCTGCAGTTTTACTGAACCTGCATCAGTGATGTGCATGATCATATATGGTCCCATCCAATGCATCTTCAACTTGCCTAGTTGTTTGAAGAATTTGCTATCATACATCAACACAAGTCCTCCTACTTCGAATGGCTTAATTCTGATACGGTGATCGTGCTATGATTTCTGTCGATGCTTCTCAACTATCTGATGAAATCATGTGATGAAGCGTTCTTCTTCCATTTGAGTGAGTTGTGACAACCTTTGTTTGACAACATATCCATAAGTCATCTCCATCGGTGCAACAATCATTAGAATCGGTACAATGTACTCCATTGGTAGCAAAGCTTCCTATCCATATACTAGTTTGAATGGAGTGTGTCTTGTGAGTCATTTGCAAGTTGCGCAATAAGCAAGAAAATAACCACCTTTTCAATATTTTATGTATATTTTGACGAAGTTTTGTTGCAATAGGTCAGTAGCGGTTAGAATCCAATTAGTACTGGACCCTTGTTGTAGAGGATTAAGCCTATTTATAGATCTATTTTGGGGAGCTAGGGGGAGATGTGAGAAATTGTGAACAATTGTATGTGATTGCATGCGCAATAGAAGGGATAAGATCTGGTGCGATCTGTTTGATGGAGACTTTTCTTATCTATGTACTGTGATTTTATCTTGCCTTTCTCCTGATGTATAGAGTCTCCGGTTTTGTAGAAGGGTTGTGTAATGTGGCATAGTTGCGCAAGATTAATATTTGATGTGATGGGTATGGCTCAATTCTTGTCTATTGTTATAGATCTGTTATGACTGTGCAACTCTATTTTATTACAATGGCATAATATAGATATGATTTACTTCTTCCTTCTATGCGATCTTTTGGTTTTGAAATCTATGTTTCTATAACTGGTTGATGCGCTATGATGATCCATGAATAATGCTGCTCTATTTTGATATTGTATGATGATCACATAAGTTATGGTGTCCCTCCATCAGATCCCCCCATCCTCCTCTCCCACTGTTGGAAACTCAGTTCTGATAGCTCTCCCTTGAAAGTCTCGGGTGAGACCTCGTCTACTTCACAGACGTTGCTGGGAAGGGTAAAACTTGTCTGCGTTGGTGCTCAGTGAGATTTCACTGCAGGGAATCGACAAAATGGGACCCCCTGTCGATGAATTTTTTTTGGTGGGCTTCACCAACAAATGGTTCCATTGTCAGGACATGAACCTGGGTCTCTCGGGTGAGAGTTGAGTATCTTAACCAGCTAGACTACAATGGAACCATGTGCCAGTGGATTAGAAAAGTATCAGTTATTGGGGCTCATCGATATGCCCCATTTTGGCCATTTGAATGATGCACATGCATGGGTAAAGAAATTATTGGTGTGTTTTCATGGAGGGGTGCTTTGGCTAAATACACCAATCCATGTCATTGTTGATTTGATTGCAAGTATTCCTAGTTTGCCTAAGGCTGGGGAGGACCTAGTGAAATATATTCGCGGAAGAGATATGGATAAGAGGATTATGAAGCAATTGAAGGAGAACTTTGGGCTATAACTGGATGGTCGTGATTATCGCATTAACAGTATAAACTCACAAACAGTGCGCATTAGTGAAAGAATTATGGCCGACAAGGTTGTTCGTGGAAATCGACCCGTCCAATGCAATTCGGGTGTTGTCACCTATGCCCAAAAATGTACTGAGGGGGTACAAATGAATTGGTCTTTATTTTAGTTGAATCAGTTGCTCGACGATGCGCTTGCTTCTCATACTGGGGGACCTTTTTCTTATAGTTGGATTTTGATTCTCATCGCTCTTGTTGCTTGGATGGAATCAGAGGACTACCAACCAATGGTGGTTGAGGCAGTCAAGGTTTTCTTCGGTGCTCGCTATCAGAACCTATGGTGGGTCAAAGAACCCAGTCGCCAGACAGACTATGCTATTCATTTTTGGATCTATTGGGAAGCACTACAGGTGGTCATCGTTGTTGTTCCACGAGTTTCCCCTATGCCATGGCCAAGTATCAAAGGATCCTTAGGTTTTCTATTGGATCCCACTCCATTCATATTCACGTGTAGTGGGACCCTGATCGGTAGTGGCTACCATTTCCTTATAAATTCACCACGGAAGAGTTAACTGCCATTGTGGAAGATTGGCTAGGGGACTGGCACATACCAATGAGTCAAGAGGAGTTAGAGAAGGAGCTACCCCTAGAGGTCCCTGAAGACTCTACCCCGTAGGAATTAAAAACCCATGAATTTGACAATGAGTCATTAATGGATCCTGAAGATATCGTGCAGCGTATGTGGGAGGAGACTCACACCAAGTCGCGTCAGGAGTACGAGGCTGGTAGTGGTACCAAATCGGGGATGGAAGATCAGCTACAGTGGCTTATCAAAGCCATCACAGATTCATCTACACCTACGACTACGACGATTGGTGAATCTAACCATGAAGAATTTGGTGTGGGAAGAACTAAAATAGAGTATATTTTTTATATTGTTTCTAAGTAACCATCAGCAACATTTATGTTGTAGGACACCCCGTCGATCAGCACTGAGCCTCGGGCTAGGAACATGCAATTTTCCCTAACTGCGATTAACGTCGGCAATGAAGAAGTTCACCAGCAGCTGCACCCAATCAAGAGTGTGACTTTGGATTTGAACAAATTGTCCGCTACAACGTTGGTCGAGTTGTAGCATGGAGGCATGGAAAAAATATTTGGCTGTGGGCTATGGCAAGGCCCAGAATACCATTGCGAGGCTGCAGAAGGAAGTTGAGGAGCTACACCAGGTCTGTGTGTAGTTGGAAGAGGAGAAGTTACAAGAAATCAACCAGCTAAAGGAGACACAGGCTGAGTTACAGAGGAAGGCTATCGAAGAGATTAACGACCTCAACAAGGAGCAATACTGCCTGATTGTTGAGCAGGCACAGCTGTGTGCAAGTTGCAATGAAGTTGAGCAGGCTATTTTTGATGCCTGCCAGAGCATTTTTTACAACACCACAGGACTCACCCCATTCGAGTAGGCTAAGCAATTGGGGAAAACTTTGGTTCATATTTAGGACAACAATTCATTTCTCTAGGCCCAGGTACAACCCAAAACACCGCCAGAGTAGGTTGTAGAGTGCAAGACCTCCATTGAAGAAATTGCTACTCAGTTTAGCACCATGGAGCAAGAGGCTAAAATGGTTATGGAGGCAACCACATAATTTTTGAAAACTATTGTTCAGGATGAGCAACTTGATCAGCTGATTGAACAGGTGCAAGAGGCAGAGGGTCATTTGAAAACCCTAAAGACATCACTGAAGGCCATGTTGCTGATGTTGCAGATCACTCAGTCCACATAACTGAAGGATCTACAGCAACAAGCTTCCAAAGCATAAGAACACCGGTAGAAGCATCACGAGCAACTCGATGTGTTCCAAGAAATCAGTGTCTAGCTAGCTGTTAAGGCTGTCGCCATGCTCCAAGATGTTGAAAAGAATTGATAAGTGGTCAACAACAAGGAGAGTGAGGAGCACCCCACCCGACAAACTTTGATTAATTTTCATAGCATCGCTACTAAATTCCAACTGCAGGTTTGTGAAATTACACAACAATTTGAAGATTTTAAGGAGAGAACGTCGACGCACACTCTATCAACTTAACGTGGCTTGAGGGCAAGCCACAAAATTATGTTGGGGGCCTGTTGGCAAGGGGTTTGGGGAAAGTGAGTTGCACAGTGTCGGGGCAACTGCGCAAGCTCACACGGTATCGTGCAAGGGAAGATTGGCGCAATAAGTGGGAAAATAACCACTTTTTGAATATTTTATGTATATTTTGACCAATTTTTGTTGCAATAGGTTAGTAGTCATTAGAAGTTAGTTCGTAGTGGACCCTTGTTCTAAAGGCTTAAGCCCATTTATAGATCTATTTTGGTGAGTCAGGGGGAGATGTGAGCAATTGTGAACAATTGTATGTGATCACACATGCGATAGTAAGGTATAAGATCTGGTGCAATCTATTTGATGGAGACTTTTCTTGTCTGTGTACAGTGATTTTATCTAGGCTTCCTCCTAATGTATGTACTCTCTAGTTTTGGAGAAGGGTTGTGTAATGTGTCATAGTTGTGCAAGATTAATAAATGATGCACTGGGTATGGCTTAATTCTTGTCTGTTTCTATATATCTGTATTGATGTTGCGACTATGTTTTATTACAACGGCATAATATAGATATGATTCAGTTCTTCCTACTATGCGGTTTGTTGGTTTTACAATCTATGTTTCTGTAACTAGTTGATGCACTATGATGCTCCATGAATAATCCTACTATATTTTGATACTGTATGATGATTGCATAAGTTATGGTGTCTCTCTGTCGGATCCCCACATCCTCCTCTCCCACTATCGAAAACTTGGTTCTGACAGCTCTCCCTTGAATGCCTCGAGTGAGACCTCGTATGCTTCACAGACATTGCTGGGCAGGGTAAAACCTGTCTGGGATGGTGGTCGGGGAGATTGCACTGCAAGGCATCGACAAAGTGGGAATCCTTGTCAACAAATTTTTGTTAGTGGGCTTCACCTGCAGCACCCATAGGAAAACTGATACTTTCTTATCCCAATCATCTCAGAACACATTACATACCTTGGTTAATGCATTCTCTAGGATCTTGTTGAAGGATTTGACTGTTCCATTCACCTGAGGATGACAGGGCATTGTCTTCTTGTGCTGGATCTGAAACTCTATAATCATCTTATCAATCACTTTGTTAACAAAATGCGTACCTTGGTCGCTTAGTAAAATTTTTGGATAGACAAATCTAGTGACTACATTTTCAAATAAAAACTTTGTTGCAGTCGCAGTGGTACAATCTTTAATAGGTGCAGCTTCAGCTCATCTGGTCAAATAGTTCGGCGTAGTGATAATGTAGCACATGCGAGTTCTCTTTCCTGGTGGGCTGATTGGTCTAATGAAATCAATTTCCCACTTGTCAAAGGCTTGAAGTGTTATCTATGGCACAAGTGGCATCTCGTCGTAGTGTGATGGATTTTCAGTTCTTTAGAAAATATCGCAGCATCTGTAGAAACGTTTAGTATCCATGTGTATGGTTGGCCACCATATTCCTACCTGCAATACCTTACGCACAGTTTCTTTCCCTGTGTAGTGTCCTCCTGCAACATTTCCATGTCATTCACTCATTACCCAAGGTCGTTCATAATAAAAAACACATCGGTGTAATATTTCATCGACGCCCAACTTATACAAATGTCCCACAATTAATGTATAGTCGAAAGCTTTGACAACCAATTGTTTCTTTCGATTAGTTGACATTCCTTCAGGTGCATAGCCTGTACTCAAAAAGTGGATGATGGATTTAAACTCAAGGTTATGATCGTCCACCATTCGGAATCACAAATAGTTGCACGTCAGGAAAATTATCTTCCAGGATGGTTGGTTCTTCACCACTTTCTATCCTTGATCAGTGGTCTATCCCGACATTTAGTCAACCAGGTTTTACTATGACCTCAAAATAAAATTCCTGAAATAGGAGAAGCCATCTACAGATCTTTCCCGCCAACACTGGCTTTTTGACTAAGTAATTTAGTGCTGAATGATTAGTGTACATCTTAAAATGTCTACCCAACAAATAGTGTCAGAATTTCTAAAGTGCATAGACCATAGCGAGGCCTTCTCTTTCTCTCATTGTGTAGTTTTTTCTAATGTTGATAGTTTCCTACTAGAAAAAGTAATAGGGTGGTCAAGCACATCCTCTCCTGGTTTTGTCAAGACTATGCCAAGCGTGATAGAAGACACGTGGACATGCAGATCAAACTCCCTTTTCTAGTTCGAAAATACAAGTATTGGTGCAATGGCCATTGTTGTCTTCAACTTACCCAAGATTTCCTTGTAGGCTACTGTCCATTGAGACTTTACATTTTTTTTTAATATTTTTTCAATAGGTGCAGTTATCGCTGCATATCCTCTGATGAACTTCTTGTAGTAGCCTTTATGTCCTAGCACTGATCTGAGCAGCATAACTGATGTAGGCGATGGTAAATCAAGAATAATTGCAATCTTTACTGGGTCGACTAAAATATTGTTGCGACATATGACATGACCCAAAAACACACCAAACGGTGCTCAAAATATACATTTTTTTTAATTAAGCGTGATCTGATACTGGCAACAACGGTCGAGCATCATGTACAGACTCTCAATATGGTCTCTTACTATACCAAATACAGTCCAATCATCAAAGTAGACCTTACAAAATTTATGTATAAAATATTTAAAAGCAAAAACTACTGTTCTAGAAAAAATAGTAGGTGCATTCTTGAGTCCAAAGGGAATTACCGTATACTGGTAGCATCCCCATTCTATGATGAATGTCATTTTGTGGTGATCATCTTGTGTGATTCTGACTTCATGTCGATATCCCGAGAAGCCATTAGTAAATGAATACATCTCTTGCATGCTGACACTTTCAAGTACTTCATCTATAAACGGTGTTGGGAATGGATCGTGCAAGCATGCATCGTTCAACTTTACCAGGTCGACACAAATCCTGACTTCTCCTATTGTCTTCTTAACCTTGATCACTATAGGGATGATCCAGTCTAATTTTTTACTAGGTTCAATGAATCCTACTTCGACCATATGATCCAATTCTTCTTTTACCCTTTATTTATACTTGGGTCTCATCCTATACGGTCATTGTGTACTTGGTTTGGCATCTGGTTGCAAGGGTATTTTCATCTCTCCTAGATCTCCTACTATCTCCTTCATATCTGTAATGTTGGTAGAGAATAGGTCTTGATATTCATGCAATTAATCCATTATGTTTGCAACTATCTCTTCATCCCAATAATATTTTATATTGGCGAACTTTGGGTTCTCTGGTGATCCAATGTTTAATTTCTTATCTTTAAGGGCTTGAGGAACTAGTCACTTGAAATGCCACTTCCTTCCACTTCTTGCATGCCCTCGAATTCTGGTATGTTTATATTAGTCGGATCATCTTCTGGGTCTCTGGTTGGATTGTAACAAGCCATCCATTGCTATATTGTTGCACTACACTGGTGAGAGTTATCCTCTTCGACATGAATCTCAGCAAATATCTTATCCTTTATCGTCTAAAGTGCAACATCAACTATAGGGTTCTCATTAGTGAATTCAGATGCATGGGAAAACTACTTAGCAAGCCCTTCCCAATCTTCGCTTCCTTGTCACATTTCGATGGATGCATATCAGGCTCTAGGTGTCATTTCCAATGTATGTACGAAATGATGGACCCATTCCTATCACAGATATTCTGAAAATACCGTGCGACAATGGTTAAGATGTTCAAATGGGTTCTACAGTCTTCAATACTTGTGATTTACGAGGGTTACCTCTTCACCAAACCTAACTTCCATAAAACTTTTACACTATGGCCAGTCCTTTAGATATTTCTTATGTGCACCCCACCATCTAATGGGTGTAGCTTTGAGCACATGGTCTAGTGCACACAACTGCTGTGACTCTACTACAAATCCTTCAAAATCAGTTAAGAAGGTTGCAAAGTTAGGTAAACCCTCATAGGTGGGTACCTCTCTTAACTCACTCTATACCCATCACACAGACATTATAACTCTTGCACAACTCCTTATAGAGACTTCATGTAGTCTATTTTTCCAATTGTCCAAGGCTTCCCCTAAGTCAGATGTGTAGGAACTAGCACTCTTCCAACTCAATTTTCCATCTACAGTGGGATTGATGTAGTCTTCTTGCATGGAAGTGACATTATAGATCTAGTCGACATAGTTTCCATGTTCCTGATTATAGATAGGCTCGATGTATCTTTTACCCTCTAACAGATCAATAAGTGATACTACCCTCATCTTGTCATCTTCAAATGAGATAATCCTTTTCTTGAAGTTCATAATGCTCTAATTGTCTATGGCCCAATCTATTCCCAGCAGGGTGCAATATGGTTTTTTGTCATCAACAATGTTAATGACTTCAAATTCTGCAAATGTGCACAACCCTTCAATATCAATGGGGACTTGGCTCAACCTGTCAATGGGTAGAACCTTCAACTAATTTGCAAATCACAGGTGGACATGTGACTAGTCAAATTGCGGCTTTCCCATACTTTCCCAAGTTTGTCACGTCAGAATATTGACATCTGAGCACAGATCCAATATTATGTGGTCCATGTCGCAATATCCATTTAGCGTAGTCATTCTTAACTTGTGGCTAGTTTTGAATTTCTTTCTTACTTGGTTAAATTTATTTTCAAGTCATGGCTCTATGGGTATCTCTTCTATCATTGCTTGTAGTTCTGCAATAGCATCTTTATCTTGTATTAGTGTTAAGCAACTTGACATAAAGGTTTTGAGCTTACTAACCTTTTGTGGGACCTTCTTTTGAAATATGTGCTGAAACCGTTTAGGAATATCCTTGAATTCTTTGAATGTCGATGGTACTTCTGGATCCAAAAATTATGGTTGCACATCCAAGAATACTTCCTTCTGTTTTTGGATGTTGAATGGCTCCTTTTTCTGCACCACTGGTCACACTTGTGGTTGCGGTTGTTCTTATGGTTTATCTTGATCCGCTTCAGTCGCAGCACCTCCTTTTGTTACAATAGCAACATTCATATCTCGTTGTTCCATAGAAATGATTTGAACATTCATACTTGGATTTGGATTTGGGTTCTACGCAGGGATAGGTCCTGCGATAGTCCTTGCTTGCCATTTTGCGATCAACTAAGGACATTGCTCCACATTATGGTCCTTCCCCTTACAATATGAACATGTATTTGTAGGTTCCAGGGAATCTATGGCATAGTGACTTGGCTATACAAAGTTATAGCATGTAACTTGACCCCTTCCTCTAGCAAAACCTCCTCCTTTGCCTCTTCCTATGAAGTTTCCACCACCCCTTCTCTGCGGGTGTGGTTATTGTGGCAGGTACTTATTATGTTGGTAGTGTGATTTGTACTGATTTTGTTGTGCATACTGAGGTTGATACAGATTTTTATAATGATTGGGTGGGAACTGTACAGGTTGATACTATTCTTGCTCCTATTCAACATAAGCGCACCCCTCATTTTTCATTAAGTAGGTATTGACGGTTTTTTCCTTCAGAAGCTTGTATGCTCTACAATCTTTCTCTTCATGCCCTACTGACTTACAAAATTTACACAATAGTTTTGTCAGAGTACTTACAACTTTTTTCAAATATAAACATTCTTCATCGCAATGCCCTCTAGACTAGCATATGCGGCACCAAGGTAATCCGTGTCAATTTAATGGTTTTAGTACACCGTATGAGACATAATTCATGAAGGTCAAAAAATTATCCTCAGTCTGTCTGTCTGTTCTTCATTTTGTGCATAATAAATCTTCTTGTGCTTCCTTACCCTTCTTGATGTGATGAATTTGTATTGTCAAATTAGCTAACTACAACTGAATCTCTACCATCCCTACAACACCATTGCTAATTGGCGAGGCCTCTAGCTTCATTCCTAACTCTAATGCTTCTATATGTGACTCGATATTTTGTTGCATTAACGGCCCTCGTATGTGTGGTAATATCGCAGCAATAAACCACTCTTTATGTTGCATGTCCAACATTTGAAAACTTTCCTTGGACATCAATGTTTTAAGCCGCTGGTCAAAGTCCCATACAAACTCTGGCAGTGCTTGTTTTATCTCCTTGATCTCGATAATGCACTGCAATTCGGATTTAGGTTTTCTGAACTAATAGGTTATTGTAGCTCAAATCTCATCCAGAGTCTTCTACGGTGTTCTGGTTGGTGCAACACAGAACTTCACAAACCAATCCAGTAAAAACCCGCTCAAAGTCCTTATCATATGTGCCTTATTTATGTCTGCATTATGGACTACGCAAACCATCCAAATGGCTTCATAGAGGAACCAATGTTTCTCTGGATCTTCTACTCCATTTCCATTGAATATGGGTAACCAAATATCCGCTCTAGCCATTGCGTTGGCATCAGGGTTTCCTAGTAAAGGATTGAAAGGAGGTGTACCTTCTTTCTCTCTAGTCATAGGGCTAGCACTATCAGTATTAGCAGTCCTTTCTGGAGATGAGACTCTATATCTTACCTCTGGTGATATTCCTAGTGCGATGTAGTTGTATCCTGGCCTCGGTGTCTCCGTAGAATATTCAAAGTCCTCTGGTCCTTCTAAAATCGGGCCATAGTCCTCCTCTTCATCGCAAGATCCTAATTCACTTCTCTATGACTGAAGTTCGTGTTCACTCTCCTTGAAAAGGATAGGATTTAAGTGTCCTTCTTCGGTTTTCCTTCTCTTTACTAACCTGAATCTCCTTCCACTCCTTAGGACTCGAGATTCTAGTTCAGGTTTTGTACTTCTAGGGAACATTTCAACTCACCCTTTCCCATTTTCTTAACAGGTTTTCTATGACATAACCTCCTCCCCAGGTATGCGAATCAACTACTCAGCTGCAAGATACTCTTCTCATAGACAAGAATTTTGATCCATGTACTCATAGATAACAAATATCTTCTTCGGGATACTTGGAAAAAAATTCTTTCATCTTCGCTATATGAGGTTATAGTGTTTACTACAAAATCAGTAATATATCCTTGTAAGATACTGTCAACCCAAAAATCAATAGCTCTAGAAATGGAATCACTTACACTTGTTACCTGGCGAACCAAGTGATCACACCATTCAACAACTTCTCTTCTCTGGAACTTTGTCTTTCTAGTATCCAATATTGACAACAATTCGTGTAGTATAATGGGAAACTCAAAAAAGAAGACCTTGTGAGTCTTAGAATATATATTCTCATCCACCCAATGTTTTGTGCTCAACCGTGCTCCTATTATTTCTTCTTACGCAAATGCTAGTGTCTTAGAATCCAATTAGTCCTCTATCTCTCTCTTTGTCAGATGCCACAACATTTCCCTCAACTAAAATGATTATGGGTCCCAGCTACAGAACCATTTGTTGGACTCTATCACCTTCTTGTCTAGACCCACAGTTCGACAACACCACAATACCAACAATAAACCATAAGACGTAGGCCTAACAGAGCATGCTCAGTCAGCAACACCTGTGAGGCAGGTGCAGTCTCACCCAAGATATCTAATGGGTGACTAGAAGTACCACGTTTCTATAGTTGGTGAGGGAATTATAGTCCCTTGGCGCACAGCCTAGGCACTCGACAAAGGAAATCGGGACAATGCAGTCTATTCCTACATGACTGGACACAACTGTATGTCAACACACATGACACGAAACTGTCCTTAACCTCCAGAACTGGTGCAACTAGTGCGATGTAGCTGATTCCTTATACCGACATATAGTTTGTGACTCATTCTCTAATTTAGGAATTTAACCTTGAACTTATACACGACATTCCCGCAATGCTTTTAATATTCATCCATTCACTGATTAACAAGATAGTGCATACATTCAAATGTAACTAATCAATATAAAGTAAGAAAATAATTCAACATTCACATAAACACTCATCATCAATCAAACATTCAACATGGGAATTAACGTGGAAACCCATTTGGGAAAAACCACCAAGGTGCTCTTCATCTGGCATGAGAAATTGTATATAGCACCTTGCAGTATATGATCTACAGACTATTATTATGATGTATTTTTGACTCAATCTCCTACTCTCATGCTATCCAGTTTATTCTTCTATATACTCCTACCGATCTGCACACATCCTGGAACGACTCTTCTACTTACTATCTACACACTCAGCTACATATTCCTTCTACTACTAGCAATATGTGCAAACAGCTGCAAGATCCGCAGCTCAACATCCTTATTCTTCTTCCTTAACAAAATAGAAAAACCAAACTATTAACAACCAACATCCAATATCTACTAGCAAACAATAACTAAACAAAATAATCAACCAAAATATTCAGAACCACAAAAAACCATAACCAACCCTTATACAAAATGGGTTCTTCTTATTTATGTCTTCTACAGGACCATGCAGGGTTGACTACATATTGCTCATCAGTTATAGGTCATGATCAGCTGTAAAAAATGGTTAAAGGCTATCAGGTACTGACACAAAGCACTCTCATCCTGACTTACAAATATTCCTTCATATGTTCATTGTCTATAGGCTTACACCATCTTCGCCAGCCACAATCTTCACCTATTTCTTTCTAACCGTTACTCGCTTGCACACTTGCAAGCTTTCCTTTTCACTTTCTCACGTATGCTCGATTCTTTCGCGTCAGTTCCTTTGCTTCCTTTGTGACCTACTTTCCTTTTCGTCGCACATGCTTTTCCTTCCTGGCTTGCATGCCAGCTTCTTCCTTGTCTACTTTTATTGGCCCAACAGAGAATGAAGTATTATAGGATGTGCAACCAGAATTTGTTGATACTAATCAAGCATCAACATATGGACAAGTAAAGGTGATGCTTGAAATATTTGATCCATTACTCAGGAAGCAACAAATGAAAAAGGTTAGTAAGCTTAAAAAAAAATTCAAAATATGTTTAGCACTAGTCCATTATAGGAATGTTTTCATAGAATTGACAACACTCATATAAGAATCTCCAGAAGACCTGGGACATCAAAAGAAAGTTAACCATGTCAGGAAAATATTAAAATTTGGCCACAAACTGCGAATGACTTCGCAAATAGGAGATTATGATATAGATTATATCATTTTAGATATAGGCTCTGATGTCAAAATATTGACTAGATAGACATGGGAAAGCATGAATAAACAGTGCCTATATTGGTTTTCCATTCAACTAAGTCCAGCGAATTAGTTAAAGGTTCTACCCATTGGTCGACTAACTCAAGTACTTGTTGAAGTAGAAGGCCTGAGAACATACACAAACTTTGAAGTGATAGACATTGTTGATGATACAAACCCATTTCCTACAATGTTGGGGGTTTATTGGGTGATATATAATCATACCATAAATAATTTTAATAAATGAATCTTCTCATTTGAAGATTCTGAAATAAGGGTGGTCGCGCCAAACGATTCGCTTGAAGGGAAGACATATCTCGAGCCAGTGAATAGTGAAGGAAAAGGTAATTAACTGGAACAGATATATAATATCATGTCTTCAAGAGATGTCTATATAAATCCAAGATATGATGGAAAGATGAGTTGGAGGAATGTTATCTCTTACACATATGATTCAGGCGATGCATTAGAAAATTGGTAGAACCAGCTGCATGAAGTTTCCATGTGAAGATTTGCAATAATTATAAGATCGGTGTGACGGGTAGGAGTCGAGGAAAGAAAGCTACCTACATACGAAGGTTTTCCTGATCTTGCATCTTTTCTAGTCGAATTTTAAGCAAAATTTACAAAATCGCAGTGATTGTCTACCTTTGAATTTCTGCTGGAAGCTACGCCTACTAGATGGTGGGATACACATAAAAAAATCTATCTTTGAATGGCCACAATGTAGGAGATTGTTGGATATTAGATTTGGATAAGAGATAAGTTATACTGGTTGGATGTAAACAAGATTGACAAATCTTGCTGAACATATTGAGCATTGTCAAACAACATAGCAAGGGTATTTGTGACAAGAATGGGTTCACCGATTCATACATATATTGGTGACGGTACCAAGGAATTGGTATAAATTGGTGGAGCTGTGGTGAGGAACTATCGAGTTAGAGGATTTAGATAGAATATTAACACATACATTTGAGTTTGCGAGTGATCACCCAACAATTGATGTTGCACTGCAGATAATTAAGGAGAAAATATATGAAGAAATCCCTGTTGTGGAGAAAAATTTCCATCAATACAGCACGACAGTCCAGCATTGGATGGAATCTTACAATGTCACAGGAGAATTGGATGATGATGATCCGCTCGATATAAACATACTTGAGTCAGAAGGTATGCGCACAGTGGAAGGATTTGGAATTTCTAGAGACCAATTCATAAGTCCACTTAAAATTAAGAAAGTAAATATTGGCTCACCTAAAAATCCAAAGTTTGCCAATATTGGATATTATTTGGATGGTGACACTATAGGGAATATCAGTAACTTGTTGCATGAATTTTAGGATTGGTTCCCTACTAATTTTTCAAAAATTAAATGAATAGTTGGAGACCTAGACGAAGTGAAGATACCTTTGATTCCTTACGTAAAATTGATCAAGCAATGGCCATACATATTAAATCCATGATACAAAGAAAAGGTTAACACTGAATTGGATCGAATTCTAAAGTCAAGTGTTATAGAACCAATCGAAGAATCAGAATGGACTAGCCCAATTGTAGTACAGGACAAGAAAACCTTAGGTGAAGTAATATTTTTTGTCAACATGTGAAAGTTGAATGATTCTTGTTTACATTATTTATTTTTGAATCCATTTATAGAAAAGGTATCGGATAATGCCAAAGGGAAAGAGAGTTACTATTTCACTGATGGATTTTATGGCTACCATCATATCATAATTGCAAAGGAGGACCGACACAAGACTAACTTTGTGATAGAGTGGGGATTTTTTCAGTATATTGTAATTCCCTTTGGACTTAAGAATGCACCTACAATTTTTTCCAGAATCATAGTTGCTTCCTTTAAAGACTTTATACCCAAATAGCTTGAAGTCTACATCGATGATTGGAAAGTATTTCACCTTGAAAAATACCATATAGAGAGCCTGAGAGTGACATTGGAACATTATCTCCAGTATCAAAGTTCTTATAATTTGGAGAAATGTATCTTTTGCGCACCTTTTGGAGCTCTGTTGGGCCATGTGGTTTGTTGTGGAAAATTTTTGGTTGATCCAACCGAAATTGTGATCATCCTCGATTGACCACCACCTATTACAGTCAAACAGTTAAGAGAAATGCTAGGATATATTGGATACTATAGGAAATTTATCAAAGGATATGTAGAGGTGACTTCTCTGATGGAAAAATTGTTGAAAATGATACTAAGTTTCAATGGACAATATATTGTCAAGAAAGTATGGACAAGATGAAGAAAAAAATGGCTACTGCGCCAATAATTTTGTTTCCAAACTCGGAAAACTAATTCCATGTTCTTGTTGACACTTCATCTATTGCGCTCAATGTGAAACTGACTCAACCTGGTGAAGGATCAATTTATCACCCTATTTCATTCGCTAGCAGTAAGTTGTCAACTACATAAAATAATTATACCATAACGGAAAGAGAAGGGTTAGGGATGGTATATGTGCTGTAGAAATTCAAGAATTATTTGTTGGGTAGACATTTTAAGATGTACACTAACCATTATGCACTAAAATACTTAGTCAATAAGCCAATGTTGGGGGGGAATATTTCTCGGTGGCTTCTCCTCTTCCAAGAATTTGATTTTTAAATAATTGTTAAACCCAGTCGATTCAATTTGGGATCAAACCATATTTCAACGATAGAAAGTGGTGAAGAACCTAGAAAATTGGATGATAATCTTCCGGATGAAAAATTATTCGTGATAACCATGTTTGATGATCAGTATAAAGATATCATACCTTTTCTAAGAATAGGTTATGTTGTAGTTGAAATTAGTGTTGTGCGGAAGAAACACTTGGTTATGCGAGCTGTATAATTCTAATTGATCGGTGGAAACTTGTATAAAAAGGGTCATGATGAGATACTTCAGTGTTGTGTATTGGATCAAGAGCTCCTATCCATATTGAATGAGGCACATTGTAACACCATTAAATGTACATGATGTATATATTGTAATGAATCATGGTGTGGAGCTAAAGGAAAAATCCTCACCATCGACTTAGTTGTGTTATGTTTCGACAAACAGAATCGTTGCCGATGGTCTATCATGGTATATGGAATATATTAAGTTTTGTCGTCATGTAAATATGTATCTTTAATAAAATAACCCAACCAGCTATGTTCGCGGCAACTAAATTGAGAAGGGGCATGATTGTCATAAGGATAAGGGGGGGGGGGATGTCGAACATTGAACAAATGGGGAAAAATCCATGTGTCACCACCCTGTTTGATTTGCCCATATTTCCTTGTCTTATCCAAATACCACTTTAATGTTCCACTGAGTAGTTGAGGCAGTTATTGCTAGGGAGTGGAGTGTGGCAGGATCGTCAGTCCTTTCCCACATGCACACTATACCAGTGAATCGAACCTCATGTTGGGCAGAGGAAGTGGACTCCCCATCATTCCACTCTCTCCACGATGGTGCTGAATCACTCATGCAATTTTGACTCGCCATTCTCCATTGCCGCTTATTCTCATGCAAGGAAAAACGTCATGTGTCTCATGCAGAGGAATTCTTCTTCTGTTTGGTCTCACGTAGCCAGCAGAGGGAGTCGCTTCGACTGTCATTCACATTTTCCATAGAGAGGTATCTGGTGTGTTTCCATCCATATATTGGGATCTGTTGTAAATTTCTCTCACGCACAGGTTGGGAGGCTAATTTTCCTTCCCCATTGCGATCTGTGTAAGTCTTCCCGGTGGCTTCATTGTTGAGAACGGACTATTGTTTCCCCACGTTGCCGGTTGTGTCTGTTTTACATTTTGGGACTGCTGTAGGTTGTTTTGG
Source organism: Pseudotsuga menziesii (assembly GCA_001517045.1). Taxonomy (NCBI): domain Eukaryota; kingdom Viridiplantae; phylum Streptophyta; class Pinopsida; order Pinales; family Pinaceae; genus Pseudotsuga; species Pseudotsuga menziesii. Next base: position 380,717 of record LPNX010879391.1, on the reverse strand, counting down.
AGTTGTTTTGGCTATGATAGGGCCAAGAATGACTCAAGAGTTGTTGTCCTTTCCCAAGCCTTGAATCGCTTGTGTGACTGCGTGTATGCAGTGGTTGGTATTCGGACTGCGTTGGGAGCAAGGATGGGGGCTTGGTGCTTGATAAACCTGGTGTGTTTGGAAACCCCATAGATAGAGCTAGAGAGATATCTTTATTATCCACAACCCTTGAATAGCACTGGAAGGGAAGTCAGGGCCTGAGGGACTGTGTAGCAGAGAAGGGACTGATTCCTTATGTTGGGCGTGTGTGGGTGTCTTAGAAGTCAGGCTAGTTCTGGTGTAGGTGTTCCTAGCTCTGTAATGGGCTCACTAGATTAGCATTTAGCCTTTCCTAGCTCCTTTATGGCATGATAAACTTGACCATGTTAGCTTGGCTGTCTTGTTGATGGCCTAATAAACCAAACTGTGTTGGCTTGGCTGTGTTTTGTGTATCCTTGGCTATGTGTAAGCCTACTTGTTCCTTATTCCTTGGGGAATCATGACCAGCTCGGGGGTGGTAGCGTTGCTAAGAGATTAAGGAGCACGCTGGCCTATGGTTGGGTGGAACATTGAAACGACGTAGCTGGTTGCGGAACAGTTTTCATAAGATAAGTATTCTTGTCTATTTTTTTTCTGCAATTATATTTACTGTTAATAAATTATGATGAATATGTTGAATGAATGAATGTATTTTTACTTCCGATGTGTATGTGAATGATTATGCATCTTAGAATGTTTTATGTTCAAGCATTTCGTTTTCATATATATCCATGTTCATGGGGCGGTTTTCCCTGATGGTTAATGCCATGGTAGCATCCTCTTCGCCAGTCAAAGGGTCGGGGATGCTACACACATGTTAGTGTCCTAGGAGGCCACTATGCAGGAAAAGATACAGTGCACAATATTTTTCAACCAGGATTATGGTGGCCTAGCATGCATGTAGACGCTCAGGATTATTATCGCAAGTGTGATGTCTATCAAAGAACTATAAAGCCTTCCGGAAGAGATGAAATTTCATTGGTATTGTAGAAAACATTACATGCATTTGATAAATGCGTTGTTGATTTTGTAGGACCTATAAGTACAACAGGAAATCACACTTGAGCATGATATATTCTTCCTACGAATGATTACCTAATATGATGGGAAGAATCAGCGCCAATAAAGGATTGTACTGCTGCAATTGTTGTGAAGTTTCTATTTGAAAAGTTTGTGACAACGTTTGGGTGCCCAAAGATTTTAATCAATGATCAAGGTACAATTTTTTTTAATCAATTGATTGAATTATTGAAAGAGGAATTTAAGATACAACACAAAAGGAAAACACCATATCATCCTAAAGAAAACAAAGTTGTTGAAGAACTCAAAAAAATTATGGAAAATGTATTGGAAAAGGTTTCAATGCGCGAAGAAATGATTGGGACAAGAATATTTCTATAGTATTATGCATATCGCACGACACATAATAAGTTGACAGGGAAGGCTGCATTTCGATTGGTTTATGGGAAAGAAGATTTCATGCCTATGGAGTACATTTTACGAAGAGTAAGGTTTATTGCAATCACTGAGATGACACATATTGATGCTTTGGAAGACATGTTACTTCAACTAGTACGATTGAAGGAAGAACGTTTTGTTGCAGGATTTCACCAAAATGTAGAAAAGAAAAGACTAAAGGTATGCATGATCGTCACATTAAGAATAAACAGTTTCAAGTTGGAAGTATTGTTCTTATGTATGATATAAATTTCTTCAAGCATCGTGGGAAGTTAAAAAATCATTTCTTAGGGCCCTACAGTGTCAAAGAAATCATTGATGGAGTAGTGATTCTAGAAAAATTAGATGGGACATATGTCAGGGGACTGGTCAATGGGAGTCTACTGAAACCATATTATGATAGTTTTGTCTTGGTCACATTAAGAAAAAAACATGAAAGAAAGAGAGAATAGAAAATAATAAGGAAAGAAAGAATGAGCCAAAATTTATGGTCGTAGATTGCTAGTTTGCCGTAGCAAGAACTGAAGTTTCACAGGCTTGGCATCTAGTGAAGGTAAAAATTTTGAGAGAAGAAAATTGGTCTGTCCAAGAAAAGAACCCTATTTATGGAAAAATACAAGTCACAAGGATTTTGTGTTAAGGATATGAACCATCATACCAAGGTCTGCAATAAGGAATATTTATGGCTTGTGCAGGAGAAGGGTCGTCTCAGCATTGCTGAGAAGGAATGAAGAAGTAGCAGTTGGAATTCAAGGGCCAAAGGAAATCCCATAAAAGCCAATAAATAGAGTTGTGGAACAATTTTCTAGAGTGCGTAGTATCCATTGCTAGAGACTGTTGGTCTAAACCAATGTTTAGATAATGAAAAATAGAGAATAAGTCCACTATCATCACTGTCATTTCCACAAGAATCTCAAGTCATATCAGGTCATGATGCTTTCAAGAATAGTATGAAATGACAGATTTCGAGGAGTGTAGATAATATGTAAACTAGATGGCATATTTTGTCATTGACAAAGTAGAAGACGTTGATGAGATGAAAAAATTTACCAGCAGTAGAACAGAAAAGACGCTTAGACACTGATTTATGTTTCTAATGAAGAAGAAGTTGAGAAACATGCTCTTTCTGTCTAAGGTAATAGACAAAAGTATATATGTCTCGACACAAAATTAAGATGCCATATGGGAAAATTAGTGAGGTTGATGACATTTACCCTCGCGTTTGTAGTACATTTTTGAAACAGTAACTTTATCCAATAGAATAAAGAAGCAAAATAGTGACAGAAACTACCAAGAAGATAGAAGAAAGAACCGAAGTAGCACTGGAAGCTACACAGAATATTGAAGAGGAAGAGGCAGTGTGCGCTAAATATTTCAACCAAGTGTCTCAAGAAGATGTAGCTCTCATAGATGATACAGAGATAGAGAAAGTCATAGAGGAGCTATGCACAACTAAGGGAGAGGTAAATCATCTAAAAATTGAGATGAAGCAGTTTCCCTTATCAGAGAAAATTTCTAAGGAAAAATAAATGAAGAAATTGCAGCAGCAAGTTAACATACTATGCACACAACAACAACACCGTTCAGAAAAGGTTGCAAAGTAAAAGGCTGAAGCTGAAGTAGTTACATGAATCATTCATCTTGTATAGTAGAAAATGTGTGAAGTAGCTACATTAGTAGAGAATGTAACACTAGAACATGTCAGTTTCAACCTTATGGAGCAATTGAAGAAGATAGATGAAGAAGTGCAGCTAGAAGAAGAGAAAGTAGCAAAAATATTGAAATGCTTTCACAGTAAAGTTGGCGCATGTAAAGAAATGGAGGAATAGATTCGAGTGGCTTGGGACGAGACACAAGTGAGTGTTTGGGTCCTATTTTTTCTTGGGAAAGTAAAGCATAATTCACTTATAATTATGCTTAAGTATGTGAAGAGATAAGGTAGAAGAAGAGAAAGGAGCTATGACATAGGTAGCAACAGAAGCAAGGAAGAGCAGATGAAAGAAAAGAAGGAAAATGAGGCACGATAAAAGAGAAGGAGTTAAGGAAAGAATTAGTTCAAGAGGAAACTGTGAAAGTTGTGATAGAATAATATGTGAAACAAAATGAAGATGTGTGACAAAAGGAAGGAATGTGACAAGTAAAGGTGCAGAAAAATAACAGTACCAGAAGGTGTGTAGTTGTATTACGACTATAAAACAACAGTAAGGCATAACGGCCAAAAAGAGATAGTTCAATAATATCATGGGGATGAGTTTAGTCATAGTTGACGAAAGCTACACGTAGGAAAGCATCTTTGTAATTTGGTCCATTAGTTCCTACTTACATGTACTTTTGGAATAGGAAAGTCATCATATTGGATAACTGTATGAAGTCGGTTGAAAGCGACATGTAAGAGGTTATAAAAAGAAGGAACCCAAGCTATATGTAGGTTAGATTCTCTGATGCTAGCTTCTTCTCTCTTAAGTATCCTCACTATAATTCCTGGAAAGGTATCCTCTGGTTTGTTTCAGTAGTTTATGTATGTATATTTGTCCATTAATGTTGTAGGAAAGTGTTGACGATTCTGTAGATAAGTGCATAGAGGTGTAGGATAATTTGAGTTGATCCAAGATGTGTGTGGATCATTAGTAGAGTCATGTAGGGACAGAATATAAGAGAATATAAGAGAGCATGAGAGGAATAAATATTCTATGTAGATAAAAATATGATTTAGAACATATTCTACAGCTTAGTGCACAAACAAAAGGTGCATACATTTCTCATGCCAGATATAAAGATTTCCTTGGTGGTTTTTCTCGGATGAGTTTCCACATTAGGCGACTTTGTCAAATGTATGAGTGATGATTATATTTAATATGCATGTATATATGTTGTTGTGAGTGAATGTATATGTATTTGCTTACAAAGTGTATATTGATATCTGTTGCACTATTATTCTAAATGTGTGAATGTGCTTATGTTGCATTAGGGTGTTGATATAATACTTGCACAAGGATGAATCATGTCATATATTGGTTGTATAGAATAACTATCAAAACCCTATCCATCAGCCTTTGTCGAGCTCCTTTGCGTGTCATTAAGGGACAGGAAATCCCCCACCTAACTGCGAAAAACTGGTTGTAGAAGTTACCAATAAGGAAGATATCTCGGGTGAGACTGCATCTGCATCGCACATGCTTCTAACTGATCCTTTATCCGTCGGTCCGATATATTTGGATTTGTTTCACTAAACAAAAGGGAAAGTGCTTGGATCACAGGGAATTCAAAAGCCAAGAAGAAAACCTTTTCACCCCTTGAGATTATTCAAAGTGATATAGTTGGTCCTTTCCCTCATATGTCAATGAGTTAATCCAAATATTTCCTAACCTTGATGGATAAATTTTCCAGATATTCTTGGGTCTTCTCACTCAAGCACAAGTCATAATTTTTTGACCTCTTCAAGGTTTTTAAAACCCTAGTTGAGAAAGAGTTTGGAAGAAAGATCAAGGTCCTTAGATATGATAATGGTGGTGAATATGTCAAATATGAATTTTTTAAATATTGTAAATATGCAGGTATCTATATGAAACACTTTATTCCCTACACACCTCAACAAAATGGTGTTGTTGAGAGGAAGAATAAATATCCCAAGGAGATGGCCACATGCATGATGGATTCTAATTATTTTCCACCAAACTTTTTGAGTGAACCAATCAATTATGCATCCAATATCGAGAATAGGGTTCCTCACAAATGTCTTGATGGAATCACTCCTTTCCAATTTTGGAGTGGACACAAGCTTGATGTATCCCACTTAAGGATTTTTGGCTCTAAAGCTTGGGCTAGAATTCCACCAGAAAAGAGGAAGTATTTGGAAAGTAAAAAATTCCTATTTGTTTAATATTAATAATTTTCCAAAGGGTATAAGCTTATAAACATGATCACTCAAAAATAATTCATTTAAATGAGTGCTAAGTTTGAAGAAGAGCCTATGGGAAAACCAAAATTGGAGAATCCTCTTCACCTATACCACCTCTGATTGTAAGTGAAGACTATAATAATTTGTATGATTCTAATATGTCTAATAATGAATATTTAATTTCATATCCTAACACTCATACAATACCAAAGTGGGAAGCAAATACCATTCAATTAGCTAGAGAAATAGCTAGGAATCCTAGTGATACTAGAAGAACTATATCTCAACTCGAGAGTGTCATTTGTGTCAAGGACACCTAATTTGATGAGAAGTGCTATATTATGGTTGAATCATATACAAAACATATGAATAAGCATAAGAAGTTCCAATATGGAAAAAAACCATGAAAGAGGATTACCATTCCCTCCATAAGAATAAGACATGGGAACTAGTCAATCTTCTACCCAGAAGAAAGCTAGTCAAGTGAAAATGGGTATTCAAGATAAATTTTTCTTCTATTGGATCTCCTATAGAGTAAAAGGAAAGTTTAGTGGCAAATGAATTATCCCAATTCGAAGGAATTGACTACAATTAGAACTTTGAGCCAATGGCAAAGATGGACTCTATAGGACTAGTCTTGGCCATTGCAACTTCCAAGAAATGGGAGTTACATCACATGGATGTGAAGAGCTCCTTTATACCTAGAGATATCAAAGCATATATATATATATATAAAGAATTTATAAGGTTTTGTTACGAATTCATATCTTGTGTGAAGGTTGAAGAAATCACTAAATTGGCTAAAACAAGCTACCATATCTTCGCATGCCAAGATTGATGGCTTTCTGCTATCACATAAATTTAGTAGATGCAAGTTTGATCAAATTTTCTATTTGAATATGATTAATGGTTCAATAATTATTATTTTTTTGTATTTTGATGAACTTTTCATTAGAGGAATTTTGGGGTCTAAAATGGGCCTCCTAAGGAAAATGTCATCATCACGTTTTTTCAGGTATTTCTTGTTTTTGGGGTAGAAGGGTCCATCAAAAGTATGCAGTGTGGGTACTCGTTGGATGCGGAATCAAATTCCGCATCCAACGAGCTCTCCCGATCGAAATTTGAGTAAAAACACAATGAGATATGTCGAAAATACGAACAAAAAAAGTAGTTTTTTTTAATGACAAATATGCCAATTCAACCATTATGGTTGACTTATTTTATTGAAATTCTATTGGTTCTTGAATTCCAACTCACAAAAACTTATTTTGGCACGTTTTCTTATAAGGCCCATTTTAGACCCCAAATTTCCTCTAATGGATGACATTAAGTTCCATGAAATAAATTGCCTCCTTGAAGGATGCTTTGAACCATGCCTTCTCCGTGATTGATTTTGGACTGTTGAGCCAATTCTTGGGTCTTGAGATTTTGCAATCAGCCCTTGGAATCAAAGTAAAAAATTCTGAATATTATTCATATATAGTTAAAAAATTCAACTTGAATGATTTGAATCCAAGAAAGACTCCTTTCCTCTCAGAATTTAAGCTTGAAGAAACCAATTCAACTCGTTCGGTAAACAATACACTGTATATGTAGCTAGTTGGTTTTATGGTCTATTTCAATCACAATTGACCTAATATGTATTATGTAGGGAGTGTGGAATATAGAAACATAGATAAACAACATGAAATACATTGGAGGGAATAAAAGACAATCTTTCACTTTGTGTAAGGAACAAGGACACGTGGGATTCATTATGTTGCAAAATATGACCTAGAGTTAGTTGGTTTTATTGACTCTGAATGCGAAGGTGATAATAGTAATAGAAAATAAAATTATGGATATGTGTTTATGCTTCTATATGGAAAAATCATATTTTCAGGTAAAAACCAAAGTTCCATTACACTTTCTTCTACAGAGGAAGAATATAGAGGAGTTGTGAATGCAACAACTCAATGTTTGTGGTTGTAGAGTGTACTTTGAGAGTTTTGGATCGAAGATGACACTTCCATGGTCATTTATTTTGAAAAACAAAGTACTATTTGAATCCCAATAGACCCACTGCAGAGGAAACAAACCAAACACCTAGAGATCCACATGCACCACATTAGAGAGATTGTACATGATGAGTTCATTGTTATGCACTATTGTGCATCATCTGAGCTAGTTGCAGGCATATTCACCAAGGATTTCTCTAAGGATACATTCAGAAATATCAAATAAAATTTTTGGATAGATTGTAACATGGTGAAGACTGGTTGAAGACAATATTTCACAAAAAAAAATTCATGTCCATGTTTAAGGGAGGATTTTCACCTTGTGCATTTTCCTCTTTCCTTGTTTTTATGGACATGAAGTATTTAAAGGGTGACTAAGCATTAGTGCTAGGCCCTGTATATCTGATATATTTTTATATTTTACATAATTCAGGATTAACAGGGGGTGTTAGAATAATAAAAAAACCATTCCCATAATTAGATACATCAATTAATCTTTTTAATTAATTTCCTTGATCCTACACTAGCTAGTTGGTATCCACTTGCATGACTTGGTAAAAAATTTCTTGAAATTACTCCAGGATATCCTTCAAAATATTCTAGATAAAATTATGAGAAAGAAACATACTTCCCAATTTTGTAAGTTCACATTCCTACCTTATCCAGAGTTAGACTTCTTTTCAATAGCTTTTAAGGATAAAGGTCAAAGTTAGTCACATGGAAACTTCCTTGTTTTTTGCAGAAATAATCCTCCATATTTTTATCCCCTAAAAACATGGATATATTGAATTTACATCACTGATCAATTGGCATACCTCATTCATCCAATATACCTCATGGGTATATTGAATTTATGTCACTGATCAATCTGGAAAAAAATTTATCCACCAAGGGGGGGATTTTTAACTTTTAGTAAGCCTTCTTTTGTGAGCATTCAATGTGCCTCCTTAGGAATTAGAATATATGATGTAATTATATATTTGGACAACCTATTATTTTATAAGGTTGGATGATGTAAATTTATTCAATGTAAGTTTGTGTTATGCACCCTTTTTAGTGTCCAATTTGAGTGGATCTATGCATGTCTTCAAGAAATTTTTGTGAGTTTAATTGTTCTAAGTTTGGGTTTAGTTTACACAATTTTAGCATTAACAAGACCAAGGAATTGGTCGAGGATAAGTAATACTGGCTAGGAATGGCAATAAATGTGAAGAATTGGATACAACAATGTAGGATATGACATCATGTCAATGGAAGAAGCCAAAATATAGGACTATCTGCACCATGACCAATGTCAACTGTCCCATCGAAAGATATCAACATAGACTTTGTTCCAAGAATGTTGAAGACTCAGAAAGGGAATGAATCTATATTTTGTTAAATTTCCATATGCTTATCTAAGACATCAGTATTTCATTTCATTTTCATAACAAAAGCATATAAAAAGGATCATTGAAAGATAGACAAGAACAACCATACAAAAGGAACACACAGATTTATCTTGGGAAAACCCTAAAGGGAAAAACCTAGCAAAAGCTTCCTCAATATAGATGCCCCAAAAAGATAAAAGATAAAACCAGCAAGGAGATCAAAGCCTGATCCTCCTCCTTCTCCAGCTACTTCTCTTCTCCACTAATGCACTACACAAGTGAGTGTGTGTGTGTCTCAAATGAGGAGCACTACACCTCTATTTATATTCATCTGTTCACTTAAGTTAACTCACTTGACATGTAGGCTCGATTTAAATCATGTAAGCTCGAGTTACACATGTAGGCTCAAGTAACCACACTGGGGTGCTAATGACCCACCTTTACAATTAAAGGGGACTACCTCATGACTCCTATTAGTTCTTTCGATTAGGAGCATCGGGGTACAATGTAATACAAGTGGTTCTCCTGGTAGGACCATCGGGGGCCAAAAAAATATACATATAGAATATTCTTCGAAGTTACAATATTTCAACACTCCCCATTAACGAGAAGGGTATTCTACATCAACATCAACAACAACAAGAGTAGAGATAGGGGACATCATCAACATCAGCAGGGTAACACATCTATAAATCATTGGAAACTTTTCAACATCATGTAGTCTTCATCTTCAATATTCAGTCTTGATCATCAGCAACATCTTCAGCATTTTGATCTTTCAATTAGCAACGACATCTTCAGCACTTGGACCTTTCGATCAGCAACATCTTCAGCACTTTGACTATTCGATCAGCAACAACATCTTCAGCATTTTGATCTTTCAATTAGCAACGACATCTTCAGCACTTGGACCTTTCGATCAGCAACATCTTCAGCACTTTGACTATTCGATCAGCAACAACATCTTCATCATTTTGACCTTTTGATCAGCAACATCTTCAGCATTTTGACTTTTCAATCAGCAACAACATCTTCAGCACCTTGACCTTTCGATCAGCAGCAACATCTTCAGTACTTTGACCTCTTGATCAGCAATACCATCATCAACACTTTGCCCTTTCGATCAACAGCAACATCATCATCATCATATTCTGATCTGTCGATCATAATCATCATCACATTCTGATCTTTTGATCAGAAACATCATCATCATACTCTGATATTTCGATCAGAAACATCATCAACATAGAAACATCATCATCGTACTCTGATCTTTCGATCAGAAACATCATTAACATACTCTGATCTTTCGATCAGAAGCATCATCATCATACTCTAATCTTTTGATCCTAAACATCATAATCATAGTGCGTCATCATCATACTCTGATCTTTAGATCAGTACGTCATCATCATCATACTCTGATCTTTCGATCAGTATGTCATCATCATCATACTTTGATCTTTCGATTAGTACATCATCATCATACTCTGATCTTTCGATCAGTACGGCATCATCATCATCAGCAACAACTTGCAATCCACAACTCAAAGACAAAAATTATTTGGATAATTTTTGGAATTAAAGTCCAGGGATGATACAATCCCACCACATTCTCGACAACCGAATTTACCGGATTGATTACAGGAGAATCAGTCCCTATCACTTTAGGACTAAGTCCAAGGATGCTGCAATCCTACCACATTCCCGAGGACCGAAGCCACCGGATTTATTACGGGAGAATAAATCTCTATCACTTTAGGACTATGTCCAAGGATGATGCAATCCTACGACATTCTCGAGAACTGAAGCCACCGTATTGATTACGGGAGAATAAGTCCCTATCACTTTAGGACTATGTCCAAGGATGATGCAATCCTACCACATTCTTGAGGACCGAAGCCACCGGATTTATTACCGGAGAATCAGTCCCTATCACTTTAGGAATATGTCCAAGGATGATGCAATCCTACCACATTATCAAGGAACGAAGCCACTGGATTGATTACGGGAGAATCAGTCCCTATCACTTTAGGACAATGTCCAAGGATGATGCAATCCTACCACATTCTCAAGGACCGAGGTCTCCAGATCTATTATGGATAGATGTCCTGGGATGATACAATCCCTCTTCATTCTCGAAGACCGAGGTCTCCGGATCACTTTAGGGAAAGTTCCCAAGGATGATACAATCCCACCACATTCTCGAGGACTGAGGTCCCCGGATCTATTATGGACAGATGTCCCGGGATGATACAATCCCTCTTCATTCTCGAGGACCGAGGTCTCCGGATCACTTTAGGGAAAATGCCCAGGGATGATACAATCGCACTGCAACATCACTACTCCCCCTTTCGAGGAAGGTCTTTTTGAACCACACTAAGCTTGTCTCGAAAGTGTTTGAACTCTACTTGAGGCAGAGGCTTCGTTAGTACATCATCATCCAAACCATCATCATCTACATCTTCAGTATGTGAATACTGAACTATCACCATCTGTATCTTCAGTATGTGAATACTGAAAGCATCATCATCTATATATTCAGTATGGGAATACTGAAACATCATCATCTCTATATTCAGTATAGAAATACTGAATCACCATCATCTGCATCTACAGTATCATCATCTGCATCTTATCTTGTATGTAGAAATACCAGATTTCTATGTGTTACGTCGGAACACGGGGTTCTTTGTCATCAAAAATATGTTTATCACATAGAATCAGTGTAGTGTCCATATTCAGGTCAAAGAGACCTGATATCAGCTTCTGAAGCCATATGGCTTGACAACTTAGTAGAGCAATCTGCTATGTATTTTGCTTCAACTGTGCTAAGAGAAACACTGGACTATTTCCTACTAATCCATGAACTCATAGTAGACCTCAAACAAAAGAATCTACTGATGTGCTTTTCCTGTTTGAGATACTTCTAGCCCAATCTGCTTATGTGTAGCCATACAATCTATACTCATGGCTACCATCATAGTATAGACCAAAGTCTATAGTCCCTTTCAGATATCTCATCACATGTTTTGCAGCTACTAGGTGAACCCGTCTTGGTTGAACAAGATATTGACTTAAGGTGTTCACATAAAAACAAATGTTTGGTCTGGTATTTGTTAAGTACATCAATGACTCAATGATCTGTCTGTAGTGAGTCACATCCACTAACTCTAATGAGTCATCAGCTAACAGCTTTAGGTTGGAGTCCATGGGTGTGGCCATGACTTTGCATTCTAACATATTGAATCTCTTCAATATTTCTACCACATACTTTCCTTGGTTGAGAAAGATTCCTTCTGAACTTTGCCATACTTCCAGACCTAGGAAATAATGCATTAACCCAAGGTCTTTCATCTCAAATTCTTCTGCTAGTTTCTTCTTGCTTTCCATGATCTATTTCTCATTCCCTGTCAAGAATAAGTCATCCACATATAGTAATAGAATGACAGGTACATCTTCTACAACCTTGTAGGAAAGGTTAGGATCGACTTTACTCTTGGTAAATCCCATGCTCATCAGGAAACTATCTATTCTTCCATACCAAGCTCTGGGAGCTTGCTTCAGGCCATAGAGGTCCTTCTTCAACTTGCATACTTTATTCCATATATCTTCAACTTCAAATCCTCGTGACTATTTGATGTAAAACTCTTCCTCAATCATACCATTAAGGAAGGCTTGTCTTTACTTCATCATGGAAGAAACTACCATGATAGTTTTTGAAGGAAGTGTACCTTGCTTCCTGGAGTAAGTGTCTCTTCAAAATTAATTCCCTCTTTCTGATAGAAACCTCTAGCCACAAATCTTACCTTACTTCTATCAACAACATATCTTATCTTGCAAATCCATTTGGAATATACCACATTCTTGCTTTCTGGTTTGAGTACTATATCCCAAACATCATTCTAGTATCATAATATCTTCTATGAGTTTGTCTTCTCAGGTCATCAACATATCCTACTCTTTTGCATTCAACCTTGAAGGTTGGAACCCACTTTACTCTTGGTAAAGTCTCAATCCATCACAAAATTATCCATCATCTCGTACCATGTCGAACTCAGATATAATTTTCTGTAGTCACTCCCCCTGAAGTGGAGTATCATCTTCCCTCTTCATTCTGTATAGGTGGTTCTATGCTTGATATATACTGGTCAATAGAGTATGTCATGTCATAGTCGATTCTTTCTGGGGAGAATCACGAACCTTGCTTTGTACACTTGTTCCATCATATCGTATATATCATTCCCCATGATCAACTGTTATTCTTTGATCATAGCTTCTTTCATAGCATTCTTTTCTTCATCTTGATTTATCTCTTGTACCCATGGTGGTCTTCATCCTTCAAGATGGATCTACCACTCTCTGAAGCTCTTTCTTCCATCATGGTGTCTCTGACCTTGGGAGCTTCAA
>LPNX010879391.1:355140-367159 GCA_001517045.1 Pseudotsuga menziesii | reverse complement strand
ATATCATTAAATGACAATTGAATACTTATCTTTTGTTCGTTTCGTGGGTAGACTCCTTCTTGATCATTCTGCTTCATCATCTTCTTCATTCATGAAATCATCATTTCTTATCCAGATTATAAGATGGATAAGAGGTTCTTTAAGAATTCAGTTCTTCATATTCCTCATCGCTTGAGGGATCTTCTTTGAATGGTGAGAGCTTGATCTTCAATTGCTTCCATCTTTCTTCTTCTCTTCTTATGAGACGAGATTCTTCTTATTCCCAAAGTCTGTTGAAAGTAATTACTTCCTTCTGGCACACATTCTTTTCATGAATGAATCCCATGATCTTGGGAGGCCATTCAAGGTGGATATCACCACTTCTGCATTCTCCACTTCTTCTTCTACCGCTTCAAGTTGTTCTGCATTCTGGATCTTCACATTTTTCAACTGTTTTCTCAAAGCCATCTTCTGATTTAAGTTCTTATCTTCAAATAGCTTGGTCAAGGAATCAAACATCTTCGGTGTCTTTGGGGAGACACTTGTGGTACAAGTTGATTCATGACTGAATCAGCAATGATCTTCTTGGCCTTAACCAAGTTCTTCTTGTGTAAGGCTTCTAGCCTCATCTCCCTCTGGAACTGGAACCTCTATACTCATGTAGGTGTCCAAACCATTTTCTTCAGAGAGATCATATACTTCTAGGCTTGGAATTTGTCAAATTCAGCAAGCTTATCATCAAGCGGATCTGATAGATCACTTTGAAATGAGAACCTCAAATGAAAATAGCAAAGGATTAGATCTTACCGATTTGAGGTGTCTGTCTTGGTTCCGAAGCTCACTAATCTAGGGTTTGTCACAGAAACCCTAATTTTCAAAAATTGGAATCTTTCAGATCTAATTGGATAGACAGATATATCTCTTCAAATGGAGCTGTCCAATGTACTCCTTTTCTGAAAACAGTGGAGGGAAGCTCCCGGAACAGGAAGCCCTAGATTTCCAATTTCTTCTGCAAAAATGCCTGTTACTGTTTCTGTGATATCTCCGAAATTACTGATCCTCTGTGTTTAAAATTTTGCATGGAGGTAACCTCACATGTCCCTAATACAACACCATAGGTTTCATCAGAATTGGTTTTACCTTGGGATTTATGATCCTTTTCCCAAGGTGACCTGTTACAGGACTGTTCAGATCAACGAAGTTGTATGGCATGCCACATGTCACTGGTTCATCTTCTAAGTTTGATATTTGGACCACTAAAATTACAGTTTGTTCCCTTTCTAGGACATCTTTTTTAATTCCATTTGGATCTCTGTATCCCAAAATATTGTAGTTCTCCTCAGGTGTCCTGTTTAGGGATGAATTCTGGAAGAGGCTAGAACCCTAACTTGGAGGGATAATATCTCCCAGAATATAGCGAATCTGAGGCTGAAATTTGGACATAGTGTACATCAAGATCTGTTATTTTGTGCCTGTAATTTTTAGCCCCTGATCCTTCACCAATCTGTGGATATAGCTAATTTACCAAAACTTAGTCGTTTTAGTACTTAGAATTTTTCTAGCTAGGGGTCAAACTAGGGTTTGACTTTCCTAGAGTTTCACCCAACCAAATTTCTTGATCCAGGTCTCTAAAATTTGGTTTTGATGAAGAGAAAAATCCTATGCTGGTCTCACTCAAAAATTCCTCTTCTGTAGAAAGCCCTAATTTCCGCATCGAAAACTGAAAATGCTCAGAATCGAATTCCACTTCGACAAAAAGATGCACCCTTCAATGGAGAGTCAACCTAGCATACTTTTGCTGATGGATTGTGGAGAGAGACCCAAAAAGTAAGAAGCCCTAGCTTCTATAGCTACACAATGTCTTCTTCTCAGGTTAGCTCTGATACCATGTTAAATTTCCATATGCTTATCTAAGACATCAGTATTTCATTTCATTTTCATAACAAAAGCATATAAACAAGATCACTGAAAGATAGACAAGCACAACCATACAAAAGGAACACAAAGATTTATCCTGGGAAAACCCTAAAGGGAAAAACCCAGCAAAAGCTTCCTCAATATAGATGACCCAAAAAGATAAAAGATAAAACAAGCAAGGAGATCAAAGCCTGATCCTCCTCCTTCTCCAGCTACTTCTCTTCTCCACTAATGCGCTACACAAGTGAGAGTGTGTGTATCTCAAATGAGGAGCACTACACCTCTATTTATATTCATCCATTCACTTAAGTTAACTCATTTGACATGTAGGCTCGAGTTAAATCATGTAGCCTCTAGTTACACATGTAGGCTCAAGTAACCACACTGGGGTGCTGATGACCCACCTTTACAATTAGAGGGGACCACCTCATGACTCTTATTAGTTCTTCCAATTAGGAGCATCGGGGTACAATGTAATACAAGTGGTTCTCCTGGTAGGACCATCGGGGACCACAAAAATATACATATAGAATATTCTTCGAAGTTACAATATTTCAACATATTTTTGGTAGTTGATAGAGTTTCAAATATGGAACACTTTATTCCATGTTAGAAGACAAGCGATGCCACCAGTATTGCTATTATATTTTTTAAGGAGGTTATAAGGCTTCACGGGTTATCGGATAACATCACTTCGAAGAGACATATCAATTTTATGTGCCATTTCTAGAAAACCTTATGGAAGTGGCTTGATACAAAATTGTAGTTTAGTTCTTCATACCATTTGTAGACTGATGGGTGGACTAAAGTCATCAATAGGAGCTTAGGAAATTTGTTGATGTGTTTAATTGTTGATCAACTAAAGCACTGGGAGAATGTGTTCATGTATGCAGAATTCATGTGCAATAATTCAGTACACAAATTAGCAGGGGTGAGTCCATTGTAGATCGGGAAATGGATAAGTATGCATGGAATAATTGACTTAGAATAATTTTTGACGAGGTTACAGAAGAGTGTAGATGCATAGTCATCTTTTGGCCAAATGAAGGAGGTGTATGAAAAATAAAAACGACATCTTGAGAAGTGAAATGTGACATAAAAGTTGAGGGCCCAAAGAAATAGATGATTGCATTCATTTGCAGAAGGAGAATTAGTGTATGCGCACCTTAGGAAGGAAATGTTCCCAAGATGAACAAATAGAAAGTTGAAATTGAAAATGATAGGGCCATGAAAGATCAAGAAGAATATTTTGGACAATGCGTATGTGTTATAATTTCCATAATATTTGTAAATATCATTGACATTTAATGTTTATGACCTATAAAAGTTTGAGGAGGGGTAAATAAGCAGCGATGAGATGACTGTGGACTAGCAATGCTAGATGTCAGTCCCTCAAAAGAAATAAATAGTAGAGATACTCAAGGATATTGAAGTTTCATTTACCAAATTTTTCATTGGGTCACAATTCCCTAATCATATTTTCCATATTCATGAGAGTTTTCCAAATTGATTCTAAGGGTCAAATCATTTCCAAGGAGAAAAATTACTAGTTTCCTAGGTTGGCGTGGAAGATTTTGGATTTTGAATAAGGGGGACAATGAATGAATTTTAAACATTAGAATGACATAAATATTTAATAAAGGAGGTAAAAAAATAAATACAAGATAAAATTGAAGCGGAAATGGAGCATGGAGACACATGGAGACTATGGGGCCCACACAAGCTAGAATTTATGTGCCACATGGCATCCTTCTCTTGCAATTTCGAATCCATGGAAAGTATAAAGGTTCTTGGATCAGTTAGAAGGCCAATAAACTTGGAAATATGCATCATAGGTTGAATTTTGAAATAAATCTAACTTACATGGGAGACAAAGAGTCATTTTGGAGCTAGTAAGACACTTGGACTAGATTCCATAGATCTATGAAGACAATGACGAATATGCTATGAAACCTATGAAAAAAATCAGATCTGAAGGATGACATATGACATATCAGACATGTCATATTGAAATACAGTATCCAATATATCTCTCATGTTATTCGAGGAAGCTCAATGGGTTCCCACTCAAATTGGGGGAAGATGGAAGGCTAGGAAAGGGAGGACACATGAAAAATCATGAGCACACACCCAAATTCGAATTGGATTGAGTTTATGGATGGATTGGTAACCTTAGAATTCTAATTATTTTTATAAAATAAATGAATAAACCGGGATAATATCTTTGATAATTTGAGAATTCATCATTTGTGAATTGTGAGAGCTAGTGGATGACTAATTTTCATGCCTTAGTCAATTTCGAGGGTGAAAGATTCCCATACAAGTTAACGTTTGGAGAGGCCACTCAGTTATTTCATGGATATTTAATGGAGTATTGTTTATAGGTTTAATATAAATTTAATCTTGTGGATTCTTCTATTGAATCACTTTCTGTCAACCATTTCCAGTTTTATGGCATATTCTTGCTCATGGAGGGATTGCACTTTGAGTGAGCTATTCATATATTTAGGGAAGATTATAATGCTCCATTATTTTATGTTCTGATTTAAATTCATTTTATTTAAATTTCATAATAATCTCAAGTATAAATTCCAAAATATTCCATTCACAAATGTTAAATAATGAAGAAATAGTGCCATTTTCCCACTATCTTGTTGTGCGCCATTGTAATTCTATTGATTTCGAATTGGGAGAATATTTTCATTGTCCATTACTGATTTTAATAAGATAAATATGATATTTTATTCATTCTCATATTTATTCCCAAGTATAAATATCAAATGGTTGTATAGAAAAGTGATTATTAATGAGCAAACAATGACCATTTCCCCACTACATTGATGTATGCTATGATAATGCTTATTATTTTGAATGGGAGAATTTATATATGATAAATTTATGATTAATGTAATATTATTAATGTTCATTACAAGTTTTATTTTCATTACTTAATCATCAGAATCCATTTTACTCATTTGTATTACATTGGGAGAAGATTTGGTGACTTTTCCCCAAGGGTTGAAATTGTGATTTTGGAGTTGTTTGGGAGAGATTCATAACAGACCGTATAAATAGAAACATGATGCATATGAGATATTAAAAATTATCCCCCCTAATCCCATGCCTATGTTCATAAATTTGAGTGACTTTGGTATCATTTGAGAAGCCATTTTCGGCAATTACCCACGGGGAATCATGAGCCCCAATTTGCTAGTAAAGACCCCTACTTTGAATAGAACATTAAACAAGTTTGAAGAATTAATTTGGGTGTAATGTCCCCGGTTTTGACCCCGTTTGCATGATGTATATATTGTAATTAATCGTGGTGAGGAGCTCAAGGCAAAATCCCCACCATCGATTTTGTTGTCTATGTTTCGGCGATAGGGATAATTGCCGATGGTGTGTCGTGCTATCCGGCACATTTTAATTCGGCATCATGTAAAACCGCACATCAATTAAACTAAAACCACAACCAGCTACGGCAGTGCAACGTTGAATGAAAAGGGCATGGTTCCAAAGGATAAGGGGTGGGGGATGTCAAACCTTGGTTATGGGGGAAAAACCCATGTTTTGTCACCTTGTTGTTTTGCCACCTTTGTTTTTTGTCATCTTTTGTCTCATCCAACCTTGTCAACCTCTTTAATGCTTCAGCTAGTGGTTGAGGAGTAATGGCTGCTGTTCGTTGAGGCAGTTAATGCCTTTGGGAGTGGGGTGGCAGGACTGTCAGTCCTTTTCCCACCTGCCCACTTCACCCATGTCTGCCCATTCTTCTCCCTCACGCACTCTTCCCTGGTCAGTTCACTCTCATCACGAATTTGTCTGTTGGCTCCTCACGCGCAGGCCCTGGGCGTTTTTTTTTGGTCTCACGCAGGCATTTTCTTCCTCTCCACGAGTTGCTAAACGCTCAGGCACTTGCAATTCGCGTCCTCCCGACTACTATGCATTCTCACGCAGAGGATTTCCCTCCTGTTTCTCATTTTCATGCACAGGAATTTCCTAGGTTTTACCCACGTCGTTTTCCTTCGTGAATTGGTGAATGGAGTGGCTGAATCATTTCCTCATGGGCTGAAGGTGGGGTTCCGCATTATTTTTCCTCACGCATAGGTCAGGAATCTGTGGATTCGTCTGCATTATGGTCCACATACGTTTTCCCAGCAGCTTTGGTTGTGCAAAATGGGTTGTTGCTCCCCACGTCACTGGTAAGGTGTATGCTAATGCGTTTTGTTGGCTGTGGTGTCCAACTGCGTTTCGGGCCACTGGGTATTTGGGGAGTGCTGTTGATTATCCGTTGTGGTCTGTGATTTGTGTTATTGTTCATTGTGTGTTTGGGTGGCTGAAGTACCTTGTTTGGGTTGCAGCTGGGTTGTTTTGGCCACGTTAGGGCCAAAACCAGCTCTGAGTTGCTTAGCGGGCTGAGCTGTGCCTCATTTTGGTTTGGGGTTTCCACCCTGTTGTTTATGCCTTCATCACAGAGCAGTGAATGAAGTTGTTTTGCTGCTGGTATGTAGTGGTTGAGCCTTGGACTGTGCTGGCTTGGCTTGTCTGTTGAAAGCTTGTGAAACCCAGCTATGTTGGATTGCTGTTTGTGCCCCTTGGCTATGTATAAGCCTGCAATTGACCCTTATTCCGAAAGAACCATGCCCAGCTCGGGGGTGGCAGCGTTGCTGAGAGACTGATGAGCATGCTGGCCTATGGTTGGGTGGAACATTGCAGCGACGTAGCTGGTTGCGGGTGAATTCTTCATCAAAAGATAAGTGCTGGTTACTTCATCTCTGTAATTTATATTGATGTTAAATGCTGGAATGTATTTGTGTTGCTTCCGCTGTATGATTGAAGAGTTTTGCATCTGTGTATGCTTGGCATTCCTGTTATGATGCCTGTTAAAGATCCCAATTTCAGCATTTGTTTTCTGTTTATGTTCATGGGGCCATTTGCCCGGTTGTGTTGATGTGTTCGTCGCGTCCTCTTTGCCGGTTGAGGGACGGGGACATGACAAAATGGTATCAGAGCTCTGAGTTGCAGCAATGGGGCTCTATGGGCCATGAAAGTGCAGGGACATATGCAGAAATTCTTCTTTCCCAACAGAAATCAGACCGGAACTTCAAGAAAATCGCCCAAGTGCTTGAACAGTCGGGTCATCGGAGGGTCTGGTAGAGGGACTTCTGCTGTGGCGGAAGGATTCGGTGTTTGACAGCCCGCCATTGCGGCTGTGAAAAGGATTCGGCCGCCGATCCAGCAATGGAGCCGATTTCCGACCAAGGGGAAAATTTTGAAAATTTCGGTCTAAGTCTGAGCAGTCGGACCACAGGAGGAAGTGGAATTCCACCATTGCGGATGAGCTGGAGAAGCTTCTATTCGTCGTTTCGGAAGGTTTCATGATCTTCCCATCCGCCGTTGTGGGCGAATGGCTGAAGTCTCCCATCCGACTGTTGCGGAAGGGTTCACGGAGATAACCTCCGTCGTTGCGGAAGAAACAGCGATCTTCCCATCCGCCATTGCGGACGGCGAAGCAATTATACTTCCGATCCAAAAGTCACCCGACCGCCGACGCCACAGAAAGATTGAAAAATTTGGCTAAGTGTTGGAGAAATCGGAAGGAAGAATGGTCTGATGTCCGATGTTTCGAGATTCAGCTGACGTCCGACGTTGCAAGTGTCAAAGTGGACGAGCCGACGAAGCAGGCGTTCGCTGTTGCGGACGAGTTGGCGGAGTTTTCCGTCCGCCATTGCGGCTGCGGAAAGGTTTCGGTCGCCGATTCTACAGAAGAAGGAAGTGTCCGGGTGAGCCGCCATTGCGGAAGCGAAAGACATCCGAATTCCGATTCAAGATTCAGCCAACGCCCGATGTGGAAAGTTCGTCCAAGGAAGAGCGGACGTCGGAAGGGTTGGAACTTCCATGGAGCCGCCTTTGCGGAAGGATAAAGCTTCTGGGGAGCCGATTCAGCGGAAGACAGAATGGTCCAGGAGCCGATTCAGCGGAGGAAAGAATGGGAAAGGAGAAGATGTTGTGGCTGGGAGATTGATTTGGGAGCCGATTCAGCGGCTGGGAGATTGGTTCCAGGAGTCGATTTCAACTGTTTTGAGAAGGATTTTTTTTCAGCTGTTTTCAAGTGAATTTCAGGGCTGAAAATAAGGAAAGAGGCAGCGGGCTAATGCGCCAGATTGCGCAAAAAACATAGATTTACAAAAAAAAATGAGGGCACTGCCCTCGACCCGCCCTGCAGTGGCGCAGGGAAGCCACAAGGGGGCAAGCCCCCTTGACCCCCGTCGTCCCTTGAGACAGTCGTTCTTGTGAGAAGGAAAATCCTGTGTTTTGGGAAAGAGTTCGAATCAGAGGGATTTTCACAAGGGACAAGAAGGATGCCAAAAATGCAGCTGCCAAAATGGCTCTGAGATCATTAGAAGAATGTGAAAATTCTACTTTGCAGCTGCGTGTAAAATGCCAAGATTGGTGAAAATCTTCATTCTTGGAAGTGGTGTGGTTTTCACACCCGAGGTCGGAATGACACATGTGAATAGGCATTGGAAAGATTATCCAGTAGGGAATAGGGATAAGTGACCAATATCTAAGCATGAAGCGGCAAAGTGCTAAGGATGGCCACTGTTGTCCAATGGAAAAATCTGGACAGTTGCATGCCCAGGGGCAGCAAGGACTACGAAGTCAATCAGCTGCTGTGTGGAGAAGGAATTCCACGAGAAGATGAGGGGTTTGAAAGGGAAGTTTTCATTAAACTCTATCTTGCTTATTTTTAACTACATTTCCTAAGTTTATGCTTGAACTGCATGGAGATATGTATTGCATGCATAGGATATTGCATGATTGGTAAGAATATTGGAATATATATATATACATGTATAATGAACCACTAGTGATAATCATTGTTTTGATGTTGGCATTAGTGGACAAACCAACAATGACATGGACCCAGATGAATATGTTGTTGATGCTGATGAATGAGACCAGCAACCCTCTGGAGAAGGGATAAGGCAACAAGTCCATGACAAAATTTGGTGAGCAAATGCTGCAATCTCCTGCAAGGACCAACCAAATTGGTCATGGAAAGGGTGTAAGTACGACCCATGCAGGTAAGAGTTTGCTTATGACAAATTCCATGGATTGGTCCAGGTAAGAGACCTCATACCATGTGAATATTGGAATGTAGAAAGGTGTCATGCCTATATATGTTAATGATATTGATTATAGTAATGCATCCTATATGAGGTAGTCATGGTTAGGCCATGGTATGGTTGAATGCATAAGTATTCCTGAATCAATGCAAGGTA
The DNA here is from genome assembly GCA_001517045.1 of Pseudotsuga menziesii. Taxonomy (NCBI): domain Eukaryota; kingdom Viridiplantae; phylum Streptophyta; class Pinopsida; order Pinales; family Pinaceae; genus Pseudotsuga; species Pseudotsuga menziesii. Next base: position 357,980 of record LPNX010879391.1, on the reverse strand, counting down.
GCGTTGAATGGACATGCATTAAGAAGATTTTATGAATCTTGTTGTTATGCATTGAATGTATGCCTATGAAGAGTGTGAATGACTGATTGCATAAGTGTAGGTGCGATGTTGTGGTGTATGGCATGAATGCATTGAGATGAATGCATGTGATATTATGGAGAACTAATGACTGAAATGATGAATTACTGATAATTCTGGAATTGTTTCGAAGGTTGCTATGAATGCAGGATAGTCATGATCAATTGGCTACCAGAAATGCTCCATTGAAGAGCAAGGTGGTATGAATGATACGCCTGTGAAGTAAGGGTATCTAAACCTTAATTTAATTGCATGAATGATATGACTATAACTTGCAATGTTAGCATGATAATGATTGCACGAAGTAAATGATCTTTGAGAACACCGATGTGACTAACCTTTGAAGTATTTGAATTTTATAAATTCTGAAAAAGCTTCAGTGATGGTTGTAGAAATGAGATAGTATATGCATACTTACCAGTGTTTGGTTGATGGAGGATCATGTTTCAGGTAGATTATTTTGAGAATGGCATTGAGAGGTAAGATCCTAACCAATGCTGGAATCTACCATTTATAAGAGCTTGTTAAATTTGAATTGTGAATTTCAAATATTGCTGACAACTGCTAGTCACTACTGGCTTGTATAAGCTTGTGTTTGGATGTTTGAAGCTTATGTTTCAGGTAGATTATGTTAAGCAAGGCATTGAGAGGTAAGATCCTGACCAATGCCTAAATCTACCATATGATATGCATAATAGGTTGTTAGAATTCGAATTGTGAATTTCGGATTTGAGAAATTGCTGACAACCACTAGCCATTGTTGGCTTGCATAAGCTTGTGTTTGGTTGTTTGAAGTTTATGTTCAGGTAGATTACTTCAAACATGACAGTGAGAGGTAAGTTCCTGACCACTGCCAGAATCTACCATTTATGAGAAAAAGTCTCATGGTTGTGAAAATTAGTTCGTACGTGTTGTTAAATTCGAACTGTGGATTTTGGATTTAAGAGGTACTAACGGCTACTAATCATTATGGCTTGTGTGAGATTGTGTCAGGAGGGACACATGGTAAGTGGGTATTCATGTTATGATAGTAAGCATAAAAATTATAATGGGAATAGTAATGCTGCTTACAAGAGACCCACAAATGAGCAAGTCAATTTATGTAGTAGATAGAATCGCAAATTCTTATTGAATTCGATTGCTAATGTCATTGCTTGGTTACGAAACGATCAATTTGGATTGTAGTATCAGGTAATGACTTACTGTTTGGCTATTTGATGAATGTTTCAGGAGTACACACTGCAGGAAGATCATGTGTGATGACCTGCAAGAGCCAAGCTTCATGGGAAGGTTTTCCCTTATCTTGGAAAAGGGGGTTTGGGTGAAACTCCATTAGACATTTTGAAAATGTCTCATCTGCACTGCATGTTTGGTGATAACATGAGTGAGATGGTTTGGATTATGTCAGTGAAATGCGTGTGGATATGAAACGTAAACAGGAAACAGGGATGGGATCTTGGTTTGCTTAAACCTGGTGATTGGAAACCACACAGACAGAGCTAGAGGGCTGGCTTTCTTCTCCACAACCCCGGGATAGCACTAGAAGGGAATGCAGGGCCTGAGGGACTGTGTAGCAGAGAAGGGACTGATTCCTTGTGCTGGGTGTGTGTGTGGGTGTTATAGAAGTCAGGCTAGTTCTAGTGTAGGTGTTCCTAGCTCTGCAGTGAGCTCACCAGCTTAGCATTCAGTTTTTCCCAACTCCTTGACGGTGCCTAACAGATATAAAGGCATATTGCAACGGCAAATGGATAAGTGTTTTGTAACCCTTGCTATGAATATGCATGTTTAATTATTAAATTCCATATGCAGAACATGTTTTGATTTATTTCCATGATGACCGATTGCTTGAGTATGAATAGGGCCTACATGGCACACACCGGAAGAGAGTGCACACTTTTCCGATGTCGAGTCATGAAAGGGTTTCAATATTGATTACACTCTGGGGAGTGGACACACTCCTGGTGTCTCAATAGTTGATAGTGAATGATATGAAATGTGATTACAGTTTTAGAGCAATGATGCTGATGAGTTTGCTTGTATTGCTTGTGTTGCTTGTGTTGACAGGCTAAAGGTAAAGGTAAATGGTTGATATAAGTATATTGTTGATATAAGTGTATGTTGGTATAAGTGCATGTGGATATAAGTGTATGTTTCATTGTTGACATAAGTGTATGATGGGATGTGATATGCCTAAGGATCCATAGTAGATCCTAGACCTGGAAATGGTCATGATAAAGTTCCAAGCCTGGTTGACATGGTTATGTACTGGCTGGACATTAATTATTTGATGTTGTGGAGCAGCCGGCGTGCTGACCTAACATCTGAGTCCATAGGCGATCCCAAGGCTCGCAAACCGAAGCAGGATCCTGTGGACGAACGAGGAAACGCACAATACAGATAAGTATTGGATTATTTTGCTTATGAATATGCATGTGTATGTGATTTGGTTATGATGTTTTATCTCTAGAACAAGATAAAACTGATGAGAACAAACTAAACATATGAATCTATTCAATGTTTGGATATAGGTATCGCTGGGAGCGAGGACTATGAGAGCATCCTAGAGGTGCACGTGGACATGTGAATGTCCTAGAGAGCTCAGAATGAGCGGCAATGAAAAAGGTGCTAGTAGGACGGGGGAGTCCTAGCAGCAGAGACAAACCATGTGGAGAGACTCCATGGTTTAGAGGTCTGGAATAGACCAAAGACACTAAGTGCCATGACCAAGAAGGATTGGTCCAGCATTCATGGTGAAGTGAAAG
>LPNX010879391.1:294683-343783 GCA_001517045.1 Pseudotsuga menziesii | reverse complement strand
CCTTAAAATCTAAACTAATATAACTCTGAATTTGATTTCCATGATCAATAGAAGGAAAAAGAGACTGCTCCAACTTCCTTTTCTTGAAATCAAGAGCAAATGGAAGGTACCTAGCAATTTTATTGGCTGAGTAAAGGTTTAAATTATTTTTAGAGGGTACAAATTGTTTTATATTTCTTTCTATTTTTAAATTCGATGGGTCTAACCTTCTAATAAATAAAAATATATAAATAAAATCTAGGCTTATCATACCTAATGGGTGTTTAATAAAACATAATCCCACTAAAAGTTTAATACCCCTAAATTTATCCCATGTGATAATATTAGCCCCCAATTTTCCATGGAGGAAGACAATATTTTAAATAATGGTGTAGATTCATTGATAAAACATGTGGGCACTCAGAAGTTTTGTTGGTGTAAAGAAGCAATGGGCCTTCCTTCATTTGATTGTTGATAAAACAAAATATGATTTCCTGTATGGAGAGAAAACAAAAAGTGGGAGAATGCTACGTATTTGTTATATTCTCTACATGACTACCCAAGTTATGGAGGGGTTGGGAGGATAGCCCCTAAATTAAGGGGGGTCAGGGGAAACAAATGGGTTATTTTTCGCCCCATGTTTTTCTATTTTCAGCTAATGTTTTTTAACCCATTGTATTCTTATTCTGATTTAGGAATTATGGTTTTGGAGATTCGTAAATACCTATATATTGTATTTTTGAGTTAACAAAAATGAAAGAAACAAAGAGAGTTATGGTGAAGTTCTAGCTTAGATAGTTTTCCTGGTTAAGTGTTTCTAGGGTAAAATCTTTGTGTAATGTTTGTGTGCACTATTTTTTTACTTTCTATTTATACTTAATAATTGTATGCATATTTACACCTAATCAATTTTAGAACTTATAAAATGTTTCCAAATATAGGTTTAGTGAGTATCTTTAGGACCTTCACAATTTTAACAACATGCACAACAGTATTTGTTATAAGCATATTTCTACTTTCAAAGTCCTTTCATATGAGTTTGGTTTCATTGAATTTTTATGTGTGTCCAATATTTTTATATTATCTACTTATTAAACTCGTGTACTTTTAGCAATATTTTAGGACTCGAGAATAACCCTAATTTTACACATTGAGCCTCCTACATTTTCATGTCAAATATATGAAGTTTTATGAATAGATAATCAAAGAGACTTTATTTTCTATAACTAATCAACACTCAATTTGAAGCCTCTACAAAAATATATGGATTTTACTTTGAAAGGTACACTTTATATATGTTATAAAAAAAATTCATACTTTTATATTGTCACTTTAAGATACAAATCACTAAAGATAGTAGCAACAAATACCACAATGTCATGTCAATATTCTATGCAATAATGATAAATATTAATATGCCACATCATGATGCAAAATCTCTTCATATAATATAAATGAATACACTACAAAAAACAATTATCAATTTCAATGTATATATGTTACATCCCCCTCCGTCATTCCAACCAAAAGAAGGGGTATTTGCATATTCAACCTTATAATTTCACCTCATGGGCCATAATACAAATTCTTAAATAGTAAATGCATGAACAAATTCATGAATGTCAAAAATAGTTGAATAAAACTCCATTCACACACACCCACACATAATGTTATCTTTTAGTAATAATATCCAAGCACTTTGTTTTGTAAGAGTGATTTTCCACCCAACCATAGGTATTATGTATAGATACCAAAACCAAGTTTGGAATAATGGGTATTTTTTAACGATTCTAATATTATACTTAAGTATAGTACTCTAGGTGATTGTTTTGGATTGAAAAAACCATGTTTATAGATAAATAGGTGAATATTAAATATGAAACATAAAATTAACACTGAAATGTGTAAATTTTAGTGAATATTATGATAAAAAAACATATTTTATGTAAATATAGGAGATATTAGATACTAAAAAATACGAGATAGCGAATTTACTTTTGAAAGAAACTTAAAAAATATCCAATTGGCAAAATTTTGCCCCCCTAAAAATTACCCTGGTTGGGATATGAGGCCACCAAGGAAAAGGGAAAACCTATAGGATTCTCTTTCTTATCCCATAAGCCATTTTATCTAATGCTTAGCCAAACTACTCATCACTAAGAAATTCCAAGGATCTAACTCAACCATCCCAACCATGTCACTTCTTTCTACTACTCCACACAACATAAGGAAGGAACCTCGCTTCATTGCTCCATAGATTGTTCCCTTTGGAAATACAAGTCTTATAGTTATTACTAGTGTCTGCAGAAAGAGTCCAACCTACTGTATGTTGTTGGAGAACCTCCAATTACATCAATTCATGGTTTCTCAAACATTCAAAAGTAGAAAAAAATAATGGGTAATAGTTCCTATCTTTCCCAATCTCTCTGATCACCTACAACCATCTATTTTCTTCTAATGTATGCAATTCCCATTAAAATTTTGATTTATCATTATTTCATAGTCTAGTAACGGTAATGAAAATGCAATGAACAACAAGAGAAAACTTATACCTATTGTAAAATATATGTGGGAATGAGCGGTCTATTCCAAAGGAGATAGGAGAATGGTTAAAAAGACAACTCACATAAGTTATGACCATATGAGAGAACACTTGTACAAATTCCATAGAATTACATTCATCCCATGCTTCATTAACTACATGAGAATGTGTTTCCCTGCCAACCTCACATGCAATCAATGATTGGATTTAAGAGTCAAAAAGAAGTAAAGCAGATCATTTAAGGCACATAGAAGAAAAAAATATGATATATAAGGTTGATTCCTGACAATAGAGTATTTAGTCTACCATAAGGACCCTTCCAAATTCCCTATAGATATTGGAATCATAGCCCCTCTAGTGTTCTCTACACAACCATCTTGGACCACTTTTATTAATTTTCCAACATCTTGTTTGCATAGCTTTCGAGTTAGCATAACAATACAACCACATGGTCCATATAGTGATATTTACATTATACATACCTAGTCATTCACTAGTTGGTCCTTGAGCTTGAGATCCACAATAAGAATCTATACTAAGATATTTACATCATTTAATTCAATGCATTCCAACTCAAATTGAGGGAATTAAAAAGTGATTTAGGACATCTATTTATTTTTTATGTTGATTTATCTATTGGTTTGATCTCCTAACAAACTTTAATATTGCATTGTTTTTTCCATGTATACAGGATCAAGCCATTACATGATAATAATTTTTCTCAATAAGAATCCATCCCTACAAGTATGTTTCTCAATAGTAAATTCCCCTCTGTAAATATATTACACACTAGAAACATGTTTTCTAACCCATTTGTGTCTATAAGACCACCTTAGACATCCCTCACCATCGTTTGTGTATTCCAAGTCGAAACTAGGGGTATTACAATGTGATTCAGGACATATCTTTATTTTTTATGTTTAGTTCTCTATTGGTTTCATCACTTAACACACTTGAATCCTTTAGTGTTGTTTCCATGTATGCAGGATCATGCCATTGCATGATCATAATGTTTCTCAATAAAAAACCATCCCCTTAATTCCCCTATTTAGATATCTTATGCATTTAAAACATGTTTTTTAACCCATTTATGTCTATAATACCACCTTGCACATCCCTCACCCTAGTTTGGGTAAGTTGTCTATCTTTGAAAGTATTTCATTCTCCCTTGATTTACATTAGAGATTTACCTCCATGGGTGACCACTTATCAGTACCTTAAAATAGCACTTTAGTTCCTATGACCTTATTTATCCAAAGGAATGGGAATTTATGTAATTCATGCTATTGAATTAACTTCATATGCTTGTTCATATCACTAATTGGAAAATACCCAAACTCACACATTATGGAACAACTTGTTTGTTTTTACATATCACAAGCACACCACTTCATAACTATTATAAATGATACATCATATTTCTTCCATTTATCTACTCCCAAGGATATTAATACAAAATTTCCAACCCATCATCTCTTCCACTTGCTACCACATATGTTTAATTCATTTAGTCACCTTTTAAATAGTTATCTCCTTTATTATATTTTTATTTTGGAAATTATTTAAAGTGATCCATATCACACTTATAATCATAAATGATTTTATATGGCACAATCCATGGACACCTTCATTCAGATAATTGTTTCATGAGTCACCCATGGAACCCTCCTATTGCTATCCTTCAGATACTCATTGACCTCAATACACTACCCCCTCCTTCAATGAGTGTCATCCATTTCAATTATTTTATGTAATGTCCCAATTTTTGGTGGCACCATGGTCAAATCAATAGCCCATTCAATTCCCATGGGTTCTAGTGTGAAAATTAAAATAATTATTAAGGTGTTAAGTTTTCCCAGAATTATTATGTTATTAAATAAATCATACAAAGGTGGTGGACCACAATTTCATAATATTCAATATTACCAATAATTCTTTCTTAGTTTCCAATGGCCCAGATGACTCAAGAGGGTGCATACGATAAGTATGAAGTATGTGAGTTGTCATCCTTAGAAAAATATTGAAAAAAAACAGTGAAAAATAGAAACAACAACCAAAAGCAGGAAAACCAACATAAAAGAAAAATGTAGTTGGAAGTTTCAGAATTTTTGAAGATAAGGATTAGGAAACATTAGTAAAAGTAGAAAGAAATAAAAAGGCTTTAGGAAAGCTAAAGATACTAATTTTAGCCAGTGAGGGATAAATCATGGATGCATGTAGGGCCAATGCAAGACAGACTTGCCAAAGAAGCATCATACTAACCAATGACATTCTCTCCTAAGTATTTGTAATTATATTTTTATTAATATCATATAAGAATTATAGAAGGAATCAAAATTCCATCATAATTTTATAAAAATAGATTGAGAACTCCATTTCACATTTTTTTCAGTTTGAATATTTGAATTGAAGATATATGAGACTTTTCAAGACTTGGGATATGTGCCACTTTTGTTTACTATGCTAGTTGATTATTCAACTAGATATTGAGGAGGATGGTTTTTAGAATTCCTCATTGAGTTTTTCTAAAGGTCTACCTTGAATTTGGAGGTGCAGTTGAAATCCATATGAAGTGTTGAAGTTTCAGTAGTTTGTATTCTCATAATTGGCTGTAATTCTTTAGTCATCTAGTTACAATATTGAATGTTGATGGTGATCATCCATTTTGGTGTGGCTGATATATTTTCATCTTTGATATGTAATCCCTTCCTTCTTTGATGATATGATTCATTGTTGTGTTTTCATCCTGAAGAATTTTTTGTTTTCTTGTATCCTTCCTCCTATGATCTAGTTGTTGTCCAGTTTTTAGTAGTTTACAATTTTGGAGAAATACAAAGACTTATGCCTCTCCAAATAAATTTTTATTAGTTGTTTCAATTACAATAATCAAATTTTAGTTCTTGACATCAATTAAACATGATATTCGTGACCTCTCAATGTCATTTGGGTTCATCTCGAAGCTAACTAGTTGAGTTGTCCCCGTTTTGCAATTTTATTTATAGCTTCTAAGTTCTACCCATATTGAGTCCAATATTTATTCTAGTGTTTTCATATAAGTTTTGTATTTATATATAGGCCATCCATTTCTAATTTGCACAAGAGTCCATTGGGTTCCGCGTAATTCTTGTGTCCATTTCCTTGAATCCTTTTCTTTAGCTAAAGGATTCTACCTAGGTTATTCAATTTAGAAAAGCATTAAGATATTCAGGTTGGATTGAACCTCATTGTGAAATAATATTGAAGGAGGAAGAATAAATTCATTGTACAATGATCAAACAATCATGGTCAAATTAAAAAAACAAGAGGAAAAAATTGTTAGCATAACGTCAATCTCATAGTCATTAATATGTACTGAATACATCCATGATACAATAAAACAAATTGGAATACTCTAGGAGTGATTCGAATACCATGACTTGGAATGACTCTAGATATCACTAGCTATGGAAAAATCACCATTGGAGACTCACTACTATAACTCTGGATAACTGAATTAGTTCACAATCAGTTAAATAACCAAGGTAGGTGAGAAAAGGTGGAAAACCTCCTTAAAGCATGACAATGGGGCACTAGGATAACTCAATATCAAATAACTAATGCCAATTGGAGAATAACTCAACACAAACTACTATGAACTGATGGTGGGGTTCCCATGACTTTGCATGGGTCTCTAAATTATAGGGATTGGTATTTGGAGCTCTCAAACTCATGCAAACTGATGCATCAGGTGGTAGGTGGGACCCATATAACTTCCTTGTGTCACTAATGAAGTGGAAAAATACTCCTAATCTATGAAAATGACATTTATAATATGGTGGTCAAGGGAGGATTATAGTTAATCCTAACATAGGTATGATGCAATCCAAAGAATGTACAACTATCAAATTTGGGAGTCTAATTAGGTTTTTGTAGGTTGTATTTAAGTTGTAGTAATTCCTACCATCCATCTGGGAAAAAATTAGGTAATTTGTGTTGTGTTTGATTCTTAGTTTTTAAATTCCTAGCCAAACTAGTCAAAACTCAGTTAGTGTGCCTAAATTGCCATTTAGGTATGTTACATTTTACCCATTTTTCCTAATGTATTCCTCCGTTAAAACCATTCCACATCCCCATGGTTATTTTACAATGATTCATGCATTTTCTTCCAAGTGAGCCATGGTTTTATTCTCTATATAAAAGATTTATTGAGACCGTCACTTTTTTACCCTCTAATCCTTGTCTTAGTCCTAGTTTATGTAATATCATTTTATCATCCCTTATAATGATTAATAAAGAATCCTGCATTGCTTTGTTTTCAGTGAGCATCCCTCTATCAACTTCAACACACTCATTCTAAAGGATAGGTCTAGAGGGATTCTATACATCAACCTCGTTTCCATGATCTATGGGTTACCTTGGATGATTGAATATCATACCTGATGTCCCCTTGGTTTTATTGGTTTTCACAAGATTGAATCCAACACATTATCGCACTGTTTAGAGTCGTACAACATGTTTGGTTTCTTATCGTATTATGGACAAATTCTTTGGACATTCATGGCTCCCTCTAGCTCTTAAGTCTATTTTAGGAGCCATCCAATTTGCACATTCTTTTGATGTTCAAGTTCTATTAGAGATAGTGATATAGTTTCACTTAAAATTTCTTGGATGCGTTTGTCTCTCTTAAATTTACTCCACCACCTATGAGGAGTCTCTCATTCTATGACTATTTATATAGCTTAGGCCCATCCCATATTCAATAGGGATTTAGTTGTTTCAATTTGTCATCCTCTCAAATGCCATTGTTCCTTCTCATTTACTTAATATCATATGTGATATGTCTTGGTTGTCGAGCTTGATCTTCCTTATTTACATATCTTATTGCTTAGTTGTGTTTGTGCCCTATTTTTACTATACACTTGTCCAAGCAAGGGGGAACCATCCCTCCTAGTTGTGGGGTTCAGGGGCCACTGAGCCCTTAATGGGGGTTCAAGGGAGAAGATATTGAAAGAAATTTTTTGGGTTTTTTGTTCGCCAACTATTTATATGCCCATGGTTTTGGGTAACCCATGGTATTTTCCCATGGTAATTCCCCTTTAAAAGTAAGACATTGTAATACGGTTCTGTGTTGTATTATTGTGAAAAATGATCTATGTGATTGTGTGAGAGATACTATAAGAGAGTGAAGAGGGAGTCTAGAGAATGTGTTGCGAGTTGTATCCCTTCATTTTTATAGATGGTATAATAAAAGCGATGGGAATTTAAGTGTGTAAGTAGCTCATCTTATGTGAACCACATTATATTAATGTCTCTGTTATATTATTTTTATATGTTTTATATTTGCATCATGTTATATTGTTATTTATCTACGATCATTTTTTCTAACAATATGGACCAAAACTATGTACTTGACTAGGACCCCTCCTTACCCCTCATTCTAATGATATATTGTCTAGAGAACATAGTCATGTACTCCAATAAGACCCCATGAGTTCTTAATACCATGCTATATTTAGAGAACATTATGAGAATAGGGATGCCCATCTTATTTATATGTGAAATTTTACACACCTTATCCCTTTTGATGGATGTTTCAAAATCTACCTGCATGTCCCCTTTAGAGGAGCAATACTTTATCTTCACCTACTCCTACATTTCACTAAGCGACTCATGTTCTTCCATGGATTGAAGATCGACAAAAACCTATGATTTGTTTTGTCTATACAATGTCATCCTAACCTTATACATCCAAGGTAACTGTAAAAAACCTAATTTTTCTCACTTACTTTGTCATGATTATCATCGCCATTATACATCACATTCCAAAACATTATCCCCATTTCTATCATGTCCATAATAATGACCTCAATATTGTGAGAAAAAATTGAGCTAAACTCAATTTTTTAGCATAAAGGTTCATTGCATGTAATTTCCCTAAAAATCCATACATAGTTGTTGCACAAAAAATGTCAAAAATTATGAAGTAGCCTCAAAGACAAAAAAAAAGGTGGCTCATCAATATTGTTTTCCATAAATGAGTTGGAAACCAAATGGTGGGAAATTGTGAATTTATTTCTCTCCATCAAGATTCAAGTCCCCAATGAGACATTGGCCTATTGTGATAAAGGCTAGAAGGGAAGGCGTTAACTCTAAGTGGGATCCCCATATGGGTGTATTTCCAACACGTCACAACCCTTGCTAAGTTAAGATTTGTTGGTATATCTTGCTTCTAGGATGTTGGATATATTCTTGGTTTATACTGGCAGTTGTCAGATTTGAACTTGGGCCTTTCCTAGGTAATCCTAACAAATCATCAATTCCCATGGTAAAAAAAATAGTGTTACCTTCAAAAAAATGTTTAGTGGATAAAAGTGGACATCACCAAATAATTATTCCTAAAAATATTCTTTGATATGGTAACTATCACTATCCCACTAATTCACCAATCAAAAGGGATTATTCACATTGCATCTTGTTTAAAGATACATCCGCATCCTTTCCTATAGATAAATCGCTCATGGTAATTCAATGAGATCACTCACCTCAAGTAATTTTATGCTACAAGACTACATACAAAGAGAGAAAGTTCCCTTTTTTCTATTGTTTCCATACTTGGAGTCCATACCACACCATTTGGATTGGAGTGGAGCACTATAGGAGAAGAAGAACCATCCCTAAGGTTGGTTATGGAGGTCTTCCCCTCTACAACCAATAACAAATTGTTGTATTTTTATCTCCATTCTTTTATTAACAATAATTCATTCCTTGCTTTATTTTTATCCTAATTTTGTTTGTTATTCATTGCATAGAGTAGTGTTAAATGTTGTTGGGTCTTTTATCTTTTCAACATATCATTTTATCAGATACTCAAGTTATAAAACCTTTGAGTATGTCCCTTTTGATAGTGGTTAGTGACAAAACACCAACACCAAGGGAAGATTGGTCTTCTTCCTTGTGTATTCTACTTATCCATCTCACGCCACTATTGTTATCCCTCCTCAATACATGTACTTAATACTATGGATTATTTTAGGGACGAATTTTAGCGAGTGGGCTATTTTTCTATGTTTTTCTCCGAAAAAGGATTCGCCATTTTGCATTTTTTGAAGCCCTGTTTCGCCCAATTTTGATGGGGTAAAATTTTTTCACCCTTAAAATCACCAAATTATCATATAAATGATATAAAATCCTTGAAAATTAAAATATTTTTTGCAAAATATCGCCAATCATTTTATAGTTGGCGTTTTAAGAATTGGTAATATTCGCCAACATTTATACACTTTTAAATAAGTATGGTTCCTTAAAACCATCCCTACTTAATACTACCAAGGACATATTTTTAATGGTTTAAAATATTGTTCCTAATAGTGTAGATGTTCAAGAAAATTATCACTCTCCCAAGTGTTAATATATCTTTTGAGAGCATTGATCTATATTTGACATCTCCAGCCCCACACCACTAGCATTTCCCTTCTACACAATGTTACTAGTTGCGTCAAAGAGGCACTTTCTACAGTTTAGTAGGAGAGAGATGTGTAACTCCTTCTGTGCTCATACTACCAGACATGCGTCATTTATAAAAAATAAGAAAATATTATTAAAAAAACATATCATCTCAAATTAAATTTAAATTATTTAGAACTATACATATATTTAACTACACAGATTACATAAATTAAAAAACAGTTTGCATGTTAAGAGATTGATCCCTCTTGATCCTTATAAATCCCCTTTTAAAATGAATCTATGCTGATATTTGCCTCCACTTTATAGATATCTAATACTTCTACGAATGCATTTCTAAGTTGAAATATTCTTCCTAAGGGTGTAGACATTTAATAAGGGTGTTGACATTTAGAAGTATTATTACTCTCCTAAATTGATCCTCTCTATGTTAGGAAAGATGCTACTATCGATGTTTGGTAAAGGTATATTTGTTTAAGTGTGGAAAGGTAATGTAGGGCCACCTTGTGCACTTTCCCTAACTCAATGGGTGAGCTTACGAGGCATTATCTTTTGTTATTGATTTTCCTGTTTTATAATCATATAAAATTGATGAAAACTTGCCAAGTTCCAAGATACCAGGTTGGCATTTTTATTGAGAAGTTTAAGTATCAATACAATGGTTGAGCTTATGAAAAATGGTCATTGTTACTATCTTGAAGGCACAGAATTATTTATAGATAGGAAATTGATTTGTTCCAAGAATTTCTCATTTTAGTCAGTTATATTATAATGGCAAATGAGTATGATCTGTTATAATGCAAAATTATTAATTTTTTTTAACAGTTATTGCTATTAGGCTGGTGTATATTAGAAAAAAATTTCCTTCCACAACTGCATTTTAACTTGCTGTCATTTATGATTTTGTCTATGTTTTTTTATTTGAATTTAGCAATATAAAATCTTAAATTTTTTAAATATAGTTATATTATTCATTCAAAATTAACAAAATTCAAAAAACAATATTCAACCATGCGAAAAGAAAAAACTCTGTTCATGCCTTTAATAATTCCCAGGTTAGTGCAAAAAATAAATAATATCATTTTCACTCCTTCCAGCATGTTACGGCTGACACGGAGAGAAAAATAAATAATATAGTTTTGCGCTATGTAAATTGTGGACATATACTTTATATTGTAAATATCTTTTGAGTTTCTGTTTGTTGCTTGTGGTATTTTACTACTTTCCAGTGAAGTATATTAGATTCTGGATACTTGTATTTTTTCATTAATCAATAAAATTATGAGATATTTAAATAAGCGAAACATGTTTTATATAATTTATCAATTAAATTTTAATTTTATAATTTACATTGAGAAACAAAATACATTTTATAATCCATTCCAAATCCATCTTACGTGACACTCTTTGAAGTTGAAATAAATTTACCCCTTGGAAGCAGAAAACGGTTATAGCTGCAGGAAGAGTAAAAATCTGGAAATACTAGGAACAAAATCCATAAAATATTGCCCATCAAAATTAGGCAAAGTTCGTGCACATCATGAAATTTGATAATCGAGAAATACAGAAAAATTTACACGAAGATTTTTTCTTATAAATACAGTATCTTGATAAGCTATTCTCGGAATACCTTACGGAAGTAAAATCGATTCTCCGTCTTCTGACTCCTGAAAAATATCTACGACGATCAGAATTGGGATACTTCCGATCGCCTCTTCATACAGTTGCAGCTTCCACAGCGTTTGTTGGCTTGGCGATATGTGTTGGTTTCTCATCACCGGCCATAATCACAATAAATTTCTCCTCTGTCTCATCTGGAAAATGCGAGTTTTTCAGAATCATCACATTTTTGTCACCGGATTCATTATTTGAATTCCCAGTATTGCTTTCTTCCGGATCGTAGTGGGTAGACTTTCTCCAGTAGGAACAGACAAGAAGGATTAAAGCACACCCTACTAGAAGAACCATGGCACCCAGTCCCCCCAACATGTATGGAGTAGGAGATTTCGGTGCCGAAACATTGCCTGTATTGCTATAAGGCGATCCAATATTTGTCATAATCAGGAACTTCCCTTAGAGGCCAGAATCGAACTAATGGATGAATCGGTGAAATGTAATGTGCTTATAGCTAATGCAAGGTGAATATAACAGTACAGGTCTGACAAAAAAAAAAAAAGGAATATAACAAAGAAACACAGCCGAGTGGAGGAGATTGGTCTACAGCTTTCTTTTTTTCTTCCGCCCCATGACTTTGAGCAATCCATTTCGGAGAAAAGGAATTGTTCTTATCCAGCACAGGTGATGGTAACATATCACAGTTGGTAGGCCAACAACTCCAATATTACGAAGCAGTGTGGCAATTTTCTCTCTTCTTGTTGGAATCTTGTCCATTCATCTCTTATTGCGATAGAGCAGTGCAGTCTATTCATGTCAGATGGATTAATTCGTCCTTTCCTTTCATATTGGGATAGGGCAGAGCTGTAGAGCAGTATGCAATTATCTTCTGCTTTTGATTTTGATTTTGACCTTTTCGTGTTAGAATTGGCGGACGCGGACCCTATCGAGCAAGCAAACTTTTGCCTTTCGTTTTTTTTTCTTTTTATTGAAATTTACTCTTAATGATAATTGGATGATTTAAGTAATCCAAAACTCAATAGTTACTTTTTCCATTTAAATTTAGAATAAGGTAAAACAAAACAAATTCCATTTAAATTTCGAAGAAGGTATTTAATGATAATTGGATGATTTAAGTAATCCAAAACTTAATAGTTACTTTTTCCATTTAAATTTAGAACAAGGTAAAACAAAACAAATTCCATTTAAATTTCAAAGAAGGTAAAACAAAACAAAAGTCCAGTAGACCTAAAAACATAAATACCATGGGTAATTCCCTTTTAAAAGTAAGATATGGAAATTAGTTACTTAAAAGTGGTTCTTAAAAGAAGTTGATAACTATTAAAACATGTCGGTAAAAAAAAGTTGATAGCTAGAGCTAGCTGGAAATTAGTTACTTAAAAGTGGTTCTTAAAAAAAAGTTGATAACTATAAAAACATGTCCGTAAAAAAAAGTTGATAGCTAGAGCTGGCTTCATAATTTTCTAGAGATGGTTGTTAAACAAAAACTAAAACAGTAATTTAATTGTGGAATAAACATTAAATTGATTATTATAAATATAAACAAATACTATTAAATAATAATAAAAAACCATTCTCAGGGAAGATCTCGCTGGCTAAGAAGATCCGCGAGACACCAGGATGCTACAGAACCTGGTTAAGGACACTTGATTCTTTATCCAACCCATCTAAGATCACTTCGGGTGAGACTTTAGGCCACTCTGTTGTTTGTTGCTGAAAGGGCTAGTGAGTTAGGGGTGTTTTTGGTACATTATAAGTTAACCCGGGTCTTCCCGTAGTAACCAACAAATGGTTCCATTGTCGGTTTTGAACAAACTAATAACTAATGTTTTGTTGGCATCCTACCAAAGAAGAACTCAACCAGTGGGTTGAGTCTAGAGAAAGAGAATTTGTTGTGACCGAAAACAAGAGTCCTACGTTGAGTACAGAGGACTGGTTACAAAAACATATCTTCACTGATATACATACGATATTTTTTGCGACCTATGGAAATGAGTTGTACGACTGGTTATCAAAGTTGACTGATCAACATATATTCAAGAAGCAAAGGAACATTGTCTGGACACCGGAGCTGATTCAGACTGTCAAGAGCATTGATAATCCCATTTCACGAGCAGTGGACTTCTGGCTTGCGAGTGTGCTAGAAGGCTTCATCACAGAGTTTGCAGTCGAACAGAGAAAAAGATTCAGCAAAGCCGAGCAGTACTTCTTCAAAGGATATCGTGGTAAGTACCTCAACTCTTTAAATTTGTTCGTTAAGATGATATTACATGAAAAAGGAGTACTCGATATATATTCAAATGTATAAGTTCAGTAAGTGTAATGTCACAAGAGTTTGAGAGTGACTTTGATGAACATGGACGAACAAGTAGTGGAAATAAATATAAAGTAGATTTCAGATCTTCTATCTTTGAAAACAGTTCAGAAAATACTAGAGAACAGAGTCACAGTAATACAGAAAGAATAGAAGGGGGTATCCCTTACCATCCTTACACCCCACAGAAAACAATCAGGACTCAGACTAATCCCATAGGAACTCCATCTAGTAGCTCACATACAATACATACTACTGCTACATCACCTATATCTACACCACCGAGTGGTAGTAACACAACAAATCAACATCCACCACGTAGAAATAGAATGGGGGATGATATGAAGCTACCTATGTTTAAGGGTACAGGGATAGAAGACCCCGAGAAGCATTGGTTTCTATGCGAAGCTGTGTGGACCATTAAAGGGCTCCAATATGATAATATTAAAATTGTATAGTTGGTCACCACACTTAGGGAACGAGCCTTAACATGGTATATGAAGTATACCTCAGCGGTACCCAGAACGATCGTACAGGTCAGGATCGCCACGATCAAAGAATTTAAGAAACCTAAGTCTGAGTCATAGTGCATTATAGAGCTCAAAGACATTAAACAGCCACTTACAGAGTCAGTATGGGACTTTGATTAGAAGTTCAAAGCCCTTATAGACAAAGTTAGCTTTGAGTTTGCACGGGAGCAGCACAAGGAATGGTTTATTGCAGCACTGCTCCCCCACATCATACTACCACTGATGCATCAGAAACTCCAGACGCAGGATGATGCGTTGGAGATGGAAATGAAACTAGAGGCATCACCTCTAGCTGAGACCAGTACAGGTATGACAAACCTACAGAACCTATTAGCTAATCTCACCTTACAAATGCATGAGATTAAGAAAGGAAAAGAGATTGCATAATAAATATGGTGTATAAAGTGTAAAGCACAAGGCCATACTAAAGATAACTGTCTAGTATTTGTTGAATATCTAGCAAGCGGGGCTCTTAACCCCTTAGCACAGACGCAAGGGTCGTTGTGTGAACTATGTAGAACAAGAGGACACCCAACTCAGCAATGACCTTTACTTCAGAAGTATGTACAGACACCTAAGAACTTATACTGTAACTTCTGTAAGTCCGTAGGACATGATGAACATAATTGTAGAGCTTATGATCTCATGGTCGAGAGAAAACATGACTTATACTAAGTCCAATCAGAGACACCAGGTCCAGCAGCAGGACCACAGCAGGAACCTTCCCATGTTGGCCAAGGAGGAGGATTCAGAGGATGAGGCTGTGGAGGAGGCTTTGGCAATGGTGAAGGCTTTGGCCGTGGTTGTGGACTGATCACTTGTTACAACTGTGGAGTTATAGGACATTATGCTAGGGATTGCCAGAGCCCTACTACCACATGTAACTATTGCAAATCTTACGATCACGCTATAGAAGAATTTCCTACCTTGATAGCCAAGATCAGGGAACCTAATCCAGCAACACACCAGAACATCCAGCTTATTGCTATTTAGAAGAAGGAACCAGAACTAAGAGTCAACATTGTGACTCGCAGTGGTGCTTCCACCAGTGGGACATCACTGGATACTGAAAATAACATAGGTCCAGAGTGGGTGCGTAAAGCCACTACTAAATCAACACCACTCGACCTGCAGAAGAATAAAGAGACATTTCAGGAAGCTAAAACTTTCTTTAATGACCCTACGCAATCAGGATCGCAGGTACAGCCGTCTAGGGGCATACTGCAGTGAACACCATGTGGCGTTATCCCTATTCAGATATCGCAAGCTACCACATCGGGAAGGTTCGATGAGGATGATTCGATAGGAAGTGTACAATCCTTCCTGCAGAGTTACTTAAAACTCGTGAGAAATGAGAAAGATATCGGAGAGCTTCAGCGCATCATAGATCAATGTTAGCCATCTTCTTCCATGAGCAGTGCACAATGTGCTGTTCATAATATTATGGGATATACAAGAACAGGAAGAGAGATGTGACTCACAGCACAAGTTGTAGAATTGGAAATGGATGAGGTAATCCTAGATTTGGGATCAGAGGTAAATGTTCTGACTAAGCAGACATGGGAACAGATCGGTAGCCCTAAGTTATCCAGATCACCTATCCATCTGAGACTAGACAATCAGTAGTGGGTATTGCCACTGGGTCGATTACCGCAGGTGCTAGTTGACATTGACGGAGTTCGTAGCTTTGCGGACTTTGAATTTATAGAAATCATTAGTGATAGTAGACCGTACCCAGCACTACTAGGTATTGATTGGGAAATTGGTAACATGGCTGTTATCGACTTAAAGAAGAGACAGATGACCTTCGAGGACAATCAGATTCGAGTCATCGCACCATTGGATCCTTTTTAGGATCCTAGATATATTGAACCTATCCGAGTAGAGGATGAGGCACGTAATATGGAGAGCCTCTATCAGATGATGGCCAATCAGAGAAACTACATCAATCCAACCACAGAAGGGAACATTAGTTGGCGATGCGACAGCTCATGCACATCAGAATCAGATGTTGTCCTAGAGAACTGGCAGAACAGACTTTATGAAGTCTCAGCTCGCAGATGTGCATTTATGACTAAGTCACTGCGATGGATTGGCGCAGAGATTAAGGATACTCCATTGTTTGATGGCTTAGCAAATGTCAACGATTTTCTAAAGCAGTTTGAATGAGAAATCTATGAGGAGCAAAGTATGTCAGTCGTTGACCTTGCAGTGAGAGCTACACCTGCAAGATGGTGGCAGGCGCATAGAGAACATATCGCATCATGGGATGACTTCAAGAGATTGATGGAAATCAGGTTTTCTAATAACAAGGAGTATCTACAGAAGAGGTACACAGCGGAAAGTGACCCCAAGTCACATATTGAAATGTGTGAACAGAATTGGTCGGACATTTCGAAGGATGAATGGGTTCACCTATTCATTCATACTTTAGACCAAATTCCAAAGAACTGGTACATTGAGACCGAGTTGCGCAGAGGAACCATTACATGGCCACTTATGATAGACATCTTTGAACTCACTTTCGCTTTTGAATCTGAGTATCCAAGTATCGGTCAGGCTCTAAACGTCACAAAGACTAAGATATTTGAGGAATGTACCCTATCAGTACATACTCAACCCGAGTGGGCCATCCAGTTAGAATATGTGCTTGAGTGTTACAACTTCGCAGTAGAACCATAGGATGAGGATGAGGATCCTTGCAGTATCAACATTCAGGAGTCAAAAGGGACTCATGATGTTGATGGACCGAAGATACAGATTCCAGCTATCACAGACCCCATCAAGATTAAAAAGATCAATATTGGCATAGACACAGAACCAAAGCTTGCCTCTATTGGAGACTATTGGGATGATGAAATGGAAGCACACATTGCATATTTGTTACACGACTATCAGGACTTATTCCCCACTAAGTTTACAGAAATGAAGGGAATAGTAGGAGATCTGGGAGTAATAAGGATACCATTGAAAGAGGATGCTGGGCCAGTCAAACAGCATCCATACATATTAAATCCGCGTTATAAAGAAAAAGTTAAGGATGAGATCGATAAGATGCTAGCAGTAGGCCTCATTGAGCCTGTAGAAGAAAGCGAATGGGTTAGTCCCATGGTCGTGCAAGAAAAGAAAACCAAAGGAGAAATCAGAATTTGTGTCGATCTGCGTAAACTCAACGATGCATGACTTCATGACCCGTTCCCGACACCGTTTACTGATGAAGTGTTAGACAATGTGGGAGGACAGGAGGTCTACTCCTTCACTGATGGATTTTTAGTCTATCACCAAATTAGAATCCATCCAGAAGATCGATATAAGACCACTTTTGCGATAGAATGGGGCTCATTCTAGTATACGATAATGCCCTTTGGTATTAAAAATGCACCAGCTATCTTTTCAAGAGTAGTAGTTGTTGTATTTAAAGAATACATCCATAAATTCCTAGAGGTTTATTTTGATGACTGGACTATATTTGGATTAATCGAAAAGCACATAGGAGATTTAAGACTGATGTTAGAGAAATGTAGGCAGTACCAGATTTCTCTAAACTTGAAAAAATGTATATTTTGTGCGCCATTTGGTATTTTGTTGGGTCACATTGTTTGCAGACAAGGCTTGATGGTAGATCCTGCAAAGATTGCCATCATTGTAAATATTCCAGCACCCAACTCAGTCAAGAAATTAAGGACAATACTTGGTCATACCCAGTACTATAGAAATTTCATCAAGGGTTATGCAAAGATCACAGCACCAATGGAAAAGTTTTTAAAGAAAGATGCCAAATTCCTATGGAATGAGGAATGCCAAAAAAGTCTAGACACTCTTAAAGAGAAGATGGTTACAGCACCCATCTTAGTATTTCCATACTGGACCAAGCCATTTCATGTACATGTGTATGCATCTGGCATCGCACTAGGGATTGTCTTAACCCAGCCAGGAGAAGGGGGTATCGATCACCCTATCACATACTCAAGTAGAAAGCTATCCACTGCAGAAAATAACTACAGCACTACAGAGAGAGAAGGTTTAGCTATGGTGTATGCTCTACACAAGTTTAGGCACTACCTATTGGCTGCCCCATTCAAGATGTTTACTGACCATTCCGCTTTAAAGTACTTGGTCAATAAGCCAGTGTTAGGGGGAAGAATCTGTAGATGGTTACTCTTGTTTCAAGAGTGTGATTTTGAAATCATGGTAAAACCAGGAAGGTTAAATGCCGGACCTGATCATCTGTCATGGATAGACTCAGGAGAAGAACCAAGTAACCTAGAGGACAATTTGCCAGATGTGCAATTGTTTGCTATTCAGATCGCAGATGAGTACTACGCTGATATCATTCACTTTCTCACCACAGGATGGGCACCTGTAGCATTTACTAAGCATCAAAATAAACAGCTAGTTGTTAAAACAACAGACTTCACATTGATCGCAGGGCACTTATACAAGTTAGGTCCAGATGAAGTCCTACGCAGATGCGTTATGCCGCATGAGAAAGAGGCCATTATCAGAGAAGCACACTCAGGTGCTGTAGGAGGTCATTTCACAAGAAAGCTGACTGCTCAGAAAATCTTAGCTGCAGGATTATGGTGGCCTACTTTACACAAGGATACTAAGGAGTTTTGCAGATGCTATGATATCTGCCAGAGGATAGGAAAACCTTCCTGAAGAGATGAAATGTTGCTGCAACCACAGATCACAATGCGCGCATTTGACAAATGGGCTATAGATTTTGTGGGTCCTATCAACCCACCAGGAAAACAAGCAGGTGCGAGATACATCATCACGGGAATAGAATACCTCACTAGATGGGCAGAGGCGAAAGCAGTAAGGAATTGTGATGCTGCTACAGCTGCACAGTTCATTTTTGAAAGCATCATCAGTAGATTTGGTTGTCTAGTAATTTTGATGAGCGATTAAGGCACACATTTTTTGAATCGCATTATTGAAGCCTTGATAGAGGAATTCCAGATACAACACCATAAGAGCACACCCTACCACCCACAAGCTAATGGTACGGTGGAGGCCTTTAACAAGATTCTAGAAAATGCTCTTACTAAGGTCTGTAACAGCCAAAGAAATGATTGGGACCTCAGGGTTAACGCTGTATTATCGGCTTGTAGGACTACATGATGTTGTAATCTCACAGATCACATAAGGTTACCAATAATACATACTAAAACATAACTATAAATCAGAAACAAGAGACACGAATAGATAGGATAACAGATTATATTAATGCAATGAGTTCATACAAGGCAGAGAACTGAACTAAGTGCTCGTTTGGCTCAACAGCCTAATATATACAATTTACAAATAGATACAAAATAACTACATGTTGGTTCGGTGAACCAACGCAACTGTTAGTTAGCCGACCTAATATTTCTAGTTAGCGGCTGACCGACTTAGTCGGCTGATCGACTAAGTCGGCCCATCAACTTAGTCGGTTGATCGACTAAGTCGGTCTTCGTTCAAGTCGACTTCATCGAATTGCTCCTTCTACATCTCCCCCACAAACAAAACATTTCTTCGTCCCGAAGAAACAGGGAGGTACAAAAATCGAAGTTTTGTTGAACCATTGGACCATGCTATTGTTGTGGACTATGCAAACGGATGGTTGGTCTCTTCTGGACGCAGACTTCGACAATGGTCGGAGCTGTGATGGCGAGGTATTGCTGAAAATCTGTCCAACTTTGTAAAGCTTTTTGGATGTCGATTGTTAATGTTGTTAAACTTGATAGGAATGACATCTTTTTTGAAATGGGGACTTCTGCGATTTTCTCCATATTGGGGCCTAAAGCTTGGTTCTGCTCTTCTGCTGCGTCGATGAGTCATTTCATCTGGGGGCAAATGACATCGACCTTTTCTAAGTTTGGAAGAGCATGTTGCACCCACTGATGAGCTGCTCGTTCCAGCTACTGCAGCTTGTTGGTCTCCAGCACGATCTGTTCCTCTATGGTCTATCTGAGTGCTACCTCCATCGTTTTCCTGCCCTCCAAAACCTATATGCCTTGTCATGTCTGCCTTGTCTGTTGATAGACCTGCCCATAATGAGTAGGCCAGTCATGTAAGACTTCTTCTGTGATGACATATTCCTCCATGTGGTCTTGGAGCACCTTGTAGGCCTCTCAAAAGGCAGTGTGCTATGCTAGGAGCAGTCGAGCAGTTTCCTCCTTTTGTCCTTCCTTAGTCTCTTGCATCCAGGCCTGGACTGTCGATACAATAGTCTCAAAGAGCTGGCATGCTCTTTCAAGTGGTCGATTTGTGTCGACTTCGACAGGGCCTGGTATCATGGTCTGTGCTAAAGCTCTGCATTTGCCGAGAAACTTGACTTCTTCTGCATTTTTGGCTGTAAGCTCTTTATTTTTTCAAACCATCCTTAGCTTTGCTTCTTTGGCCACGGTTTTGAGGAGTTGGCCGAACTCAGTGTCAATCAACGAGCGGGCATCCCTTAAGTTGATCTGTAGGCTGGACGTCCATGGATGATGTTATTTCTTCTTCTTTTGTGTGTCTGTGACTTTCTCCTGTATATCTGCAGTGGTTGAGGGTGGGTCTATGGTTGGTGGTATGGAAGTCGAGGGTTTATCTGATTGGGGTGGTGGTATGACCACTTCCGGCTGTGAAGATGTAAGTGGTCGTGGTAGGTCTGGCTGTGAGTCTGGTGGTGGTGGACGGGGTGGTGGTGGTGGCGGTGGGGTGGGGGAATGAATAGGGGTAGATGGGTTGGATGAAGTGTGTTGTGGGCTTCCGTCGGAAGAGATACCTTCTTCCGAAGGTGTGGTGGGTAGGTCATCCTAGGCGTCGGGGTTGATTGGCTCCGTGATATACTGTGATGCTCCAATTACGTCGCCTTGTCAATTTTGGGTGAATGTCATCGTAATGTTTGCATAGGGATTTTTGCTTGCATAGAGAGGGGTTATTGTTTGTTGTGTTTGATCGTATTGTTTTGTTTTGGACATTTTTAGCTTTTTATGGGTTTTGATTGACGGTTAAGGCCGTTACTTGATTTTTTTATTTTTTTTATTTTTTTATTTATTTTTAGGCTTTGTAACGTTTAAGTCGTGCTCCATTAACGAGCTTCCGAAATAATAGACCCTGTAATGTCTTTAGTCGGACCGAGCCATTGGGGTGTATTTCTTCGACAATGTAAGGTCCCATCCATTCTGTATGTAGTTTCTTGGGTTTTCCTTTGACTCGACTGTTATAAAGTAAAGCAAGGTCGTCAACCGACAGGTTTTTGTTTTTTGTGTTACGGTCGTGCCATGCTTTCTATTGTTGTTTGTGAATTTCTTGGTGTTGGATAGCCATGAGTCTATGTTCTTCTAGCTTACTGAGTTGAAATAGTCAGTCCTTTCTTGCATGTTCGACATCGACATGTAATAGCTATGCAATAAGAGGTGTCTACTGTCGGAAGTGTAGGGGGACGACTGCTTCTTTCCCGTAGATTAGTCCAAAGGGGGTTTGGTCAGTCGACCATTTATATGGTGTCATGTATGCCCAGAGGACCGCAGGGATTTTCTCATCCCAGTCATCTTTGTTGGTATTGCATATTTTGGTTAACCCTTTTGTCAATGTTTTGTTGAAAGCTTCAATCGCATCGTTCGACTGAGGGTGATATCCGGTGCTTCGTCGGTGGTCGATGTGAAACTGGTCGGTCAACTTTTTGATGGTTTTGTTGATAAAGTGTGATCCTTGGTCGCTGATCAATGTAAGTGGGCATCCGAAGCTAGTGATAATGTTTTCGTAGATAAACTTAGCAGCTACCTCACTTGAACATGTATCGACGGGTTCAGCTTCTGTCCATTTGGTGACATATTCTACTGCAGTGATAATATATCTTGCACCTGATGATTTGGCTGGGATAGGAAACGGTCCTATGAATTCTATGGCCCAGATTTCGAATGTGAGACTAGGGTTTATAGATATCAAGGGCATTTATGTGCTCGGAAGAGGTCGACCAAGTCATTGACATCTATCACATTGACTAACAAAGTTTTTGCAATCTTTGTGGATTGTGGGCCACCATAATCCTGACTGTTGGATTTTTCTTGCAGTTGTATCTGCTTGAAAGTGTCCTCCTGCCGGTCCATAGTGTGATTCATGCATGATTTGTTCTCATTCATGGTCGAGTACACACCTCCTGAGAATGTCATCTAACCCCATTTTGTACAAAAATCTATTGATGAGGCTGTAGGGTGCAGCCTTCATAGCTAAGATTTGTTTTTTCTTGGTGGTCAGACCTTCTGGTGCCTGACATGTCTCTAGGAACTGAGCAATTTATTCTAGTTCTTCGGGGACTGCTTCTATGCGAAATAAATGTGCATCTGACAAGTCATCATCGACTCCGGTTGGTTCCTCCCCTGTGTCTATGCGGGAGAGATGGTTGGGCCCGAAATTTAGCTTTCCTGGTCGGACAACGACTTCAAACTCAAATTATTGAAAAAGGAGTAGCCATCGACAAATTATTCCATGATGAAGGGGTTTATTAACAATATACTTCAAAGCTTGATGGTCGGTATAAAATGTGAAGGGGTTGGCCAATAGGTAATTTCGATACTTTTGGAGCGAAAATACCATACCTAGGGCTTCTCTTTCAGTGGCCGAATAGTTCCTTTCAGCCTTATTTAATTTTCAACTACTGTAAACTATAGGGTAATCCATCCCGTCATCCCCTGGTTGAGTCAGGATTGCTCCGATTGTGATTCCTAATGCATCGATATGCACATGAAATTTGGTCGACCAGTTTGGAAATTTGAGTATGGGGGCTTCGACTAGTTTTCTTTTTAGTTTGTCGAAGGAGATTTGGCATTCCTCTGTCCACTTAAATTCTTGGTCTTCTTTTAGTAATTATTATAGAGGGTAGGTCATGTCTGAATAGTGTCTTATGAATTTTCTATAATAGCCTGTATGGCCAAGTAGCACCTGAACTTGTTTAGGTTTTATTGGTGGTTTCAGGTCAAGGATGATTTTAATCTTGGAAAAATCGACTTTGATACCATCCTTACAGACAATATGCCCTAGGATTATTCCTATAGGAGTCATAAATATACACTTCTTGATGTTCAGGGAGAGTTGAATTTGTTGACATCTCTCCAGCATGAGTCGGAGCCATGCACAGTGATATTTTAAGGTGGAGTATATAGTCCAATCGTTGAAGTATACTGCCATGGTCTTATAGATATATTCTTGGGAGGTCTTGACAAAAATTCGAGAAAACACTGCAGGTGCATTCTTTAACCCAAAAGGCATGACTCTGTAAGCAAAAGAACCAAATTCACGGACAAATGTTGTCTTCTTTTGATCTTCTTTTTCTATGGGTACTTGGTTGTATCCTAAGAATCCATCTGTGAATGAATAGCATTCATGGCCTGCAACTTCATTCAAGATTTCATCAGCATAGGGGGTTGGGAATGGATCTGTTAATGTTACTTTGTTGAGCTTCCTAAAGTTGACACAAATTCTTAACCTTGTCGGGTCATGTTTCTTGGGCTGGACGACCATTGGACTTGCCCATTCAGATTGGTCAATGGGGTAAACGATCCATGCTCCTAACATGTTATCAATTTCCTTTTTAACTATCTCCTTGTACTTGTGAGCTAGTTTATAAGGTCTTTTCTTGATAGGCTGGACATCAGGTTTAGTGTCTATTTTCATTTCTCCCATCTCTTGCACCAATCCTTTTAAGTCTTTATAGTCCCTTGCGAAGACATCCTGGAATTCTCTAAGTAAGTTCACTATTTAGATGGTCTGTTGTTCATTCTAGTAGTCACCAATATTGGCTATTTTTGGTTGGTCGTCATTTGAAATGTCGACCTCCTTAGTTTTCACTTTGGCATCTAGCCACTCTGGTGCTTTAGCTTCATTGATCGGCCAACTTCCTTCTTTGAACTGTGAGAATGTAGCACGAAAGTCGGCTGCAGTCATTCTGTCAAGGTCTAGTTTGTCGGTGGTCTTGACTTTCAAGATTGAGTAGATCGGTTTGGTTGTTTCAATGTGGTCGGTCTTCCATCTGAAGCTCTGACCTTCTGTGTGTTCATTTTCTAGGTGTAAATGTGTCGACTGTGATGTTGATTCAGTTTGTATATTGTTACAGTGCTTGATCTGTCGATGGTCTTGGGAGGGTTGTTTTTCTGTCGGTTGGAGAAATTGTTTGATTTGTTGTGCTGTCCCAGCCAATTTTTCGTTTTGAGGTATGAACTGGAAATCCTTAATAAAATTTTCTTTAAGTTCATGCCAAAAGAAGTTTTCTCCTCTAGCTTCCTCTATCTTATACCATTTATTAGGTAAGTCAGCTATGGTTGAAGGAAACAAATGTGGCCAGGCTCGCTCATCTTTGTATCCAATCCTTCTCCACTCCTTTTCACAAAGATGGATGTGTTCTTCTGGGTCTTGACCTTGGATAAAGATAGGTATTTGAGCTCCCTGGGTTAACTTTTTTCCACCAAACCGTTCGACAAAGAAAGTTGAAGCAGTTGTCCAGCTCTGCAATTTTGTCTGATGGGTGTCCCACCATCTAGCTGCTTGACCTGTAAATGTTTCCACTAAGCTTTGAAGTCTGCCATGTTCTCCAATATTTTTAGATACTTGTTCGACATGCATGATTGAGGATTCTCTCTCCTTATACCTGGGCAGTTGAGTAGTATGTAATCTGGTTGGTTGTAAGGTAGGTCGTTCCCTTAATTTCTTTTCAAATATTTTGGGGATAATGGATACAATGAAGCACTATCGGGTGGGTTTTTTCTGTACGTTTTCTATAGTCCAGCACCCTCTTGCTTGTGTTTCGTAATTTTCCATTTCCCAGTCATATAATTCAGCATCTAAATTATAATTAATTGAGTCTTGGTTACCTAAGTTAAGATCCCCATAGATATTTGGCTCTGTATAGTCTGTATTGTTATGAATCTAGTAAATCTGTCTCACATCGACTTCCTCATCAATCAGTTCTGTCCAAGGTTGTCCTTGGGATGGATTAATGGGTACAATGACTTTTTGAACATTTCCTTTTAGTTTGATTCGTTCTTTATCTAAGTATATGGATGCTTTCATCTTTCATCCCCAAGGTCGACTGACTAGTGCTGGGAAGGAGCTAGATCCTTCTTTTGTGTCAATAATTTCGAAATCAACCTTGGTAGAGATTCCTTTGATGGTCATGTCGACATCTTTCCAAACCCCAATGGGTTCAATGAGACCTTGGTCGGCGAGTTTTAGGTAAATGCCTGACTTGTAGAGTCGAGGTCGGACCATATTTTCCCATGTATCTTGGGTCATGATGTTTACTTGAGACCCGAAATCAAACACTACCTGTCGGACGTGATACCCTTCGATTTCCAGGTCGACAAGTGGGTTGACATCATTTTTGTCTTTTTGGTTCAGGCTGCAGATATTTTTGGTTTGATTTTCAGGGTTAGTGTGTTTTATTTCATGCAATAAGTCTATAAACTGAGAGACTGATTTGTCAGTTTGAACCAGTTGGATGATTTGATGTATTCTGTCGGGTCAACTGTTAACGATGCTTTCTTGGAGTGCAATGTCCTGGAATATGTGTGTGGCTTTTTGATATGTTTGTTTCTCCTTCGTAGGGTCAGGATAACCATTTGTGTTTTGAATCTTACTAATTTGAGGATTATCAGGGCCTGTTTTTGTGCCTTGGTGAGTGACAATATGCAGATTTTTAGTAGTTAATACATCATGATTTTGTACACAAGACAAGACATTAACATTTTTCTTATTATTGATTTTCTCTAGCATGGTAGGACAATCCTCCAGAGAGTGATCGCCTACTCCACAATGGTTACATAATTTAAGATCAATCCTGTCCTTGTATGGACAGTCGGCGTATCGATGCCCTTCTTTATGACATATAAAGCACTGGGTGGATCGACGAGGTCGTATGTCGCGATTCCTGATGAATCGCCCTCTTCCTCCGTACCCTTGCTGTGGATTGTCGTACCGGTGCTCATATCGTCAGCCTTCATATATTTTCCCGTTCTGGTCATTGGTATTATTTTGCTCGTTGTTTTGCGCTACTACATTCGTTTGGTAGACTGCCTGATAGTTCTGTCTATTTTTCAGGTTTAAATGACAATCGACTGTGTTGTGAATTTTTGTCTCACAGATGGCGCACCAGGAAGCTTTTCCATTCTTCATGTTAAACAGACAATCTTTTGTAGAATGATCATCGTGTTCCTGGAAAATATCGCAAAACAATTTGGTTTGTACAAAGTGGACGTCTTGTTGGCTATATTGCTATTGACAATGAATGACCGACCGTCGAGCGGTTGGTACACCAGATTTCCTGATTCTTGAGGGTTAGCTCTTTCAAAGACTTCTGCACGTTCTCGAGTTGTTCCTCTAATCTGTGGTCCGTCGGATACGCGGGTATGTCTTCATCCATTTCCACCTGCAGAGCTTTGGTTAGTGCGTCTTCATATGTCTTGAACGTTTCCAGACTGATATGTCGGTGCACTTTTTGTGATAATCCTGCAAGGAACCATTGAATTAGTATTTGTTCGTCAATAACATAATCTAGTTAGCTCAATAGGTCCTTCCAACATTTGTCGTAGTCGCGGACTGTCTCCCCTAGCTTTTGCTGTGTCGTTTTCAGCTTTTTGGCGGCCAAGTGTTTGGCGTCTGGGATTTTGAAAAATGATAGGAACTGCGCCTTAATATCGGCTTTCGTTGCTCTGGGTTTCCTTTCCGAAAAGGTCATGTACTAGGTTAGGGCCCTTTTCCGTAAGGCTCCGGTGAACTGAGCCATTTGTCGGTCTTCATCCGTCACCTAGTTTGCTTCCTAGGTCGACTCGCAGACGAACCAATGTCGTCTGGGGTCTTCATCCCCCTCGTAGAGAGGAATGTGAGCTGATCCATGACCCATGTCTGAATCACTTTCACTGCTCTCAGAAGTTGGTGGGGTTGGAGGTGGGGGTGGTGGTGAAAGTGATGGGGTTATTGATATAGTCGGGCCTACGGGGTTTTGGTCGACGGAACTTGTGCTCCCGTCGGTGGTCGATTCTTCTTCGACGTACAGTGGGTTGTTGTGGATTTATAATATCGATGATCCACTACAATTTTGTGTGCACAGGTCTGATTCTTTGATTTCTTCTAAAGCTGTACTTGGTGGGGGGGCGCTCCTTCCTGTGTCGGTAAGAGCAAGTGGATACTTCGAAGGAAGGGTGCTGCCTGAAACGTCACCCAGTTTCCCTCGAGCGGTCGACGTATGATAAGGTGTCGACCCATGTATGTTTCGTTTCCTAGTCAACTCCATATGTTGTAGTCACCAGCTCGTAGTCGTAGATCGTCTTCGACAATAGTCTGGATTCTAATATGCGGATTTGTTGGGGAAAGGGTTATTTTGTCGTCGGGAGCTCTTATTTGGAGAGCTTCTAGCTTCTCTATCCACACTTCTTCCTTCATAGGGGACACCTCTTGTTCTACACCCTCTTCCTGTTGGTCATGACCCGACTCTGGCAGATTCTCTTCACGGTCGTTCTCCCTAGGGTTTTGTTCTCTGCGCAGCCCTGCGGCTCTTTCGCGTCGTGCTTCCCTTCTCTGCTATCTCTTGTCCCTTTCTTATTTCTGAATGTCTGACATACTTTCATACAGTACTATTTTCTTTAGGTCTTTTACGGTCGAATTTTCATTACTGGTGACGGCTACCCTCTTTAGGTCGACTAGGATCCACTATACTCTACCTCCGACACAGGACTAGCTACCCCCCCATAGCCAACCCGACACTTTTTAGAAAGCCTAGATAGTTCGAATCACTTGCTTAGGAATTATTCCCACTCCCTTTCTGCGATGAATTTCTCCCACTTCTTTTGCTTCTCCGCCCAGTTGGTATTTGGTGGTTGTTCGTACAGTGGTGGTCTAGGTTCGATGATCTGGCCTGCTCCGTTCTCTATCAAGAATTTGAATAGAAAGGTCGACAAGGAGCACAAGAATTTTTCGGTGAAATCTATGTAGAATTTCGCTTTGACAGTTTCCACTGACGTCCTGTCTTCAACCGCTTGCTCCTCACAGAATTCGTCGGCAATTTTCTCAAACCACTCCAACAAATTTGTCCGGCCTCCTCGGATTAGTTTGTCTAGCAACTGCTCTTATTTAGTCGCGTCTGGCTTGCTCATCCAGAAGCTGCTTCAGGATTTGTGGCACTGGTTCGACAAATTTTTCATGGGTCTCTGTGAAAAATCTTGCTTTGGCTTCAGTGACTGTTAATCTGTTTCTTCTTGCATAATTTTGTAAGTATTTCGCAACTTTACGGTCCCACCAGTCCTTGATTTCCTGCTCTGGTATCATATGTGAACATATATTTTAGAAATGTACTACCGGCAACGAAACCAATGTTGTAATCTCACAGATCACATAAGGTTACCAATAATACATATTAAAACATAACTATAAATTAGAAACAAGAGACAAGAACATATAGGATAACAGATTATATTAATGCAATGAGTTCATACAAGGCAGAGAACTGAACTGAGTTCTCGTTTGGCTCAACAGTCTAATATATGCAATTTACAAACAGTTACAAAATAAATACCTATTGGTTCGGTGAACCGACACGACTGTTAGTTAGCCGACCTAATCTTTCTAGTTAGTCGGCCGACCTACTTAGTAGGCTGACCTACTTAGTCGGCTGATCGACTAAGTCGGCCCATCAACTTAGTCGGCTGATCGACTAAGTTGGTCAGCTGACTAAGTCAGTCTTCGTTCAAGTCGACTTCGTCGACTTGCTCCTTCTACACATGCAAGAAACTTACAGGGCACACACCTTTCAGCTTGGTGTATGGACAAGAGGTTGTTATGCCTATGGAATATATTATTCTCAGTTTAAGAATTTATCAAATCACCGAGATGGCTAATACAAACATGATGAATGAAAGACTAGTGTAGCTGCTTGCCTTAGAGGAAGACAGATTCATCGCAGGGTTCCATCAGAAAGTGCAGAAGGCACAAGAAAAATATTGGCATGACAGGCACATTAAGAGTAAGACTTTTCAGATAGGAGACCTAGTGCTCCTTTATGACAGTAATTTTATTAAGTTTCCAGGAAAGTTCAAGATGCATTGGTTGGGGCCATATCAGATTTAGAAAGTTACAGAAGGAGGTGCCGTTCAGCTCAGCAAACTGAACGGGGAGCTTTTTCCCACGTTGATTAATGGCAGCAGGCTCAAGCTCTATAGTGATAGCCACCCCACCTCTCAGGCCTAACTCAGACAGTGTATGAAAGTGTAGATGCCCAGTGTAGTTGAAAGGAGGCATCGCACCAGGACTTAGTCTACACCGAC
This sequence comes from Pseudotsuga menziesii, assembly GCA_001517045.1. NCBI lineage: Eukaryota > Viridiplantae > Streptophyta > Pinopsida > Pinales > Pinaceae > Pseudotsuga > Pseudotsuga menziesii. The sequence continues at coordinate 314,056 of LPNX010879391.1, read as the reverse complement.
AGATATTCTAAATACAAGGAATCGCATAAGGACAGTTCATTTTGTGCAAGTCATAGGATGCTTGCACAAAAAAAATAAAAATTATTTAAGTTGTTTGCGCAGGTGATGTGGTGAGGCATCGCATAAAGGCAATGTTTCCCCATGCCACGTAGCCAGTGTGAAAAAGAACAGAGGGCCAGTCACTTCACCCTCTGACAAGAAAAGTTAATCTGCATATGACAAGTATCTGTTTCCCTAGATTTGGCAACAATATAATGATTTTTCCAGATTTAGTAAAATCTCCAACGAGACTGGCACCTGTACACATGTTTCGAGGGAAATTTGATCGGATTTTAGCAATTAATGAGGATCGAAACGATGGGTGTTGTCTTGTCCATGCAATTAATATTGTCGATGGGTCTAGTGTACAGAACCATTGAGTCACAGAGTATCACCTTTGTTATAAATATAAAGATCATCCATATGGAAGGGTTACTTTGGCAATTTCAGAGAGCTATAGAGCAAGTTGCAGAGTTTTCCTTGTGCAGATCTACCCCAGTTACAGACTGCTAGTTTTCCCCAGTTTCGCAGCCATAGCTCGTCCAGAGTATTGCACCAAGTGGTATCTGTCTGAGGAGGAACCTTTAGAAGACATTGTGAGACGATTCCAAAGTGGTGGCCTCCAGTCTTCTATGACGACGCCACCCAAGGTTGTGAAATTAGGTACATCACAGGTCAGACAGATGCCAAGGATGAGGAGTCAAGCGCAAAATGTAGAAGATGTCATCAAAGTCTTAGCTGTAGAAAAGCAAAAAGACGAGCCGATCACTGAAGATAAGAAAGCATAGCAGAAGAATGATGAGAAGAAATCTCCAGCCAGGAAGAAAGTAAAAATGAGAAAAAGAAGGCAATGGAAGAAGGAAGATGACCTATCTCATCAGCTAAGAGAAGAACAAGAGGTTCCAAAGGTCAAGAATGAAAATATGCAGAACACAAGTAGTGTGAATACCTGGAGCGAGTTGCTGAGAAGAAAAGTGAAAGGGAAAACAAACTGAACAAGCAGAACTTCAGGATGCAGACAAAGGCTTGTTCTCGGAATGGAATTCCTGGTTTGTATACCTGTCGCATAAGAAGGCTCCAGATTGAATGAAATGTTTGAGAAGGCTAGAAGATATAGATTTATATTTCCTCTGTGATAAAAGTTCTAACCCAGATAGAGAGGAAAAGATTTCTGTGGAAGGCTTCTTAAGAGCTTAAGATCCTTCAAAGAGTTGCTGACCCAAGAAAAAATCTATAGGTAACTTTGGAGTATATCAGGTCTTGCAAGCGACGAGAACGAGAGCACGACAATAAGGGAAGGAAAGATACGAGGGAACTACAAGATAGAGATATAGAAGACTCAAGCATCAGTCAAGCTATGCTTGAAACGACACAAGAGTGTGTTGAAGCTATGGAGAAAGAAGTCGCAGGAATTCAACAGTTATTTACAAGGACTTCGTAGGAATCCAAAGAGAAGATACACCAAGAGAAACCATCTGTTAGTGGCTCAGGGGTGAGCCACAAGTAATTGTTAGGGGACTGTTGGAGTAGGGTCCCACAGCTATAGGAAAAGCTGTTGTTTTGGAATGAGTAAGTCAAAGGTAACAGTACCTGAGCAGCTGAGAGGAGAAATCTTAACCATTGCACTTAAGGTAGCGGCGAAGAAAGGATGGCTCAGCTACCCTCATAAAGGAAAAGGAGCAATGAGGCCGAGGTATTAAAGACAAAGGATAGAAAAGGAAGTGGTGCCAGTACCCACGGTCAGCGCCGAGAAGCGTGGAATACTGCAGGAAGCTGTGGTGTGACAGAAAGCAGCAGTTAGAGTACAGATAGACCGACTATCACAGTTAGGGTTTTTGGGTTACTGTTGGGAGAGGCCCACAGTGTTGTAATGGAGAGACCTTCGGGATACCTATAAAGGGATATATTTTGTATGGTAAAAGGTTAGCTAGCTATTCAGTTAGCTCATTAGCTATTCAGATAGTCGATGGTCTGTTAGGTCATAGATCTTTGTATTATAGAAGAGCCGAGCTCTGGTTCTGTTGTTCAGTTGGTAATATCTTACTGTAACCAGTAGCTAACTCCTAGAGTATGTATGTAACAATCCACAGGGATTGAGAGAGAGAGAGAGGAAGAGTATATTGTAAGAGAAGCAATATAAGAAGAGAAGAGATCTAAGAGAGAAGGGCTCCTAGCAGTGTGCGTAGAGTTACCCAGAAGATCTCAGCTGCATATGAGGTTGTAGCGGAACTATGTCTACTCTCCCAAGTTATAATATATAAACCATTTCCCATGGACGTAGTTGCTATCTGTTATCTATTACATGAATTCCGTATATCAGTTAGTAAATGTCTTTTTGTCCTCATTCAGTTATAGCATTATAGAAAGTTAAAGGCACGTTTAAATGTAACAAGGGTCTGCCTATGAATCCATCAGTGCTTGTTTCACATAGTAATAGTCACTCTGTTAAGTGCTTCCAGTATACTTATTCAGTAAGTTAAGTATAGCGATGTGAGTGTGTTCAACCGTCAAGTTCGTGTAAGTTTGTTTAACACCCTGTTGGAAGTTAGCTGACTTATTCCCCCCAGTGAGAAACCATTTGGACCTTGAGAGTCACTTTGGTCCGTACTATAGGAGATATCACATTGACAGAAGGTGATATCGCACCGAAAGAGGAGCTGCAGTGCGAGATATCACAGATAGTGAGAACCATGGAAGGGAGAGTTTGCGCATCGTCCGAGTCACTGTGATGTGATAGGAATCCTCCCCCTATCAGAGTTTGCGAGGAAGGGAGAACTGCAACTCACAGGAAGATCTCGCTGGCTAAGAAGAGCGGCAAGACACCAGGATGCTACAGAACCTGGTTAAGGACACTTGAGTCTTTAGCAAACCCATATAAGATCACTTCGGGTGAGACTTCAGGCCGCTCTGCGGTCTATTGCCGAAATGGCCAGTGAGTTAGGGGTGTTGTTGGTACATTATAAGTTAACCCAGGTCTTCCCATAGTAACCAACACTTCTGAATCCATATGGCTTCACAACTTAGTAGAGCAATCTGCTATGTATTCTGCTTCAACCGTGCTAAGAGAAACACTGGACTGTTTTCTGCTAAACCATGAACTCATAGAAGACCTCAAACAAAAGCATCTACTGATGTCCTTTTCCTGTCTGAGATACTTCCAGCCCAATCTGCATCTGTGTATCCATACAATCTATACTCATGGCTACCATCATAGTATAGAACAAAGTCTATAGTCCCTTTCAGATATCTCATCACATGTTTTGTAGCTACTAGGTGAACCCGTCTTGGTTGAATAAGATATTGAATTAAGGTGTTCACATCAAAACAAATGTCTGGTCTGCTATTTGTTAAGTACATCAATGACTCAATGATCTGTCTATAGTGAGTCACATCCACTAACTCTAATGAGTCATCAGCTAACAGTTTTAGGTTGGATTCCATGGGTGTGGCCATGAATTTGCATTCCAACATATTGAATCTCTTCAATATCTCTACCACATACTTTCCCTGGTTGAGAAAGATTCCTTCTGAACTTTTCCATACTTCCAGACCTAGGAGATAATGCATTAACCCAATGTCTTTCATCTCAAATTCTTCTGCTAGTTTCTTCTTTCTTTCCATGATCTGTTTCTCATTCCCTATCAAGAATAAGTCATCCACATATAGTAATAGAATGACAGGTACATCTTCTACAACCTTGTAGGAAAGGTTAGGATCGAATTTACTCTTGGCAAAGCCCATGCTCATCAGGAAACTATCTATTCTTCCATACCAAGCTCTGGGAGCTTGCTTCAGGCCATAGAGGGCCTTCTTCAACTTGCATACTTTATTCCATCTGTCTTCAACTTCAAATCCTCATGACTATTCGATGTAAAACTCTTCCTCAATCATACCATTAAGGAAGGCTTGTCTTTACTTCATCATGGAAGAAACTACCATGATATTTTTTGAAGGAAGTGTACCTTGCTTCCTAGAGTAAGTGTCTCTTTAGAATTAATTCCCTCTTTCTGATAGAAACCTCTAGCCACAACTCTTACCTTACTTCTATCAACAACATATCTTATCTTGCAAATCCATTTGGAATATACCACATTCTTTCTTTATGGTTTGAGTACTATATCCCAAACATCATTCTAGTATCATAATATCTTCTATGAGTTTGTCTTCTTAGGTCATCAACATATCCTAGTCTTCTACATTCAAACTTGAAGGTTGGAACCCACTTTACTTTTGGTAAAGTCTTGATCCATCACAAAGTTATCCATCATGTCGTACCATGTCGAAATCATATATAATTTTCTGTAGTCACTCCCCCTGAAGTGGAGTATCATCTTCCCTCTTCATTCTGTACAGGTGGTTCTATGCTTGATATATACTGGTCAATAGAGTATGTCATTTCATAGTCTATTCTTTCTGGGGAGAATCACGAACCTTGCTTTGTACACTTGTTCCAGCATATCGTATACATCATTCCCCATGATCAACTGTTATTCTTTGATCATAGCTTCTTTCATAGAATTATTTTCTTCATCTTGAGTTATCTCTTGTACCCATGGTGGCCTTCATCCTTCAAGGTGGATCTACCACTCTCTAAAGCTCTTCCTTCTGTCATGGTGTCTCTGACCCTGGGAGCTTCAGATTCATGTTTATTGGAGTGAATCTTTAATTGTCATCACTTGTTCTTCAGAACAAGTCTCATCCTTCTTTTCTTGTAGGATGTTGTACATGACCTTTCCTACAATTCAAATGCACCAGTTGCATGGTTAGAACTATTTCATAAAACATATGCATAACGAAAAATTCTTATGCATCATGCAATTGTTTAGTCAATACAACATTTATAAACTTTCTAGATGCCTTCCATCTCCACCATGACATTATTGAGATTGTGCACTAATCCAATATGTCAGCAAAGAGGTTTGATAAGTAGCAATGGAGAGTTGTATAGCACCATGAGCTACTTACCCATCACATGCATATTAGTAGTATATAGTCATTAATGCAAACAATCTATCATGCATAACACATCAACTGAATATAATCAAATGCATAACAAAACAATATCATTAAATGACAATTGAATACTTATCTTTTGTTTGTTTCATGGGTAGACTCCTTCTTGATCATTCTGCTTCATCATCTTATTCATTCATGAAATAATCATTTCTTATCCATATGATAAGATGGATAAGAGGTTCTTTAAGAATTGAGTTCTTCATATTCCTCATTGCTTGAGGGATCTTCTTTGAATGGTGAGAGCTTGATCTTCAATTGCTTCCATCTTTCTTCTTCTCTTCTTATGAGACGAGCTTCTTCTTCTTCCCAAAGTCTGTTGAAAGTAATTACTTCTTTCTGGCACACATTCTTTGCATGAATGAATCCCGTGATCTTGGGAGGCCATTCAAGGTGGCTATCACCACTTCTGTGTTCTCCACTTCTTCTTCTACCACTTCAAGTTGTTCTGCATTCTGGATGTTCACATTCTTCAACTGTTTTCTCAAAGCCATCTTCTGATTTAAGTTCTTATCTTCAAATAGCTTTGTCAAGGAATCAAACATATTTGGTGTCTTTAGGGAGACACTTGTGGTACAATTTGATTCATGACTGAATCAGCAATGATCTTCTTGGCCTTGACCAAGTTCTTCTTGTGTAAGGCTTCTAGCCTCATCTCCCTCTGGAACTGGAACCTCTATACTCATGTAGGTGTCTAAACCATTTTCTTCAGAGATCATATACTTCTAGGATTGGAATTTGTCAACTTCACCAAGATTATCATCAATCTGATGTGATAGATCACTTTGAAATGAGAACCTCAAATGAAAATAGCAAAGGATTAGATCTTACCGATTTGAGGTGTCCGTCTTGGTTCTGAAGCTCGCTGATCTAGGGTTTGTCACAGAAACCCTAATTTTAAAAAATTGGAATATTTCAGATATTATTGGATAGACAGATATATCTCTTCAAATGGAGCTATCCAATGTACTCCTTTTCTGAAAATAGTGGAGGGAAGCTGCCAGAACAGGAAGCCCTAGATTTCCAATTTCTTCTGTAGAAATGCCCGTTACTGTTTCTGTGATATCTCCAAAATTACTGATCCTCTGTGTCTGAAATTTTGCAAAAAGGTAACCTCACATGTCCCTGATCCAACACCATAGGTTTCATCATAATTGGTTTTACCTTTGGATTTATGATCCTTTTCCCAAGGTGACCTGTTACAGGACTGTTCAGATCAGCGAAGTTGTACGGCATGCCACGTGTCACTGGTTCATCTTCTGAGTATGATATTTGGACCACTAAAATTAAAGTCCGTGAAATTTCTAGGACATCTTTGTTAATTCCATTTGGACCTCTGTAGCCCAAAATATTGCAGTTCTCCTCAGGTGTCCTGTTTAGGGATGAATTTTGGAAGAGGCTAGAACCCTAACTTGGAGGGATAATATCTCCCAGAATATAGTGAATATGAGGCTTAAATTTGTACATAGTGTACATAAAGATTTGATATTTGGTCCCTGTAATTTTCATCCCCTGAGCCTTCTCCAATCTTGGGATATAGCGAATTTACCAAAACTTAGCCGTTTTAGTACTTAGGGTTTTCTAGCTAGGGGTCAAACTAGGGTTTGACTTTCCTAGAGTTTAACCCAAACAAATTTATTGATATAGGTCTCTAAAATTCGGTTTTGATGAGGAGAACAATCATATGCTGGTCTCACTCAAAAATTCCTCTTCTGTAGAAAGCCCTAATTTCTGCATCGAAAACTGAAAATGCTCGGAATCGAATTCCGCTTCGACAAAAAGATGCACCCTTCAATGGAGAGTCATCCTAGAATACTTTTGCTGATGGATTGTGGAGAGATACCCAAAAAGTAAGAATCCCTAGCTTCTATAGCTGCACAATGTCTTCTTCTTAGGTTAGCTCTGATACCATGTTAAATTTCCATATGCTTAGCTAAGACATGAGTATTTCATTTCATTTTCATAACAAAAGCATATAAACATGATCACTAAAATATAGACAAGCACAACCATACAAAAGGAACACAAATATTTATCTTGGGAAAACACTAAAGGGAAAAACCCAACAAAATCTTCCTCAATATAGATGCCCCAAAAAGATAAAAGATAAAACCAGCAAGGATATCAAAGCCTGATCCTCCTCCTTCTCCACTAATGCGCTACACAAGTGAGAGTGTGTGTGTCTCAAATGAGGATAACTACACCTCTATTTATATTCATCCGTTCACTTAAGTTAACTCATTTCACATGTAGGCTCGAGTTAAATCATGTAGGCTCGAGTTACACATGTAGGCTTAAGTAACCACACTGGGGTGCTGATGACCCACCTTTACAATTAGAGGGGACAACCTCATGACTCTTATTAGTTCTTTCGATTAGGATCATCGGGGTACAATGTAATACAATTGGTTCTCATGGTAGGACCATCGGGGACCACAAAAAGATACATATAGAATATTCTTTGAAGTTACAATATTTCAACATATTTTTGGTAGTTGATAGAGTTTCAAATATGGAACACTTTATTCCATGTCAGAAGACAAGCGACGCCAGCAGTATTGCTATTATAATTTTTAAGGAGGTTATAAGGCTTCATGGGTTGTCGGATAACATCACTTCGAAGAGACATATCAATTTTATGGGCCATTTCTAGAAAACCTTATGGAAGTGTCTTGATACAAAATTGTAGTTTAGTTCTTCATACCATTTGTAGACCGATGGGTGTACTAAAGTCATCAATAGGAGCTTAGGAAATTTGTTGATTTGTTTAATTGTTGATCAACTAAAGCATTGGGAGAATGTGTTCGTGTATGCAGAATTCATGTGCAATAATTCAGTACACAAATTAATAGGGGTGAGTCCATTGTAGATCGGGAAATGGATAAGTATGCATGGAATAATTGACTTAGAATAATTTTTTACGAGGTTACAGAAGAGTGTAGATGCATAGTCATCTTCTAGCCAAATGAAGGAGGTGTATGAAAAATAAAAAAGAAATCTTGAGAAGTGAAATGTGACATAAAAGTTGAGGGCCCAAAGAAATAGATGATTGCATTCATTTGCAGAAGGAGAATTAGTGTATGCGCACCTTAGGAAGGAAATGTTCCCAAGATGAACAAATAGAAAGTTGAAATTAAAAATGATAGGGCCATGAAAGACCAAGAAGAATATTTTGGACAATGCATATGTGTTATAATGTTCATAATATTTGTAAATATCATTGACTTTTCATGTTTATGACCTATAAAAGTTTGAGGAGGGGTAAATAAGCAGTGATGAGTTGACTGTGGACTAGCAATGCTAGATGTCAGTCCCTCAAAAGAAATAAATAGTAGAGATACTCAAGGATCTTGAAGTTTCATTTACCAAATTTTTTATTGGGTCACAATTCCCTAATCATATTTTCCATATTCATGAGAGTTTTCCAAATTGATTCTAAGGGTCAAATCATTTCCAAGGAGAAAAATTACTAGTTTCCTAGGTTGGGGTGGAAGATTTTGGATTTTGAATAAGGGGGAAAATGAATGAATTTTAAACATTAGAAGGACATAAATATTTAATAAAGGAGGTAAAAATATAAATACAAGATAAAATTGAAGTGGCAATGGAGCATGGAGACACATGGAGACTATGTGGCCCACACAAGCTAGAATTTATATGCCACATGGCATCCTCCTCTTGCAATTTCGAATCCATGGAAAGTATAAAGGTTCTTGGATGAGTTAGAAGGATAATAAACTTGGAAATATGCATCATAGGTTGAATTTTAAAATAAATCTAACTTACATGAGAGACGAAGAGTCATTTTGGAGCTAGTAAGACACTTGGACTAGATTCCATAGATCTATGAAGACAATGATGAAGATGCTATGACACCTATGAAAAAAATCAGATATGAAGGATGAAATATGACATATCAGACATGTCAGGTTGAAATACAGCATCCAATATATCTCTCATGTTATTTGCGGAAGCTCAATGGGTTCCCACTCAAATTGGGGGAAGATGGAACGCTAGGAAAGGGAGGACACATGAAAAATCATGAGCACACACCCAAATTCGAATTGGATTGAGTTTATGGATGGGTTGGTAACCTTAGAATTCTAATTATTTTTATAAAATAAATGAATAAACAAGGATAATATCTTTGATAATTTGAGAATTCGTCATTTGTGAATTGTGAGAGCTAGTGGATGACTAATTTTCTTTCCTTAGCCAATTTCGAGGGTGAAAGATTCCCATACAAGTTAACGTTTGGAGAGGCCACTCAGTTATTTCATGGAGATTTAATGGAGTATTATTTATAGGTTTAATATAAATTTTATCTTTTGTATTCTTCTATTGAAGCACTTTTTGTCAACCATTTCCAGTTTTATGGCATATTCTTGCTCATGGAGGGATTGCACTTTGGGTGAGCTATTGATTTATTTAGGGAAGACTATAATGCTCCATTATTTTATGTTCTGATTTAAAGTCATTTTATTTCAATTTCATAATAATCTCAAGTATAAATTCCAAAATATTCCATTCACAAATGTTAAATAATGAATAAATAGTGCCATTTTCCCACTATCTTGTTGTGCACCATTGTAATTCTATTGATTTCGAATTGGGAGAATATTTTCATTGTCAATTACTGATTTTAATAATATAAATATGATATTTTATTCATTCTCATAAATTCCCAATTATAAATATCAAATGGTTGTATAGAAAAGTGACTATTAATGAGCAAACAATGACCATTTCCCCACTACATTGATGTATGCTATGATAATGCTTATTATTTTGAATGGGAGAATTTATATATGATAAATTTATGATTAATGTAATATTATTAATGTTCATTACAATTTTTATTTTCATTACTTAATCATCAGAATCCATTTTACTCATTTTTATTGCATTGGGAGAAGATTTGGTGCCTTTTCCCCAAGGGTTGAAATTGTGATTTTGGAGTTGTTTCGGAGAGATTCATAACAGACCGTATAAATAGAAACATGATGCATATGAGATATTAAAAATTATCCCCCCTAATCCCATGAATCTTTTCATAAATTTGAGTGACTTTGGAATCATTTGAGAAGCCATTCTCGGCAATTACCCACGGGGAATCATGAACCCCAATTTGCTAGTAAAGACTCCTACTTTGAATAGAACATTAAACAAGTTTGAAGAATTAATTGGGGGGTAATAAAAAATCCCTGCACATTATATTTAATTTCTATTATCATTCATATACATTTTGAGAAAAATTTGGAGCAATTGGGTCAATTTGGAGGTCTAGACATCAAAACTAGTTAAGGTCGAAATTGGGGAAAAAGTGGAAAAATTGGTCATTTAATAAAATTTCAAAATTGGTACATTGCAGTGGTATCAGAGCATTATATTTGCACCTTATTTGGTATGATATTTATGAGTACAATAAATTAGGGATCACCATTAGATATTGAAACCCAAAAGTGCTTTTGTTGAAGAGGAAACTATGACTAGGGATGAAAAGGGAACCTCATATGATGGTGAGGAGATAATAAAAAGCATAGAACCTATATTTGAATGCATGACCAAGAATGTTATGAAATTATTTGAATTTTTTTCTATCCAAATTTTGAGAACATATAATGAATTTAAGAAAACCAAGGGGAAAAATGCATCAACTTGCTTGAAGGAGCAAAAGGAGGAGACCCGTGAACCACCTAGTTCTGAAATAGGTGAAGTAGAAGAAGTAGTACATGAAGAGGATATAAATTCACTCCAAAGTGACTCTAAAAATGATTAAGAGACACCACATGAGTATGAATAGTTTTCTATTGAAAATACTAAAGATCATTTCGAGACACATTCTATCATGGAAATGAAACAAAGATTATTTACTGATAGATGCTTGAACTATGAAGGAGTACCTACTGATGGGTGCTCAAAACTCTATTTTGGTAACACAGAGATCACTTTTGAAAGTGTTTCTATAAGACAAACTTCCATTAAACATGAAAATTAATACCTTGTAGCGGTTGAAGAAGAAACCATATCAACTTCCGCATCACCACTTGAGCTTGATGAAGTTGGTCCAAGAAAGAAGGAAGAAGATGAGGAGGTTAATTTGCAAGAGCCTCATTTTATTTAAGGGTACATAAATAGGAATGAAAATAAGATACAATAGGCCCTTAGCATACTCCATGACACTCAATCATTGGTATCAAACTTTTGTTGGAGAGTTACTTCCTTGGAGGGGCCATCCTTTCTTGAAGAAAAGGAGAAGATTCAAAGAGCAATGTGCAACATCAAAGGTAATTTCATGTCTTTGATTTTTGATAGAAGAAATGTCATTGAGATTAGTGAATGGTTACATTAATCCTAATTTAATAATAATTTAGTTATTCATAATCTCACAATTCAAAATGCGCAACTTCTTGAAAAGTTGCAAGATACTTGTTTTTCCTTCTATGTTTTAGATTGTCAAATGTAAGAGTGTTTAGTGGATTCTCATGACATGGTGGATCATGAGAAATGTGGAAATTTGAATGTGCTTTATGTTTTTGAAGATGAATTTGAAGAGATCCAAATACTTGATTTGGTGTAAGAGGAACTTGAATTGTCTCTTGATGAAGGTTATGCAACTTTTAAACAAGAGAATGATGCCTGTACATTGGAACCAATCTATGACAAAGGTTTCACACTTTTGAAGGAGATTCATGATAACACCAATATGGATCCTTCCCATGATGACAATTCTGCACTTTTTGATCGTTTGGGTGAGTTAGTTCCTTCTCCTACATCCTACAATTCCATGTTTTGCAGCATTAGTATCAATGAAGTATGGGTGAAAGGGTTCTTTTTGATGGTGCCACATGAGGAGTATGGAACTCCTAGATTTACTTTTTATGATGACATGGTTGGAGCACACTCTTATTCAAATTTGAAGCATAATTTTTTGTTACTTTATGAGGATGCACATCTACATGGATGCACCTATGATATGCATTTGAGTCACTTGAAGACTCATGGTTTCTCTTGATCAAAACTTGGTTCATTTGATGTTGGAGGAACTTAATCCAACACTGGGGTGAATAGATTTATGATTAGAGGACATTTTTGTTTCCATCCAAATACGTTGTTATATCTTTAGTATCCTCTCATTCATGGATTTCTCGGTGAGACTTGTTTGAGTCATTTGAAATCTCCTTGTTTTTGTTGCTCATTATTTGTTTCATATTTTGGTGGAGGTTCTTCTTTTGAATCCATGGATTAAAGAATACATGGCTGAATATTTTTATGCATATCACATCCTTTTGGAGCAGAATTTTAGGACATGGGATCCTCACCTATTTCATTAAAACAGATTTGATTGGTCACTTGAAACTTGTATGCACTTGGAAGATGGTGGTCAACTTACTTAGAGGTATAAGTACTTTCATGATTTTTTGATGATGAACCTCCTTGATGTAAATTTTTATTATGTTTTTATGTACTTTGATGATACATATTATGTACTCATGATGTTTGCAATGATGCATACAAGCAAATGGGATCATAGAACCCTCTTTACTAATGGTATGGGTTGGAGAGAACTCTGAATTGTTGGAGTGCAAGACAAGAAATGGGACCCTGGGATAGTTTTTAGTCCCATTGACTTTAGATTTTTGGGGAAACAAGAAGTATGGGAGATGGATTCCTCACTTAATAAAGATATTTTAATCAGATTAGTGCAGCATAAATCATGGTGTTTCCTCCCTAAAATTTTAATGGAATCTCAGAGACTCAAAGTTGGGAAACTCATTGGCAACTTCAAAGAATCACACATAAAGCAGGTTCTTCAACACCCATGTTTGAAACTGCTTGAGGACAAAAAATATTGGGAAGCTAGTATTTTTAATCTACCAAATTTTTCAGTGGGTCAAAATTTCCTAATCACATTTACCATATTCATGAGAGTTTTCCAAATTGATGCTAAGGGTCAAATAATTGCCGAGGAAGAAAATTACTAGTTTCCTAGGTTGGGTTGGAAGCTTTTGGATTTTGAATAACGGGGACAAACAATGATGTTTAAACATTAGAATGGAATAAATATTTAATAAAGGAGGTACATAAATAAATACAAGATAAAATGTAAGTGTAAATGGAGCATGGAGACACATGGAGACTATGGGGCCCACACAAGCTAGAATTTATGTGCCACATGGAATCCTCCTCTTGCAATTTCGAATCCATGGGAATTATAAAGGTTATTGGATGATTTATAATGATAATAAACATTTATATATGCATCATAGGTCATATTTGGGAATAAATGTAACTTACATGGGAGAGGAAGAGTCATTTTGGAGCTAGCGAGACACTTGGACTAGATTCCCTAGCTCTATGGCAACAATGATGAAGATGCTATGACACATATGACACAAATCAGATATGAAGGATGGAATATGACATGTATAAAATATCAAGTATAAATATATCATACAAGATATCTCTCATGTGATTTTAAGAAGCTCAATGGGTTTCCAATCAAATTGGGGGAAAATGGAAGGAGGACACATGAAAAATCATGAGCACACGCCCAAATTCGAATTGGATTAAGTTTATGGGTGGATTGGTAACCTTATAATTCTAAAAATGTTTATAAAATACAATAATAAACCAATATAATAAATTTTTATCATTTATGAAAATGTCATTTGTCAATTGTGAGAGCTAGTGGATGACTAGTTTTTTTTTCCTTAGCCAATTTCGAGGGTGAAAGATTCTCATCCAAGTTGGTGTTTGGAGAGGCCACTCATGTATTTCATGGAGATTTAATAGAGTCTTATTGTTAGGTTTAAGCTACAAATAATATTTTGTATTATTCTATTGGAGCACTTTCTCTCAACCATTTCCAGTTTTATGGCATATTCTTGCTCATGGAGGGATTGCGCTTTGGGTGAACTATTAATCTCTTTGGGGAAGATTATAATTCTCCATTATTTTACATTATGATTTAAATTATATTTATTTAAATTTCATAATACTCTCAAGTCGAAATTCCAAAATATTTCATGTAAAAAATGTTAAATAATGAAGAAATAGTGTCATTTCCCCACTATCTTGTTGTGTACCATTGCAACGCTCAAAATTTTGCATTTGGAGAGTATTTTCATTGTCCGTTAATTATTTTAATAATATAAATATCATATTTTATTAATTCTCAGAAATTCCAAGGTAAAAATATCAAATTTTTGTATGAAAAAATGATTATTAATGAGCAAACAATAACCATTTCCCCACCAAATTGATGTATGCTATGCTAAAGCTTCTTATTTCGGATGGGAGAATGTATATATAATAAATTTATGATTAATTTACTTTAATTAATGTGCATTAAAAGTTTCATTTTCATTACTTAAGCATCGGAATCCATTTTACTCATTTTTATTGCATTGGGAGAAGATTTGGTGGCTTTTCCCCAAGGGTCGAAATTGTGACTTTGGATTTGTTTGGGAGAGAATCATAAAATCCTGTATAAAATGAACCATGATTCATATGAGATATTAAAAATTTCCCCCACTCATCCCCTACCTCTTTTCATAAATTCAAGTGACTTTGGAATCATTTGAGAATCCATTTCCGGCAATTACCCAGGGGGAATTGGAGCCCCAATTTGCTAGTAAAGACTCTTACTTTGAACAGAACATTAAAAAAAAATTCAGAAGTAATTTGGGGGTCATAAAAAATCCATAAAAATTATATTTAATTTATAATATCATTCATATACCTTCTAATAAAATTTGGGAGCAATTGGGTCAATTTGGAGGTCTAGACATCAAAACTAGTTAAGGTTGAAATTGGGGAAAAAGTGGAAAAATTCGTCATTTAATAAAATTTCAAAATTGGGAAATTAGATGAATCCATACAAATAAGATGCAAAAACAAGAAATATTATTTGGTTTGATTCCGAGAAAAATACTTGGAAGAAGCGATATGGATTTTGTAAGATAGGATTGAAGAATTATAAAACCATGGGAAAAGTTATTTTCAACCCAGGGAGGTTGATGAAGTGGCATCAAGTCCTGAGACAAATCATAATAGATAAACAACAAGATCCCTCATAGTATATTTGATGACCTCTACGACCAAGGGTGACAATTGACATGAGGAAGAAAATTTCTGATAATTCCGACCAAGGGTGGTTGACGAAAGATGGCAAAAGATGGAAGAAGGGGTCGAAGGTGAGATTGACCATATAAAGGGATAAAGTAGTCATTCAAACCAATGAAGACGGATGAAAAATTACTATTCAACCAGGATCCCAACGAGAGAATTTGTTTGGGTAGTTGGATAAGTTGCATAGAAGTTATGGTGGTTGTTGTAGAAGGACAAGTGGTGACACCTACTAAGAGGATCCATGTGAAGTATTTAATGCAACATAGTAGTGCATGGAAGTAAGTGAAACTTTTAGAGGAAGAGATAAGGATATTAGTATGTGGAGAAACAATAAATACCCATTTTGTTATCAAAATTTGGGTTTTTGGTTAGCTTCCTAACATTATGGAATGTTTGATTTCTGTGAAAGAGAAGAAAAAAGATCCGATGTTGAGGAAAAATGATTCACTCACTCCTGTGTATGTGGTAAACCTTGTATACGATCAACGTCCATTCTTATTGATTTGAGTTCCAAATCATGTTGTAAATCCCTCTTGTAAACAAATTTTTTCATTTAATTGAAAGTCATAATTCTTGTCAATTTGTGTGTTATGGTGTTTTCTTCTTTAGTTGTGTACACTTATTTGTAGCTAACCCACCTAGGAGATGTTTACATCAAACTGGATCATCTCATGATGGAAGATGATGTCTCTGTGACAGATCATTTAAATACATGGAATAACCTAGTCAATCAACTGGTATCGGTTGATATTAAGATGGAGGAATAAGAGAAGTGTATTACCTTTCTATGTTCTCTATCAGATTCTTGGGATAATTTGGTTATAGAAATAGGTAGTACTAATTAGTCTATATTTAAGTATTAGGTTGTATTTTTATCCATGGTATCATACGAAATTAGGATAAAATCCATGGAAATTCATAGCACTAGTGTCTTATCCCTGAGAGGTCATTCCAAATATAAGAAAAACAAACCTACATAAGGGAGATCTAATTCTACGAGAAGATATAAATCTATAGGAGAATATTCAAAGAGATTATGAAGGAAATGTGCTAAGGAGAGGAATTATAAGAAGAATTGTATATCAAAATGTCTTGAAAGAGGTAAAGAGTGACAGGATGATTAGTCCACAGAAGGGAATTCCTCGTCTTAAGAAGCAAAGGATGCGCACTTGTATTCTATTGGTTCATATCCAAGAAGTGATGCTTGGTTTATTGACTTGAGAGATTCCTTTCATATGACTCCAAACAAGGATTAGTTATGTGACTATGAAAGGTTTAATTGAGGGAATTTTATCTTGTGTGATGATTCGATAGACAAAATCATATGGCATGGAAAAGCGAAGTTACTTTTGATGGATGGGATGATTAGAACCCTTCCTATATTTTTTCACATTCAATATCTCTTGAGAAACGTGATATATGTTATCAAAATGGGATATGCAGTTGTAAAGGCTATATTTAAAAATAGAAATGAAAAGTGGTTTGAGGGAAATGGTTTTTACGAGGGGATTTAATTATGAAACTCTATATAAGATGTTGGGAATCATTGTCACCGATGAATATAAAAACTCTACTATTCCTAAGAGAAAAAATTAATAATGTAAATACATTGATGTCTCTAAAGGATATATTATGTTGTGGAATCAAATTTTGGGACATGTCAGAAAGAAGGACCTCCAAGAATTACAAGGTAAATGTATGGTGGATTTTATTTCCAATTTCAATCTAGATTCCAAATTCTATGAACCTTGTTTATATCAGAATAAGAATCAAGTGAAATTTCCTTCCAGTGCTACAAGGTAAAAGGGGATCTTGGAACTAATACATGCTGATGTCTTTCGTCCTATAGCTATTCCATCACTGGGAGGATGTGTATATTATGTATCATTTATAGATGATTTATCAATGAATATGTGGTTGTACTTCCTAAAAAATAAATCTAAGTTTTTTAGTAAATTCAAGGATTTCAAGGATCTTGTGGAAAACCAGACAGGAAAGAAAATAAAAGTTATGAGAACTGACAATGGAGGTGAAATTTTCCTTAAATATTTTGACCAGTTCTACAAACAATGTGATATTGTACGACAACATACAAATCCATACACACCCCAAAATGTGATTGTAGAAAGGATAGATAGTATGTTGATGGAGAAGGAAAGGAGTATTCTCAGTAGTGCAGGATTAGCACAAGAATTCGGGGATGAAGTTATTGGAATTACATGTTATTTGAATAATTTATCACCCACATCAACATTGGTTGACAATAATCCTCATGATGTATATTCTTGTAACAAGAATTTTGTTCCACATCTTACAGTATTTAGCTATGATGATTGTGTCTGTATTCCTAAGGAGAAAACAAGAAACATGGATTATAAAGAAAATAAATGTATCGTTATAGGATATAAAGATGGTTTGAAACATTACAAACTATGGAATTGTGTATCAAGGAAAAAATTGTACAATCGATATATGGTCTTAAAAGAAGTTGAGAATTGTTCTATGAATGAAGATGAATCAAAAGAAAAAGCATTATAGAGAATGGATTTCAAGATAAAGAATCAAGGATATGATTCAACTAAGGAGGAAGAATCATATGAATAAGATAATGAGGAGTAACCATAGACTCTATCCTCAAGGAGATATCATCATGTAAGAAGGATAGTTTAAAGTGGTAGTCCATTTGATTTTCAATCTAGTTTTAATGATGAGAATAGATTTGTTGCAGATGCAATTAATTTTGAAGAGTGCAAACTTTGGAATAAGGCCACAGGAGAAGAATCATAGGCCTTATAGAAAAATCAAGCCTACAATTTGGTCGAATTGACTGATGGAAGGAAGTTGGTAGAAAATGGGTTTTCAAAAAGAAATTGAATGAAATAGGAAAAGTTGAGAAGTACATGGCTCAATTGGTAGCAAAATCTTATTATCTGGTAAAGGGAATTGAATTTAGTGAGATATAATATCCTTTTGAAAAATTAACATCTATTATATTCCTATTGTCTCTTATTGTAGCATTTGATTTGGAGGTAGAACAAATCGATGTAAAAAAGTAATTCCTACATGCGGACGTGGAAAAGAACAAATCTACATGAAGCAACATAAAGGATTTACAATAGAGGTTAAGAAGGAGTTGTTTCGCAAGATAAGGAAGTCCCATTATATTCTAAAAGAGTCTACAAGGATGTTGTACCATAAGATAAACACACACATATTGGGAAGTATGGGATTTTTGAGAAGGAAAGATGATCACAATGTTTATTGCAAGTAGGTTGGAAAATATTTTTTTATGTTGTGTTGTATGTAAATGATAGGTTGTTAGTTGGAAACAACATGAATCTTATCAAGGAGTTCAAAATGCAACTATCCTCCAGGATCTACATGAAGGATATCAATGCTTCCAATTTCATATTGGTGATGGAGCTCAAGAGTAATAGTGTAGAAAGAAAACTCTAGTTGTACCAGAGAAAATTTGTTGAAACAATATTGCACGAGTTTAATATGAAGGAATATAAACCAATAAAAGTCCCTATTACTATAGGTGTAAGATTTTCTGCATAACAATGTCCTAATAATGAAGAAGAAAAAAAATATAGATCTCGTGTTCCTTATTCTAATGCAGTTTGAATTTTTAGGTATGCCATGGTGTCCACTAGACAAGACATTATCCATGCAGTGGGATTTTTTAGCAAGCATATGTATAGATTAGGAAAGGAGCATTAGACCACTATGGAGAGGGTGTTAATTTATGTGTGTGTAACTACATATAGTGCAATATGTTACTAAGGAAGAGATTGATAGGACATAATGTTGAATGTAGATGGCTTTGTTGATGTTGAATGTGTTGGAGATATAGATTCTACAAGATCGAGAAGTGGTTATGTATTTAACCTATTTGGAGGTGTTATCAGTTGGATAAGTAATAAAAATGATGTAGTGGCACTATCAACTACAGAAGATGAGTAGACGATATCTACTCATGCAAGTAAATAGGTTGTATGGTTACACAGATTGTTTTCATACATTGGGTTTGAACAACAAGATGTAAGGTTACATTGTGACAGTTAGAGTGCAATCATCATAGAAAAGAAACCTACTTATCACTCAAAAACTAAGCGTATCGATGTGTAATATCACTTTGTAAGATACATGGTTGAAAACAATAAGGTGTTACTAGATAAAATCAG